>OX419335.1:5354273-5396773 GCA_948470475.1 Galaxea fascicularis | reverse complement strand
GTCTTTGAAAAAATTTACTCGTGCTTATTTATTCCAAATTGCACTTGGAATCATGTGATTACCTATACAAATAACTAAAGTGTTTAATAAATCAAAGCGCCCTGTTACCACTAAAGAATGATAAAAGCCTGGTTTTCTTAGCGCGTAATTTCTTAGCGCCAAATAAAAGTCAGAAGTTATAACATTTCACTAAGAGAAGATGTAATTCAGTACCTGAGCCTTCTGTACAACTGTCATAACGTGAATGATCACGAGTCTTACATCTGAAGCTAATAAATCTGTACTCGAACAAATCATCCTCCATTTTTAGCCACCTTGTACATGAGGAGCGGGACTGGAAACAAGAATTTCTGAAAATGGAACGGTATTTTCGGTTGGACCGGACCGACTGGTCAAAGAGGACCACCTTTCGAGGTGGACTACTCAGAGCGAAGCGTTCCATTTACTTTCCGACCGAATTTTCGAAAATTTTGGCATATTGGAATGCGCTCATCGTAAATAATCTGCAGGTAGGAAGTCCGAAAATTCACTGTACGCTTTCGGCCAATCAGAAAAGAGATAGCAAGTTTATTTCAGCTATTTCCAGCAATATGATGTTTGTTTGTTGAAACATCGCGTGATCATCTGCTGCCTACGTTTCCCCCAAATACTGGGTCGTGATTGGTTCCTTTTCGACTGCATTCGTCGTCACGAGGAATACCTTGCATAATTTAAGCCTAGGGCGAAGGGCGAGACTTCGAGGCAAGAAGATTGAAATCCACTCACCCTCACAATCCGATACAAACTTCCAGGAAGGTTTCTTTTCTTGGTTCAAAGTCAATCAGCTTTGAGCGTGACTCATCATGCAGCACGAAGTTATCAAAGGATTAGCCATCGCCATTTTGTTTTTACTCACGCTGTTTGCCGGTCTTCTGCCGCTTAAGATCCGGGGATCTCACTCAAGCGCCAGGCAACGATTCTTAAGTTACTGCAACTGCTTCGCCGGAGGAGTTTTCTTTGCAACATGTTTGCTTGAGTTGTTACCTATGGTCAGAGAAAAATATGCACAAGCTTTTGAAGATGCTGACGTTGACACGGTTTTCCCCGTGGCTGAGTTCACCACTTGTGTAGGCTTCTTTGTTGTGTTGACCGTTGAGCAGATTGTTCACACTTTTCACGATTCTCCTTTCCTGCACGGATCGCATGCTACTCGAAGCCAAAAGGAGCCACTTTTGCAAAAAGATTCAAACGAAGGGTTCCGCCGTTCGAGTTTTTCGAACAACTCCATTGCTGGTCAAGGTCACCCTGCGCAAGAATCAAGCTTAAGAGTTTACATTTTGGTTCTAGCGTTATCGCTGCATTCCGTATTCGAGGGAATTGCGCTAGGATTGATTACAGACATAGACCGTTTAGCACAAATTGCTGGGGCTATAGTCATACACAAATCGATCATTGCATTTTCGCTTAGCATAAGTATGGTGCAACACGAGATGAGGACCAGGACAATAGTCAAATCGGCCATTCTCTTCTCTATCATGGGGCCCATAGGAGTTGGAATTGGCATGGCTGTGCTTCATAACTCAACTCAAGTTTCAAGCAGTCTTTCTTCAGGGATTTTGCAAGGCATTGCAAATGGGACATTTCTGTTCGTGACTTTTTTCGAAATCTTTCTGCGCGAGCTTGAAGCGATTGGTCACCGATTACTGAAGGTGTTTTTCATGATCATTGGTTACGCAATTGTCACGGGACTTGTGTACTATGCCAACATTTTGGAACATAACAGCCCTGCAGTTCATCCACCTTCAGGAAGCAATTCAACTGAGGCATCTTTAGCTCTTATGTAGTGAAAGTGAGATGAAAAATAGATTTAATCACATGACATATTTTAATCTTAGAAAATACAAGTCTTGTACTTTTGAAAATCAAATTTTGTCAAAGATTATTATTTTAATAGTGTATTTTTAAAATGATCATTCTAGACATAGGGCTACCTAATTGATATTTATTCATTGTTAACTGACTACTTATTAACTGAGATTGAGGTCTTTGCAGGAAAATCTCAAACTGGTCATGAGAGGATAAAGGGGGAGTTGTAATCAAAATGGAGTTGACAATGTAAATTGACTACTGTAGAGGGATTCTAAAAGCTGAGAATTCGAGTATTAGCCCTTCATCTGGATTTGCTCTTACGAAGGGCTAATGCTTGAAATGTCAGCTTTTAGAATCCCTGTATGGTGGGTCAATTTACATTATCAACTCCGTTGATAAAACCAAACTCTGGTCATGAGAGGCCTTGCAATACAGCAAGGCGAGGTTTTGAAATTTTCCAGTAAAGACCAAACGGTCAAGGTTAGTAAGTTGTTTTGTTTTGTTTTTGCATAATTCGTAATTGGCCTGTGTGTATTATGGGAGAATAATGCCCTAGCACTTAGTCAGTGAGAGTGTAATCAAGCCCATTAACCCCCCCCCCCCCCCCAAATGTACTAGTATGTAGTCCTTAAGCTAAGCTTATTTTAAAATGGTCAGTGTTAATTTTCCTTCTTATTTCTAAGTATCTTTCTCATAAAATTTTGACTCCTAAGCAGTAATATTCGAGGTTACACTGATTTGTACTAATTAATATTAGAGGAAGGTAGGGGAACAAAACTTATTCTTGTTATGTTTTTTCTTGGCAATTGGTTGCCAACCTGGTTGGGTGATAAAAAACTTGTATGTTCGTTTGGATAGCCTACAGCTTAAGCTTGCCTTTGTGACTGATGGACTTGTGTTACCAATTACTCTGTTGAGATGACATTATGACACTTGTTGGAATCACTATAGCAATATGATAATTTCAGGGCTCTTAAGTCTCACGGAAACAAATGCAATCTTATGCACTCGCGCTGAAACAATTATTTCTCATACATTTAAGGTTTTTTATTTAGAACATTGCTTCTTAAGTGATGTAACTACCCAATGAACCATGATTATTAAAGAAAAACACGTCTTAGTTATTTCAATTTTTCAAAATTTTAGCACGCCTCCAGAAGGCATTACCTCACACAGTAATGCCATCAAAACTCTCACTCATTGGCAACAAATCAAATTGAGAGCTCTGTAATTTTTAAAAAATATTCCTATTTTTCATATTTAAATTGCTGAATGATGTATTTGTGAATCTTTGAAATTTTTAATTTCTTTTTTTCCAGCAACATGTTTGACATGTTTGATGGTAGTTCAGGAAAACACAAGCTGTGATTAATATAATACCCCTACAGCCATTTTATGTTTTTATAAGTTTCTACAAATATTTATCACTGAGAATTATTCTGTAGAATTCGGAAAATGCATTGGCTAATTCCTTGAGTTTGTAAAATAACCCATAATAAATGATACTTATGACTTACCTGGCCTCTTGAAATTAAATACTCTTGATAGATGTATGAAATCACATGGAATTGAGGTCTTTAAAATGCTTATAACAAAAAAAGGTGATATAATATTATGCTTTTGAAGAAAATGAGGTTTTCAAGAGGTAATGTGACACAGAACAATTTTATACAATGAAACAGGGACATCACAGTTTGATTCAGGCCAGACGATTTTTGTAAATGTGAGTGCTGAATAGAGTTGTTAGACTTGTCAGTGGACATTACATAATGTATAAGTTAAAGATGTAGGTAATTATTTAAAATAAAAGCCTACTTGGCATTGTCCCATTATTTGACATATCATAATTCATATTTAGTAGAATAATATTGTTTGATTTTTCAAGTTCAGATGTTTTTCAGATATGATTGTTATGAATAAAATTTGTCGTGAAAACTCTGTTGAGCTTAAGTAATGTACACAGTACAGTCAAACCTCTGTAAAACCTCCAGTGCACAGGGACACCTATATCACAAGCAGAGGGTAGGAGGACCTCCACCCCCCCATGGAAGATTTTTGGTTTGCAAGCCCCCACCCCTTCAAAAATCCCAATTATTTAGCTCCCTTGGAATTTCCACTGACCTTCCATGAAGGAGGTATGGATTTTTCCTGGAACTAGACAATTTGTTATGAGTGCTTTTAAAACCATGCTAAAATGACCCCCTTGGGTATAACAAGAGAGCACATGAAAGTACAGTGTGTGCAGATGTCCCACTCCATTAGTACAATGTGTACAACAATAGTTTATTCTGCCAATTGATTTACCAAATGCATTGTAAACCTTGGGCACTGGAATAAAAATCATGACTGAAACAGCTTTCCCCTCCAACTTCTTTTAAACGTTTGAGAGGTTCATATGGCACAAGGTGCCGTTATATGTTCAATGCTTAATCAATTTTTCTGAAATTTTCACAACTGAAAGGTCATTGAATGATCTGCCCGTTGAAGGCATAAAATCATGGCCCCCTCCCACTAAGACTTGATTTATCACCCCTGCAACGGTGGTATGTAACAAAAATCAATGCTCTGCGCTGAGGGCTGTAATTTAAGCTATAGTTTAATGGCATGATCCATGTATGTGCAAAGTAAACGAATTTTTTTTTGCACTGTAAACACCTCTCAGTGTTTCAGTGACCTCCAGACCTTCACACGTAATGTTTTCCCAGGCTTTATCATTTAAACTGATGTGAGGCTTCACACTTTAAACCCTGAGAACAAAATTTAAATTCCAATTTAAAAGTTTGTTGCCCCTGGACATTTTCTATACAAGTAGAAGGAGAAATTGTTAAAATATCAAGCAAATTCATTGTGTGATCTTGTCCTTAATTCTCATGACCACTCTGTTTTATAGAGCATTGATATCACAAGGAGAAATTTGATGCTGATCACTCTTAGTAAAGGGTTAAGTAGTAGCTGAAACATCTCGAAAGTAACCATTATATGAACAAAAACAAGTCTTCGTCATACCACCTACAAAGAATCTCTTCCACATCTGTTTTGTCATTTATAGCATACACTCTTTTTTTAAAAGAACCTTTTTTTATAAGAACGTTGAGGCTGAGATTTGCCAAAATTTTAAGAACATGTTAAGAACATAGCCAGGTTAGACTCGGGTTGAGAGGCAGTAAAACGTCTTTGTTTTGCTCATTTGTTTTTGTTGCCTTGTGAACCTCTGTGTTCAATGAGAGTCGGTTAGTACGATATCTTTTGGGCCACCACGAAGCTCTCGGAACCAAGGGCGTGGCTAGGGGGGGTCCTGGGGTGCCCTTGACCCCCCACTCCTTGTAAGCCTTTTTTTAAGCAAACAACCTACAATATTCAGGTGACAATCTGGTGAGTATCCTGTGTTTCACACAGTGTGATCCCCCCCCCCCTTTTGAAAAATCCTGGCTATGTCTATGGTTGGAACGTCTCACAGGTTTGGTTGAGAAAACAATATACACACTGTAAGCAAACAAAAAACGCAATGGACCCTATCCCTGAAACAATAGAGCTTCGTGCCATGTAGGGCGAGTGATCGAAATTAGAGGTTCTAAAGAGCCTCGTGGTAGCAGCATCTTTTTCGCGGCATCAGAGCAAGCCACACAAGGTGATTTGAGAAGCACGCATTGATTTACTGAAATACTATACCCTGTTACTACAGAATGTTTTAAGGCTCAACCCATCAAAAAAGTAAGACCGTTCAGCCTGAGCTCCAAAATTACATCATTATAACAAAGAGAAGTGTGCCCCAGAAAATACCTTTTATGGTTCGTAGTTCTCCTTCTAGAAAAATTTGACATTTTCCTTGGATGTTACAGGGTTGAAAGTGGACACCTGCGGTAAGTGGGCAGCTTTGCTTGGTCTAAAAGATGTCCACTTATAGGAGTTTTAGCTGTATAATACGATGGTTTGGTCTCTTATAATAAGTGTTGCAAACAGATGATTGTCACTCTGCCTGGAAGTCATAATTGCAGCATCCCATATAATCAAAAAGCATCTTCATCTCCCTGTTTGCTGTTATTTTTACTTTTTAACCCACACGGCCACACCAGCTTACAGCTTTGAATTGTAACCATGTATAAATAAAGTTTCTTTACCATTTTTTAGATTGCATACCAGTTTCTGGTATATAGAATGGGAAGTGCATATAAATATCACCTGAGACCGACCACAAGACCTTAATAGAGTACAATAGAGAGCTTGTACACAGGTGAGAGAAAAATAAACTAGGTATTAATTATTTCTACCTATATATCACCTCTCATGCAATAATGGCTGGTATTTTATTGTACGTATGCCCTTCGAGAGAGTTTCATGTAGCAAAATTAAAACACTCTTGTTTCACTGTGTTTATTGGACTTGGTTCTTTAATTCAGGACTGTAACTGCATTACTAATCTGTTCAACAACAAAGTCTCTCCCGCCAGAAGAATGCTAGCAGTTGGTTTTTTACCACTTGATACCTTACAAAATGAACAAATAATGTTTAAATGGTACTTTGTTTAGAAATAAATAGAAGTCACCAGGGCACCACCAATAACGTAGATAACATAATTTAAAGGAAATATATCTTAAGAAAACTAAAATATTTCGGTCTTAATTTCTGCGGCGAATGGGTCACAAGATTATTACACCAACGAAACCCAAGGGCATTCTAGAATATTATAATTTCAAACTACATGTATCTCAATCAGCTCTCGTGACTCGGATCAAATGTTTCCATACAAAATGCTCTTATTCATGATGTTGTTTACATGACAACCTCTTAACATTCTGGATGGAGTGCCATGTATGGTGTGTGAAGTAACCACGCTGCCATCTGCATCTAGCCACACATGATACAAGGGAAAAACCCGATTGAGCTAAAATTTACCAAGCTGGATGGTTCCTCTTTGTTAGGTGCCTCACAGTAGTTACTTGTTGTATGTTACAGTTTTCCTTCACTAAGTTCACACATGTTTTACAAGGCACAAGAGGCTGTATGTGGGCAAAAAAACCTTACAAAATGATAAAAGAAGGATGTTAAGTTAGCACTTCTGTTTCTTGTTTATTGGTTGGGTGTTTTGGCAAACCATTCCACAACTAACACTTTGCTCTGCATGATTCTGGAGAACAGGCTTTCTATCCGTTACTTTATACCCTAGCATACTTTAGCCTATACTTCAGTCACTGGAGTATCTGTTTTCATTTCGGATTCATCATCTTGGTCTTGAGAAGTTTCTTCCTTGTTCTGTGGGGGACCACCTTGGTCTTGATAAGTGTCCTCCTCGTTCTGAGGGGTACCATCTTGGTCTTGAGAAGTGTCCTCCTTGTTCTGTGGGGTACCATCTTGGTCTTGAGAAGTGTCCTCCATGTTCTGTACATTACCATCTTGGTCTTGAGAAGTTTCCTCCTTGTTCTGTGGGGTACCATCTTGGTCTTGAGAAGTGTCCTCCATGTTCTGTGCGTTACCATCTTGGTCTTGAGAAGTGCCCTCCTTGTTCTGTGGGGTACCATCTTGGTCTTGAGAAGTGCCCTCCTTGTTCTGTGGGGTACCATCTTGGTCTTCAGAAGTGCCCTCCATGTTCTGTGGTGTACTATCTTGGTCTTCAGCTGTTTCGGTCATATTTTTTTGCGAACCATCTAATTCATTTTTAGGAGTACTGACTTCGTCTTCAGAGGAGTCAGACATGTCATTTTCACTCAGTCTCTCATCAAAGAACTTGAAGACTGAATCAAATGCAGAGTGGGAGGTCAGCTCATGCTTAATTGTACCTGGAAAGCATAAACACAGCTTGTTCAACATGGAGCAGTTGATTAGGCTCCTAGAAGTTAAATACTTATTGTGTATATTATACCTCACAGCAGGTTCTGCATATCACTTAGTTCAGAAAGATAATAGTAACTTAATCCAGAGAATTTACTTTCAAATTTAACAGTTAAGTTTTTGCAGTCTTTCTTACACTCATTTAAGTCATATCTCTTACAAAATATTAATGAACATTAAAGTGAGGCCTTAAGCTATTGTGCTCAATGTTCATATCTCTAATAATCCATTAATATTAATTTTATGACAAAAAAAGACAATGTAGAGAGTGCACACAAGTTGGGCAGGGATCAGATTACTATTCCCTGGCAAATAACACCACATCCATGGCCCATTTATGATTTCTAGTTCACTCTCTGAAGAGAAGTTTAAAGGAAAAATTAGGGAACCCCACAACCTGGAAAAGTCCAACACCAATTTGAATTTCAAACTTTTGTCCAAATGTGTTGTTCCAGAAAATATCAATATTCTCCCACCGATAGCCTGCGCTGCAAACGAACTAAACACTAGTTAAGTCCGTCTGCGAATCAGTGCACAATTTCATCTTCTACAGGCCACTGTGTGTATCAGGCATATGTACTCAAATCTGATTCGCCCTTTTCCCCAAGAGTTTGAACGTGCAACCCAATTGGCGAGTCTGATTCCAAATTTGCCAATTACATACTTAGCCTGTTTGAATTCTGGGGAAAATGAACCAATCAGATAAATTTAAGTACCTATGCCTTATCCACACAGTGGTCTGTTGAAGAGGATACCATGCACTGATTTGAGGGATGATACTAAATAGCACTGAATTAAAAGTCACCATCTGCACACAGGCTTCCCATGGAGGGTTTTTTGGCTTCAACCCCACCCTTTTGAAAATTCAAGTTTAGCTGAAGTCATACTTTCCTCTAAAAATTTTGGCCTCTAAGGCCCTTCTCCCCCTCAAAATTTCTAACAACCCTCTGTAGGGGTGGGTATGCCTATTTTCTGGCACCATACAATGCATATTATTATGTATAAACTGGAAAGTTTTCTTACCAGCTGAAACCAAATCACAATCTGCATTTTTGAACATGGAATTGACAGGGGCATCCAGAGGAAGATCGGACGACACCCAGTTTCGTGAATTCTACAAACAGCAAGGTATATGTCCAAAGAAAGTTAATGACCTTGTAAGTATGGCAATGTTTTTGTTCATACTTAAGGGTGACAAAGGGAATGGTGTCATTGTCTTGGACAGGGAAATGTATGACAAAAGTATTCTGGGCCTCATAACTGTTTAATAGTTTTTCACTTTTAATTTCTGACTCAATAAATTTATTACTGTAGCAGAGTTCCCCACTCTCTAAAAAGTCTAAATAGTATATTTTTAAAAAAAATTTCAACAATGAAATTATAAACAGTTGTGCAAGCTATATTCAAGATAAAGGATAGCTGCGGGATCTATAACCACATGGAGAAGAGCTTGTTTGATTGCTGATTATTCCAATTACTCCAGAGTATGGACACTATCCATGGGAGTCATTAACCCTCCTCCCCCTCCCCTCCCCCCATGTTGGTGGACAAGGAACAAAAAGTTTCTAATAATTTATTAGCTTCTTCTAATAAGCTACTGTCTACCAAAAAGGCTGCCATGCACATGTAATTTGAAGCTCTAGGTACTGGTTGCATGTGTTTGACCTTACAGGTACACATACCCTTCTCATCCACTTTACAAATTTCGTGTTGCCTCCTGCTTGGTGGGGAAGGCTGTGCACAGAGTCTGTAAATGCCACAGCTTTTACTCTGTCCAGAAGACCTTTACAGCGCTGAAGCTGAAATAGTAAATAGCCGAATGAAATATTAAACACTCAAAATAAAGCCATAGACACTTTGGTTTTTTGATGAAATTTTATCCGACCAAAGTCCCTGCACCTCCACAATTAAGATCTACATGTGCATTATACTGGATAGTAATTAACCCTTTCTCTCCTGAGAGTGCCAAATGGCACTTATAGATTTTACTCTGTCTAACACCAGATGATTTTACTCGTCAAAGGGAGACTCCTTAGGGGTTAAAGGGTTAACAACATCTTCACCCAAAAACTATGTCCCCATTAACCCTTTCCCCCCTGAGAGTGCCAAATGGCACTTATAGATTTTACTCTGTCTAATGCCAGACGATTTTACTCGTCAAAGGGAGACCCCTTAGGGGTTAAACTAGCAATAACAAAAGGTTACAAAGTGTGGGCAAGGTCAATGCCTGGTGTTGTTGGTTGAATAAAAGTCATATTCTTCAATAGTCAGTGAGGGATGCTAAGTACTTATTAAAGATAAAGGTTTAAAACATTTTCCGGCTCATTGTGTGTTAAATTTCTTTTGCTACATGTCTTGAATTGTTGCCCTTATATTTATGTCCGGGGGTCTTTGGTCACTGTCCCCCGTCTATATTCATGGTTTAAGTAAAATTACTCTTAGTATCTGGTACAGCTAAAGGTTGAAAATAATAATTGTGTGGTTTAACCAAGCCAACATTATAGACTGTAGGTAATGATTGAGTCAAGATGAATGTTTGTAATGCAACAAATAAGTCTTACTTACTGGAAAAATAAAACAAATTTTGAACATTCAAGTGATTTTAATGAATAATAAGAATTTGAACAAAATGCACTGGTAATTACATCACAATAGCTTCGCTGTGCTTGGTAAGATTTTTAGTGAAACACCTGGGCTTACACGTGATAGACTGATACACTGTATTTGCCGTGCTTACACCGTGAAAATTCTGTGTTTTTAAAACAGCAAGGCTTGTATCAATACAGTTGACTTGTTTCATGGTGAACAAAACTGTGCTGAAATTTCATATTAAACAAACTGGCTCTATATTTGACCAAAGCGGGTCTGGTTCAAAATAATTACCACACATACACAATGAAATTTACAATAGATGAAGAGTTTTGGATTACATGTGAAAGACGTGATCAAATTGCATGCATTTCATTCTATCCATTCTTAGTGGAAGTCCACAAAAATTGGGCCAGCATCAGGCTACATACATGCCGTGTATGCTCAATAGCAACGTTGAGATTAGGGTTGCGGGCGACCAGAGAAGCCCACAATAATACCCTCAGAGGTTCAGCGAAACTCAAAATAGCATATTGAGAACACCTGTTGCTCACCAACATCTCAGACAACAATAACCAGAAGAGTGATAAGTGCTAAATTGTAGAATAGCAGAATTGAAAATATTGAACAGGCACAGACCTAGTTTTCCTAAATTAAAGTTGCTCATTTGTACAGCCTGTAGAATCACAAAGCATAGACGAATAGAAGAATCAGAATATATCAGTGGATACTGCCCTCCAATTAAGCAATTATCACATTGCTATCACAATAACACAAAAAATATTACAATAACAAAGTCATGTACTTACTCCCTCTACAATGACAATTCCTCCATAACTATGGGCCACTGCCACTATCTTGTCAGCTTTGGCATTGGAGATAAAGTTTTCCCAAACATACACAAAATGACACTCTGGAGATTCACTGCCCTACAAAAGGAGCTCATTATTAAGAGCTACAGAGAATGCAGATAATGCTTACATATTTTTTTCACAAACATTTATATTTATGTAGTGACAAACAGTTTTTAGTAAATTGCATTACTCTCTATACTGTGCTTTTGGCTGTGGCCTGAAGAAAGTTTATTTTCAGTTGTTAATCTTTTCTGCAAGATTTGATAATTGTTTCAGGTAGAATGCAACTTCCTACACTTTCAGTGATAATTTATGATGGTACACACTGTCAACTGCCAAAATGTACTCAAAAATGAATAAAACCCACAAACATTCAATATCATAGAGTAGTTATTAACTTAATAATACACTTGAAAAAATTACTCGATTGTGATTGGCTGAGAGCAGTGCAGTTCAAGTGTAACACCAGTGCAAAAAAGTGTAACACCAGTGCAAATTACAACGAAGATTTCCGAAGTTAAAACAAAGACTCGAAGACTTCCGAAGACCAACCGATGTATTTTGAAGACCGCCGAATATTGTGCGAAACCTTCCGAAGATTTCCAAAGACCACACGAAGATTTCCGATGATCGCCGAACACTTCCGAAGATCACCCGAATGCATCCAACGATGTCCGACGATCACCCGAACACTTCCGAAGATTACCGAGGATAGCCCGAACATTACCGAAGATTTCCGAAGATTACCGAACACTTCTGGTGATCTCCGGATATTTTCTTCTTCTTTCGGAAGAGTGAGGGCAATGCCTTCTGCGTACCTCAGTAGTCAATGTATGGGCTTGAAGCTTTATAAGTAGTCTATTTTTTCAAGTGTATTATTAATAAGTAATCACATGATTTTTCTTGTGCAATTTGGAATAAATAAGCACTCGTAAATTGCATGAGAAAAATCATGTGATTGCCTATACAAACACCTAGCAACTATATATTAATAGTTTTTAGCCATCAGCTTCAAAAACTCATAAATAATTCAAAAAAGAAATACAAAAGAAATATATGTTTAATGAGTGTCTTTATATCTGATATAGACATGGCTAAATTTTACAGTTGATTCTATCTGGAAAAATAATAACAAACCCAAAGATTATTCTACAAATGAATAGATCTAGTACCACAGATTGAAGTTTTTGACGCTGCTCAGACAAAAAACTCGCAGACGTGTTGTATTGGGTATACATTGTAAATACACTCGGCTACACCTTGAGTTTTTAAACATTACTTGAAGATGGAGTTGTAGCATACAGATGTATGAATGGTCTGTAGCTATTATGTTAAACTGTTTATTTATAATACTATTAATAATTATTATTATAAATAAACATTTTAACATAATTATTGGTGTAACATTATTAAATGTATTTTTCATGAGATTACTGTAATTACTTACTCTGATGGGCCCCCTCTGCTTTGTTGTTCGTGCATAATTTTCATTTCCATTAGTGATAAGTACTCCATAACCCTCCTTTACAACAGAAAAAATAACTATGAACTAAGTTACATAATGGCTATCAAAAGAAGAAGACACAGGTCTCAATAATAAATTATGATACCTTCTTAGCATATACAAGTTTACAGCTACTTACAGTTACAGGGTTCATACACTTTTTTTAGATCAGAAATTCAATGAAGGACTTTTCAAGGACTTTCCAGGACCCTATTTTAAAAATTCAAGGACTTTGCAAAACAAGAGCATGAAAACATGTGTAGAACAGACATGAACGGTGCACTTGTGACCGAATTTACGTGCACGCGAGAGTAACAAAACAGGACATGGGATCAAAACTCAATTTCAAGGACTTTTAAGGCCTTGAAATCGGCCTCCTGAAATTCAAGGATTTTCAGGGGTTTTCAAAATGCACATGAACCCTGCAGTTAAGCACAGAACTTTCATTAGTGACAGTAACCTGTAACACCTGGTACGGATGAATGTTATCAGCTGGTAGAACCAGTAACACCTGGTGTGGCTAATTTTACTCAAGAGATGCTTGGGTAGGGAGGTGCGGCCCGGGCGCTCAAACCCTGACCCTGTTTAAGACACAAATCTCTGATTTCCCTATCCCGTTTAAGACAGAATTCAGATTTTTCAGACCATATCTAAGACATTTAACCCGAAATCATACGCTGAAACTCTATCGCAAATAAACAGCTACAGCTACAAAATTTTGTGATTATCACTTATTTTTTTGTTGTGTGATAACCTGTGATTATCAAAGTCAAGGTAAGCGCCCCAATACCTGTCGGCTTATGGTCAGGCAGCTTCTATAAACAAACTTTCAAGCTTATCTTAAGCCATTGGGTCAAGCAACAAAACCCTGTTTAACACAGAAAGTGATGAAATCGATACCCCGTTCAAGACAACCAGGCCACACGTTCCCATTAAGGCCATATAAGGGAGTACCCCCTCCCTCCCCCCCCCCGGGCCCCAAAACTAAAATATAGGAATCTCCCCCCATAAAAAATGGGTATCAGACCTTCGCAGCTCGCTTGATATATGGCAACATAGTTCCACGATCCAAATCATCATTAATAATCAACCTGCAGAACAAAAAGAATAAAGTTAGGATCAGCTTTATCTGAATCATCAATGAAAGTGGAATACTCATAAAAGGCTGTCAGTAATGTGCTGTTTAGTATCAACCTTGCCATGATCAGGTTTCAATCAGCCAGCTTATGCCATAATTGTCTATGTAAAAAGACACTGACCGCTGGATATCACCTTTAAAGTGTCCAGTGACCACATTCCACTCAATAAAACAATATCAATTTGATAATAGCTACTTATAGCACATAAATTAATAAAAATAATATTTATTTATTGGTTTACATGACTGGCTATTCTCCTCAAGATCACATGCCCTCTTATGTGGTTGTGTAAAGAAAACTTGTCAACAGTCAACATCCTTGCATTGCCTATGGCACTGGAACTGAGTTACGTGGACTATGTAGTCACTACAGGGGGTATTTGTTATCCTCAATAGAAGCCCCAAAAGCCTGGTTTTCATTGGTGATGCAAGCACAAGTGCTAGCATAACGACTCTTATTTCACCATGAAAATAATATTGTCTCAACACAAGCGCAAGCACAAGCACAAACAGAAGCATCAAAATTTATCCATTTCTCGTGCTTGCGTAGCTAGTAAAAACCAGCCTTTACAAATAAGTGGGTTTTGTTCCTTTTATGTTTCTGCTTATGCTTATGCTTATGTCACTTTTATTTTCAATGTCTTGTGCTTATGCTTATGCACTTGAGAAGTGAAATCCAGCTAAACAGCCCCCCTTCTTTCGAAGCTACCTACTCACCGTCTTGCCCACTGTCCCGCCCTGACCACACCACTACCATGAATCAGTATCATCAGCTTGTCGCTTGTCATTGCATTGTCACTCATGAAGATAAAACTTTTCCTCTCATCTTCTGCTGCATCAATCTGGTGGTCAAGCAATAATGACCACTATTAATGTCATTAAAACATTACATTACAATCGCATATTTACAAATAATAATAAATAATAATAAAGAAAGTTCTTATAGGCGCATTTAAAAATCTCAATGTGCTTACAATAAGATAAAAAATGTAGATGTATACGAAAAAATATATATATAAAAATATGTATATAAATAAAAAATATACTACCTATACTGTTCTAATCATATGGACTGACAGATGTTCATATAATACTTATTTAAATGCTAATTGAAAAAAATAGGTTTTTAAATTTTTTTAAAGTCGTTCACTGATTTAGAGTTTTTTATATGTTCTGGTAAGGTATTCCAGAGGTCCGGTCCGGCGTAGCTAAAAGCTCGTTGACCATAAGAAGCCATGTTGATTATTGGTTTTTCTAATACCAGACGATTACTTGAGCGGAGTGTACGTGGAGGACAGCGAAGTTTAATCAGTTCAATTAGGTACTGAGGAGCTAATCCATGAAGACATTTATACACAAGAAGCAGGATCTTGAATTGTATTCGGTATCTGATTGGTAGCCAATGGAGTTCTTCAAGTATTGGCATTATGTGGTCATTCTTCTTCGCGCCTTTAATTAGGCGTGCTGCAGTGTTCTGGAGGCGTTGAAGTTTATTCAGGTCATAGTCAGTCGAACCGTACAGTATGCTGTTAGTGTAATCAATGCGAGATGTCACCAAAGTGTTTACAAGACGCTTCAAACTATCAGCCGATAGATATTTTCTTATACGGCCAATTGACCGTATTGTCAGTGTTACTATTTTGCAGACTTCCTTGATATGATTGGACAGTGAAAGATTTTTGTCCAAAATCACTCCAAGGTCACGTACTTTGTCGCGAATTTCTATGTCTTTGTTATTAAGAGGAAATACTGGATTGATAGCAAGACTTTTATTGAACTTTGACGAGAAATGAATTACTTCGGTCTTTTCAGGATTGCACATCAGTAGGTTGTTTGTATTCTAAGTAATGACATCATAAATGCAGTTACGTAGTGCCTCGTAAGCTGGTGATGAAATCTGAATTAATCAACTATGCTTCTTAAAAAAAACCTTTAGATTGAAATGTCATTAGATAGCATTCTCGCTGCAGTCAAGCTAGCAATATTGATATTGAACAGAAATAAATTGTACATAAGAAACTCAACTTACTGGAACAAAATGTTTCTTGAGGTTGACTTCTTCCTCCAGTAATTTGTAGACATACTCAGTAATCACCTGCAAAAAAAAAAAATGACTGGAAGATTTGCTACCTTTAGTTCTATTACACAGACACAGCAGATGAAATTATTGTCAGATATGATTATGCCAGGGTTTTAATGCACTTTTAGCCAGGAGAGTTAGTCACATCTTGTCACCAAGAGACAACGATTTTGACAACTGGTCAAAGATTTGCTTGTTGAGATCATCCCTCAAGGCTCATCCATTTGTCTAGATGAAAGTTTCCTGTTGCGAACTTACATGTAATCCAAATGTGTTTAATACTGAGAAAATAAAAACTTGCACCATGTATTCTCAAATTCATTAATAATTCATGACATTATAAGCCAACCAGAGCATCCCATTTGGGTCAGGTGGATGACTTTGAAACTGAGTGAAACACCAGTTGAAAATCACAAGTGTTTCATCTGTTTCACCTGCATATTCGTAGATTACTCAAACACAGCTTAACATGAATCATTAATTTTTAATAAACAATGGCCAGGAAAAACATTTCAAATTACAAACTAACAAGCTCAAGTCATTTGAAATATTTTAAAGTTTACAGTACATTTCTTAAAGTCACCGAAACATATCCACATTCTGAGAAACTTTTCTATCTTCCGTGATGGTTGAACTTTGTCGAATTCATACTCTTTAAAAGCTCCACTAACTTCAACTATTGGAAACTTGACAGTTCGCACTCATTGCCAATCCTCAAAAATGCCTACTGCCCACTTATTTTTTTATCTGGTAGACTTCAGTGCTGCTCTCTCTATGCAAAGTTCTTCTTCCTCGACTGTTTTTGGCAAGCTAAACCTTCTTTTGGCCATGGCAAAAACAATATGTAAATCACTTCAAGTTTACAATGCTTTTGGAATAAAAATTTGGTGCAATGCGAAACTATTGGGTAATTAAAAACAAAATCTCACAAATACAATGAATGCCGACTGAATACAACAAATTACGCATACAAGGCATTAAAAAAATGGGAAAAATACAACACTGCATAATTTTGTATTGATTCTTTAGAAAAGTAATTCAAAAAATTCATGCTTCTAGTTTCATCAGGTTTCCAAACGCTCGAAAACTACAAACCACTCGGCCTGGGGCCTCGTGGTTTCAATTGTTTTCTCCCGTTTGGAAGCCTGATGAAACCCTCGCATTCATTTTTGAAATAGTACTTAATAATAGTCTATGATGCTTTTAGGTCTTTAAGCAACAATGTCTCTTATTCATGTTTTTAAATATTATTTTTTGGTACATTTTTTTAATCACACTTAGTTTTGCATAAATTTGAAGCTTGTTGAGAGGCAACATGAAACAAGTGTTAGTTTAAGGCAGAAGTTTTCTCCTTTTCCAGTTTCCTCTGACTATATTAAAATAATGTGCACACATACATGTGTATTCACTACACCAATTATTGGACAGGTGTAATCATAACTATGATAGCAAAATTCTTGCATCTGATTGGCTATCACCAGCTATGATTTTCGCCCTAATATGACAGTGTAATTGGACAGTGTACATATCATGCCTGAGTAATTGGACAGTTAATGCACCATCGCATGCACTGGAAGAGGGCAGTTGCACTTTAAGAACATTGCCATCAATCTTGCTCCACAGATTGTTTCAAAATTCTTGATTCCGCCCCTACTAGATTTCAACTCAAACTTAAGGAGGCTATGCATATAAATTGGGAAAAGCCTAATTTAAACCAACAAGTTCATCACGTCAACCTGACACTTACGCTTTAGGCTTTATGTTCTTTCACACTTTGTAACTCACTCAAATATTTTTGTCACTTAATCTTAATTAATTATCATGTATGTTTTACCTAGTTGTCATAAAGTCCAATGGTTTTTCAAATATTATGTAACTGACGATGATGTTGGCAACATCAACACATGTCTTTTAAAATTAAAAATGCTGTAATCTTTTTAAAAATCAGGATTTGCTTTCTGCTGTCTTGACCTAATGTTTCCTTTACAAATATGCATTTCAGGGTGTAATTTTTTTTTCCAGAAAAGTTTTTCTCTTATTTCTTTCGCAAATTTTTTTATGTAGATACCATTAATTGGTAACAGGATTTTGTGTCTTCCAATTCAGTCTGTAATCATACTTGTGATGAAACAAATCTGACTCCTGTGATTTTGTTAATCACTCATATGATTACAGACTGAACTGGACTTAATTTGTATGTTTCTATCAGTTACTGAAAGATTTTAATAAAAAAAAGTAATATAGTCCATGGATACCCAAACGAATGAAAAATATTAATAGGAACACTATTCCTACCTCTCCAAGAGCTTCATAATGTCTTTGGTTGTAAGCTCTATCACCTTCCTTAACTTCAAATATGAATGGTTCCCCAGTTTCTATACTCCGCAACTGTCCTTCTGCAAAGAAAACAGAGCTATTGAATTTGTTTCAAATTTGTAGAAACAAAAAAACAGTGACAAAAATTTGAAAGTACTGACATTGTGTTACCTGAAAATTTAACATGCGATCTGAACTGTGGCTTGAATCAACACTGATCGATTCAAGACATTGGTAAAATTACTTTATTAGAAAATGCAAAATGAAATGAGGGAAATTACGAGACAGAGATCAACGTTTGGTAAATTGTGTCATTCTGAAAACCACTGAAACTTGATCATGCATTAGGCTTTAAAAATTCTTCTTTATTGGAACAACATTTTCAGAATTGGTAACACAACATACCAAAACGTAAAAACTTATTTGGGTTTTCTTTAGATGGAACATGAATTAATATATTTATTTCCACCCTAAGATGTTCCAAGAACCCACACAATGACCATGAATCAGTTAACAGGATTACAACCATTTTGATATTTGAAACTCCACTTGATTTGAATGATAATATTATTAGATTTTACACCCACAGTACAAGTTCCATTATCAAACTAAAAATTGTAAATTCCAAGAGGGAGGAGGTTATCAACTGTCTGTGGGGACCCCCTTGTCCCTTACGCTTACTGGGGCCCTGACTGTTATCTAACTGATTTTGAACATGTTTGACTAGTTAGTTCTAGTAGTTTCACTTTTAAATGACTGATCTTAAAACATTTAAGTTACACTTAAGCTTAGCTCAAGAATGGGATAGGGAAAATAATGCGTTTACCGTAATATTATTGTAAACAGTCAGCCGACACGCTACCGACAACTGTTTTAACCAACAGTCCACCGACAGATTTTCGGGGAAGCTGTTCTTCAATTTTACCTAAGAATGCCTACTGATAAAATTGTAACAAATCATTTCTGCTTCTTAGTTAGTATGAGAAAATACAAAACCATGTCCACAGATGGGACATACACTGTATGAGAACAGCAGGTAGAGTTGAGTGATACCTTTTTCACAAGGAATTCTCCAAAACATAAATGATTTCTCTCACTGCATAGTTCTAAATAATTCTATTCTGCTTGTTGTATTGAAGTCTCCACTACATATCTCCACTATCTCCCACTGCACCTTGCAAACACTGTGCTGCTTATGATTCTCATAGTACTATTAGAGAGAGCTTGGATAATAATCAAGAAGACACTTCATCTTTGTTGATTTCCTTTTTACCCATGACACATTATGTTTAAGTCAGTGGTCACATTTTGATAACTTTTTCTTGTAATCTCCTGATGGTATTGCCATATAAAAATAAAGTTATCCTAAACTGGAAAAAATTACATGCTGGTTACTATTAAGTTGAAGGATTGGTATCAAAGAGGCTACACTCAAATTTTCAGATGGTGGGGGGTCTACAGAGAAAAACCTGGGTGCTTTTTTTTTAAAGTAATGAACTGTCATGGTCTTTGAGTGGTCAAACAGCAACAACATTTATATTATTGTGTACTAATTTTAGTTTTAATAATTATTTTATTGTCACTTATCACTGCCAACCTGTATTGAACTCGTATCCAAAGTCTTCCAAACTTTGTGGAAATTCAGGTGCCTTGTCTGTACCAAGTTTCAAACCCAAACCTGCACATTGTACTGTAAGAAAAAACAAATTAAAACCATGGACACTCCTTACATTTGCAAATTAAAATGTTTTAATTTTCTTGTCAATCAACTTTATTAACTAAAAAATTTGTAACACATCAGAAATTCCTCCAGGAATTGGGATACTCACGAAAATGTCCAAAAAGCATGAAATAATTCTGAGGGACAATGAGTTGCAAAAATACTTGAGACTTGCATCATTTGGCCTTTAATTTAATTATGTTTCCATGATCTTCCACTTTCCTTCCCCCTCCCCCTAGAAACTCGAAGATTTCTTAGCAGCAGCGTTTTTGAGAAACAAAAGATGTTTTTGATTGCAAATGTCTCAACAATTTTACAACTGGTTGAAGCAGGAAAAAAACGTTCAGGAAATATGAAATCTTTACCCTGGATCAATTGTCACAAATTTTTATTAATCCCTCAACTCCCAAGATCTGATCATCAATTCTACTTTCTAGCTGCCGTACAGTTTCTTGTCCATTAGTTAAAAAAACTTGAGGTTATATAAAGATAACACCCTCCAGCTGATACATGTATATTGAATGTCTATTCTCATCGACTGTCTGTTGGACACTGTGCTGATAGTCTAAGGAGAAATTACATCTTAATCACTTCCGAGAGAAAGACTTAATAAAAAGAGTCTAGACTGGTTAAAGTTCCTTTTCAGATAATGAAGAATGCAAACCCACAACAATGGCACAAGGAGACACTAGAGCAAGTAGTAAAATATGAGAAGAGACTGGGGGAGGTGCGATAAAAGAGGGACTGTGATGTCAATTGTACATTTCTTAGCTGTGATCTCAGATGTTATTAATAAATAAATTTCTCAGCTGTGATATCAGCTGTCAGCCATGGAATATTCAGACTAGCTCATAAACAATAACCATGGTCAGGCAAGTTTGAAGTATAATCAACTCTTGACATAGGATGCCAGTCAATAATAAATTTTTCATTTTCTTATAATGGGACACAATAGCTTTGGTCATGACAGAAGATTTCAGCATTTGATGTTTTCATTCCGTTTTGGCTGATTTAATTTGGCAGATCAGTTCTTATGACAAAAATAGTCACAGGAGGCCTGATAGCAGGAAAAGTAGCCATGACACCTTTTCCAAATGGTTTGGTGAAGACAAGACATTTGGCACCTTTTCCAAAATTAATATCTTGCACCATGGCACCCTTACCAAATGTCTTGGTGGATTTTAATGGTTGCCCATCAAGGCACATTTATTGTGCGTCATTTTTAATTGGGTTTTGGGAAGAGTTTCTGGCTGAACACATCTGCTGCAGCTAATACTGCAGCCTCTCTCTTCCCTAACCCTCCTCAGATCGCTTCATGTCTTAAATTTTTCACGCACCCGTTCAGCGACCTAGAAAGGGACTGATAGCAGTCAAATAAAATTGGGAAAATTTTTGGGAGGACTCAATTAACACAAAATATAAATCAAACAGAGTTGGCACACCCCTCATCAAAACTGGCCGACTAGCTCAAATTTTGAAAACATCAACAATAATAAATTAATGAGGAGAAAATATTAGAGATAAAGAAAGAGTTTCACTGATGGACCATTGGGGCAGCATGAAAATTCTCATGTGAATGTCTTGGAGCTGGTTACAAACCATCAGCATAATCTGCACTCTTACAAAAGTTCTCAACAGCAGCAATGATCCAGAGTACATCATGTTAAGGAGGCTGGAAAGGGTTTTTAGCTGCACGTGTGCATGCAATCTACACACGCCGTAACTAAGATGCATGCGTCAGCTGAATGAATCAAAATCAAGCACACCAGAAGTTAAATACTGCAAGAAATCGCAAAAACCAGAAATAAAATCTGCGGAAAACATTTGTTTTTTGCTTGAAATTTTGCTCGGTGACCTATCTTGATTTTTTGCATGCACGCACCATTCACAATGGCACTTCAAATATAAGTTTCTAGGAAAATTATCTAGTAGATTTTTCTGTAAGCCATAAAATGCGTTTTTTAAAAATGTATTAAATTCTACTGGCTAAATTTTTTTCATACCGCCTGAAAAGTTAAAGAATTTAGGGAGCTTTCCAACAAAGAAATAAAAAGGATAGGTCACCGAATTAGTTTTCAGATAATTTACAAAAACTGACATTCAGAGGACCTTTGTGTAGACCTGGGGCTGCCATGATAACTGATATGACGTCACAAGCACCCTTAAAATGTAGCCCAACAATAGAGTTCCAAGGAGACATATAGTTTGCCTACACCATTAAATATCTTTCTTTTTGCAATCTTTCATCGTTTCGCAAACACTACACCAACGAAAAACCGTTTCGAGCCTCCTTACAGTGGTGCAAGCTATGGTATATCCAACAGGCTGTTGGATGTTGCGATACCACAGCCAGACAACAACGCAGAAAACTCACGTTGTCCCATTTTATCTTTCCCTTGCTCTGGTGATTCTGACATTTGGTTACAGTGCTGATTACTCCTCGCATTACAAGTATCTTTCAGCGGTATGACTGAAGAAATCTAAGGCCCAAATGAAAACAACACAGTTGAATATTCGAACTAATCGACAAGCTGAAAAGTATTCTTAATACCTGAAATGCAGTTATTAAAACCAGGATCCTCGTTCTCATACAGCACGGAAGTTGTTTTCGATCGGTACGACGTAATTATTTGCCGTGGTGGCCAAGCCTGCATCCGTGGTAGCCAAGCCTGCATTGCCGGAACGCATCAGGGGGAGGGGGCCAGCTCCCAGTTTTATTACCGGGGCCGTTAAGAAATTTTGTTTTCCATTCCAGATGAAAGTTTCAAAATTTTTGAAAATTATACAGTAAAGTTATCAGCTAAAGAAACAAAATGGACTTCATTATGCACTTATCAATGTTTAGACGGAGAGGGGGGGGGGGGGTACGGGCAAAGGTGCGTCATTTGAATTTTCTTGCAATTTTTTGGTCAAATTCCCGACCCTTCGACTGGAAATAGTTAAACAATCCTTTATAATATTTGAACTTTAATTAGTACAAGTGGTCAAATTCCCCAGAGAGGGGACAACAGAAGTGTTCAAATGCCGCATCTTTGCCCGTACCCCCCCCCCTCTCCGTCTAAACATTGATAGGTGCATTAGAGGTCAGAACACACCCTACATTTATTGAGATTTTGAGTTCAAAATATGGTTTACGGGCCCGTTAAGTTACCGCAGGAGCCCATAAATATGGGCTCCTGGTTACCGGGACTTTCGAGAAACGGGCCTAAGCCTTTAGAGATTATGCTAGTAAAAGTAGCATATTATGCTAGTAGCATTGCTTATTTGGGGGCGAAATTATGCTAAAATTATGCTCTTTTTTCCAAATTATGTCACCTTTTTTTTAAATTATGCTCTTTGAAAAAATTGCAAATAAGTCCAAAAAATGAAATTTCTGGCGATTGAGTCGCTACGAATTACCCTGAAATTCAATATTTCTGCGGCACGAGAGGGGTCGTGGGCCTGGGTCCTTTAATGTAGTTGCATCATGTTTGGGTTTGCACGTGGGCAATCATTCTAGGCCGACACCACTAGCTATAATTTCTTTTTCTGGTGTTGTTGTTGTTGTTGTTGATTTTTCGCCTCGTAGGATGGGCTGCAGAGCTTGGGCCTGGTTCCTACCCAGATTTCCTGTCATTTTTTTCCTACGGGGTTTTTCGGCAGGTTTTTTTTGGCCCCCGTCCTGAACCACGATATCTTGTTAGTGGTTGCCCAGCTCTAGTTATTTTTCTAGCTGTTATTGGAGGAATATATAAGAAAGTGTTATTTACTGTACTCTGGTGCTCTGCCAAGACATGCAAAATAAACCTAATGGTTCATTACGTGTGCTGTCTGTTGCGTAGTGGAGCTGAAATATAGATTTTTTTAAGTACAAGCCGTTGGTCTACAAGAAAGAAACGCAACAAATCCACAATGAAATTTAAATAAACATGTGGCGAGTTATGTTAACATACGCACTAGTACTAGACTATACTCTCATGTAGCTTATCTGCGATTGTTATATTGCAGCATTACACTTGTTTGCAAGTAGTCAGAAAGTGCACTCTCTTGCTGCTCATGGAAAGACGCCGAAAGCAGACTAAAAACTCTTTCTGCGGCAGCAGAGATGAACAGTGATCAAATTGTAGCATCAAAAATGATCCGATAATTATCAAAATATGCGAATTATGCTAGCATTGCTACTTGGCAGAAATAATGCCAGTTTGCTTAAATTATGCCAAACATTATGCTAACATCATCTATAAAGGCCTTAATGGGCGCCAGCCTGGAATTGAAAGGGGAACTTCGTTCTGTGGCACAGAAGTCAGATCGTTTCACATAGTCCGATCTTTCCACTTATAAATAGTGAGATAAACGTTTTTCCTCAATACAAATGTTAATAGAAAAGTCCAACCCAACTTAAGGTCATTCCCCAAAAATGGAAGTCACAATAGATTTTATTTGAAACTTTGCTAGGTGGTTGCCAACGTCAAAAACATCAAAGAAATGCAATGTACAAAAAAGAATAGGTCCCCATGTCCGTTTTTATGCTTTGAGACTTTAGTTTATACCTACTTTGGTACATTGTTAGCACATTTCAAGTTGATAGCAGAAAGCAGGGGCGGATCCAGGGGGGGTGGATTGGGTGGCTAGCCATCCCCCCTCGGAGAAGCCCACCATAAAAATCTAATACGTGAAAAAAAGGAAATACATGCATGGGTCCAAAAAAATATAGTAAAGTTTGCTGGCCGACTGTATCAGCCAGCCCCCATTAAAAAATCCTGGATCCGCGCCTGGAAAGTGGTCTGAGATTCTATAATTTACAAAAACGGGACAGAAACAATGGGATATACTTAAGTTTCATTTTGTCAAAAGCACAACATGGTCGAAATTTAACCCCTCAAAGGTGAAGAAAAAATGAACTAATGAAATATTAGTCGTGTTTTTTGCGTCTGTGCTTTACCACTGAAGTTTCAATAGCCCCGACGTAAAGGAGATCTTCCGTGAATAATAAAAAAACTGGACAATAAATTTTTTTCAAATCTGCATTTGTCATGGAGAATTGCATTTTCTTTCAATATGAGAAATAAAAAGCATAGGCCCCCATACTAGTTTGGGTGAAAATCGCCATTTACCTATGTCTAGGGGATGACTCCCCTCAGAAAACTGCATGCAATGTTTTGAACGTGCACACGCTCGTGCGCGCGCCGCTGACGCAAGAAATTATGCGCAGTAAAGGATGCGCAATGCAATAAGCCGTTCCGAAGTTGGGCAAGGAACTGGGGCGAGTTTCAAATTTGAAGTAATTGATTGAAATCACATGAAAGATAACATTGAGATTGGTCGTTTGACCAAGTTTGATTCATTTAGGTTGAACAGAGACCAAGTTGTGGACCTTGAAACATAGTTTAAAATTCATACAAACGTCTCTAATTTTGAGGCTGCGTCCCCCCAAACCATATAAACTCTTAAAAATATTATTCAGTTTTCTGACAACTGTAAAGTCCCGTCACCCACCTACTATTTGGAAATAACTGAGGTTAAAATCAGCATGTTTGCCAAGTTTTAAGGAAATCACAGAAGTCGTAAAAAATAAATAAATAAATAATACAGAGTTTGCATGGTTTTGGGGGACGCTGTCATAAAATTATGGAACAGGGTTGGCGTAGTGGTGAGAGTGTCGCCTTCCACCAATGTGTCCCGGGTTCAATTTCCAGACTTGGCGTCATATGTGGGCTGAGTTTTTTGGTTCTCTACTGTGCTCCGAGAGGTTTTTTTCTACGGGTACTCCGGTTTTCCCCCCTCTGCAAAAACCAACATTTCATTTGATTTCATTTGCTTTGATATGATGTGAGAATTGTAACAGAGATTGAGATTGAGATTGAGATTGATCGAGATTGAGATTGTAGAGGATTTACATTTGAAAATTACGTTGAATTTGCGCGGTACAAATAAATATTATTTATTTATTTAATCATTTATTTAATCACTCGGCACGCATCGTTTTGACGGTTATGTGAAAAGCGCCAGGCCAACTGTTCCAGCCCAAATCGGACCATCTGTCCAATTTAACACAAGCGCAATCCCAGGTCCCTGTCGTTTTCATTGTTTTGGAACGTTAGTGTGGCTGAAAATATTTTACCTCGCTTTCGCCGAGGTAAAAAAATACACCATTTGGACACGTATGAGTGTGGATGGGTTCTAAGTGGCGAGCTAGGAGAGGGAGTGAGAGGGGAGGCACCGTCCCAGGGATTTTGATCAATTTTGGTCTGAGGACAGGTATATGTATCAGCCATTTTAATTAAGTCTAAGATAGACGTGGTTTATTAGATTTGAGGTCAGCTCAAATTATGAAAACAGTACAGCTAAAGAGGATATGACAAGAAGGAAACGGATAAAAAACCGGTTGCCTTCCATGTTTTGTGCCTTATTAATGGTACTGGCTAGCGCGATCACCAGCCGCTGTTTCGGAAAATGAGCTCGCATGATTTAACCCCCATCCCCCTCCCCGATCACCCCTAGGGAAGAAGATACCCTGGGCCCGTATGGTTAAGATCAAAGCCCTTGCATGGAGCTGGTCTGAGATCCTTAGACCCCGATAAGTCGTTTTTTTTTTTCACACCACTCGTGGATTCGGACGAGGGAGAGAACGAGGGAGGAAACTGAGTCACCTTGGAGGGATCCAATGTGGCTTGGCTTCCTGATACAAATTAATAACTATTTGGCCTTTTATCACAGTTTGTTGGGCTAGTTTCTAATGTCGTGCTATCGTGACTGCAGTGCCAATGCCGCGTGGCACGTGAAGCTGTCTGAGGCGTGGTGCACACCATAAGTAGCACTGACTTCGTTTCAAACGCCGTCAGTGCTTTCTGTCGATGAGCATGGAAATGTTTCGTTTCTCCTCCAATGAGTTTAGTTATAAAATTCTTGAAGGAAAAAATTTTAACTATTTTGCAGTAGAGACTAAGTCCTCCCCCACCTTGAATTAATAATATTCCCTGATGATATTATTGAATAAGGTGAAATTATTACACTGCAACCAGTTGATCATTTGTCTGTTTCCAACTGTGCATTTGGTATGTTTATGCTTTTTAGCCGCTTTTTATCAGTTCTTATCCAGGATTCGAATTATTCGCAAATGTCTAGCCGGCGGACGCCCCATGAAGAGCTTAAGCTTTGGCAGAACGGTATAAATGATATTATCCTGGTTGACGGAAGAAACGACGATAATTCGGCTGTTCGAACAGTAGAAAATGTTAAGATAAAATTCCGCTGATGTAGATTCAAAATTTATCACTTTTTTCCTCATTCAGTTCAAATATTTTAGGTACACAGAGCTCCCGGCCGACTACTCTGATCTGGGTCTGATCTGTTGCCTTCTTGCCATCCTAAATTACATTGAAATTAGTCGTGGCTCAGTTCTCCCAGTGAGCTCAGTGTCTGACCTCAATTCGTACATTCATTAGCCAGATTAAAAATACAGCCATTTCCCGGATAAAACTCCGGTCTCCTTCCTGATGGGGCATCAAACTGCAAGGTCACTGCCATTGCACGCAACCTAGTTCGCTTTTACTATATGGTTCTCTTTTCGATCGAAAATTAAATATATATCTATAAACTCCCGACTATTCAAGTTCAAAGACTAAATCATACGAAAGCAAGTCCACCATTGTGAGCCTTGTTCTCAGTGTTCTTCGTCTAGTGGGTTTATGTGCGTGAGTAGTCTGAAGTACAATCACATATAGCGAGGGAGTCGTTCTGTAAGTATTTTCTCTATTGTAAAACGTAGTAACCGTGTAATTTTAACAGCGAAAAAATAAAAACAGAAAAAAAATTCCTTCGCACAGTTCCTTTCAAACACTTTTCAGCGAAGAAATAAAATCCTGCACGCCGAATTTCAGTATTGCCTCAGTGATTCAGCCTTAACTTTGACCCCGCGTTGTCGAGTGGCGACTGGTCCCGATCAACGTCTCGCCCCGCGCAGCTTCTTGTATTTTAGCAACCTATATTTTTCATGATATTACGCTCACCACTTCGTCGGACCCTAATGATTGCGACACTTAAGTTTATTTTGGAACCAAGTTACTGATTACATCAGCTTGTAATTGTACTTTACACTTAAGCTGTTCTACTTGACCCTGAATGTCTTGATCGCTTATGTAACGGATCGCGCCAGCATGAAAACGTGAGCTCTGCAACTTAAAGAAGTTTACAGTTAAGACAATGAGTGTGCTGGAATCTTGTGCTGGTCGTCTTTCGCTCTTTAGGACTCTTATAACCTACTCTATGAACTACGAGATGTAGCTGGACTCGAACATCACTAAGTTAAAGTCTTATGTTGACTAACTAGTACATGCCAGGGGAACCCAGCGACAAGTTTCGGTTCGGTGGAGGGTAGTTCGCCTTAGGTTTTCGGCGTCGATCAAAGGGTGGCCTTGGATTTTCGCTATAACTGAGACTTGGCCTAAAAGACTCACAATGGGAAAATAATAGCCCTTAACGTTTTTGCAAGGGTCATATTTCCTGTTTTTGGCAGTCAATTAAACGTCAGCTAACATTTTCGGAAAGCAAATAGTTTCCAAGAAAATTCTTGGAAAGTTTACTTTAGCTGGCAATTTATCAAAGGAAGATTTTGTTCCCTAAAATTTTCGGGCAATTAAAATTTCAGCTAAGGAATCCGAACCGATCAAATTCGTCTAGCTTATGGAAACATCACTTTAAACAGGCTTCAAACACCATGAAAGGCATTCATGAGTGCCTTTTTACAGCTTTTTGTTGATCAGTTTGGCCCGTTGCGGGGTGCCCCTGACATGCACCCCTTGTGCTTTTTGTTCCCTGACATCAGTGAATAAATCACTTATTTTTCTTTAGGCCCTACGTGTAAAAAATTGATACCAAAAAAGGTGCTTAAATAGCTGTATGTTTTGTTTTCTCTTTTACCGATATTTCAGCCTTTGTGGAGTTTGCATAAGGCCATGACCAGGTTGGCCATGATCATGTTGTTCACTCATGTTAACTATCAAAGAACGGCCTGCTGGAATGAAAATAAAGGTGCTGTTTGTCGATATCAATAAGCTGTTAGAAATATTGACCAACAACTCTGTATTGGAATGGAATAATGCGAAATAAGCTCATGAACTTTGCTTCAGGTGCTAATATATGTGCGCCCATATCTCAGTCATTATGTAATTAGTCATGGTAGCGTACAGGCCGAGACTCGACTATTTGTTGTCATCTATATTGTTTTAATTGGTGCACACTTATCCCTCAAGTGCTTTTTGTCTCCTATCAATATATATTACAGTGTTAAAAACGAATACACATTTCCAACAATCCTAGTGCAAAATTCGCGTTGAAATTCTGCTGTGGTGTGACTATCGGAAATCAACCGAGGTTGTTTACATGGCACAAATACTCTTAAGAGGACATGTACTATTGAAAGAGCGGAATACGTCGAGTAAAAATTGTCCATGAATCAGTAGTTCGTAGCACTTTTAACAATATCAGGCCCATTTTAATTATATAACTGTCTGGACAAACAACAATACAAGTAACGAGAGACAGTAAGCCCCATATTTTAAGTATTTCATCTCGAACTAGTGACGTTTGCAGCCAAAACGCCTCCCTACAAGGTTCAAAGGTTAAGCGACCAAAATATCGAAAAACTGAAATAACTCTTGCTAATCAAGAAAATTTCTACGTAAAAGTCTTAACAGCAAACGATGATACAAAAAAAAATTCCTACTAGCGCCTAATTATAAACCGATACTATAATTTGAATATGCCCTCAAGTCCCAAATGATCAGTGAGTCATACGTTTTTTGAAAGCTGTTGGATGGCGGATGACGTAACGGCTTCAGGCATATGTAGGTCCAAAAATAACGATTTATTGAGTTTGAGATAAAAAACTAATGCTGGACGGAAACTTGTCATTGTTTACCTTGACCATGGATGGCAATGATAAATGGAACAAGTTTAAAAACGTTCATGAATCGCTAAAATTTAGTTATGGTGATGACCGTATCATTCAGTTTAACTTGAGCTCCTCCCAACGCCGGGAAAACATTTTTGCTAAGGAGTAAGGAATCTGCCCGAGGTGTACGAAAGTCAACAAAGATGAATGACACCTTTCCACGACGTTTGCACAGCTGCTTCAGGTGCTGTATAAGTTAAAAACACAAAGAAATATCTGGCGTCTCAATTCAGTAAATTCAGTAGTCTTTGACTGGCAGAACAACTGCTCACTCCCTGAAGAATAAACGCGACATTTATGTTCAAAATGTGATCAAAATTGATCGAGGATCCAGCTTTCTCGTGACGGTTGCAGAAGTTTGCACAGATTGCGTCGGGGGACACATAAAAAAAACCCAGAAAACACGATGTATGACCACTTAGTAAAGAAGGGTATGGAGGGATTTTTTTTTTTCCCAAAGGCTATTTCGCAATACCAACAGCACGTTTTTACGCACAGGCTGCACGTGCCGTGACTTCCCTGGCAACGTTACGTAACGCCGATCTCGCGTGCACGTACAAAGTAAACTGACAGTCACGCAAAGTAAGGGAGAGCGCGTGCACTGTTTTGGGTTCCAAACTTAAAGCACTCTACTTTGAACCTCACTAAGCTGATATCGACTACAAATGTTATAGGACTGAATGATGTTATTTTGTGCTTTGTCCTTTTCATTCGTTATCAATGACTTCCGATCACTGCATCATTGAAATCATTCTCTTTCAACTGCCTCAGTGTTTCATGACAAATTAAAGGGGTTAATTTTGGTCAACTGTTAAGAAAAAGAAATTTGGATTACTTGTCGTTTTACCATAGTTTGAGAAAAAAGCTGTCAACGATGTAACTAATTTTCCAAAATGTTGCTAATAAAATTGCTTGATGGTGTTGTTAGATCATGCACGCGCTGCTCTAGCCTGCACACAGGCGCTCTCTAGCCTGCACATAGGAGCTCTACTAGGAGTTTGCTAGAGACGCTAGAGGGAGATATGCGCCCGAGAGGAGCGCCCCCATGCAGGAAGCGAAGGAGGGAGCTTTGACCCGCGTGGCATTCAACTGCAAATCGACGTGACAACCTGTCGGAATGACCCAACTTTAGAGCCTGTTTGCGAGCCAGTGCTGCAAACAGATGTTGCTGTTGTTTTTGTTGTTAGCCAAGGTTGTAGTGACGCAACATGTACGTACATTCTGTTCATAGCGTCCCCAACATTTCTCGATATTTCAATGTGTTGTGGTTCCGCGTTTGCCTGCAATTGCCGTTTTTGCAATTAAATTGACTATCTTCGGAATGTCAGAAAAAAAATCTGCCGATGTATCAATAAATTTCTGTTTTTGTTTCCATTGCTTTATTTCTCACGTGCAGAAATATATTGCTTTGTTTCTCACGTGCAGAAATATATTTCACGACTTTAATTTTCTAAACATTTTCCAATGCCGTGTTATCGATTACTAGTTGTCCGGCTGGCCTTATACCCCTGTTTTTATGAAGTTATTCCTAAGATTATCACCAAAAACTCATTCAAGTTTGTAAATAGACATTACTTTTCTGTGCAAGTCATGTCTTAATCCATTTGTTTGTTACGAACGACAAAGAAAATATTTTAACTTTTCGGATCATTTTGCGATATTCGATACCGGTGGGTACTTTTGTCCGTGAATGACGTGTTTTACAGTCGAAGTGTCTGTCTTAGAATATCTCAAAAACATCCACGGACGTAAGAAAGTATGTTTTCTTTAAATCCTGCGAGAAGGCATGCACCACTAGGCAGAAAGAAAGGAAATTGGAAACACTGATGATACTGTTGTTTAAGCCCGGTCCCCTCACTTGCGATGCAAGCACTAGATAAAGCATACGCTTACACACTCGTGAGGATGGCCTTGAAATAAGCATAATAACCATAAAGCCCGGTCCCCACTTGCGACATAAGCGTAAGCATAAGCTCAAGCATACGACGCTCAGTATCAGCTTATGCTTAAACCAGCCGTGTCCTCACTGGAAATAACAATGACATAAGCGTAAGCATAAGCATAATAAGAAGAACGCAAAGGTTTGATATTCTTATGCTTGGGCTTATGCTTTTGTCACGGCCATCCTCGCTCGTGCATAAGCTTATGCTTCGGCTTATACTTGTGTCGCAAGTGAGGACCGGGATTTACGCCTGCGGCTAGTGTCCCAGTGAGAGACGTTTCCAACGATTGAAACACTGAAGTTAATCAAGTCTCTGGAATTTAGATCAATAAAAATATTGGAAAAGACGATAAATCTTACGACCTAATACCGCGGTTGTAAATATAAAAGCACTCAGATTATTATTTCATAGCACTGTTCAATGCAGTACAAACGGTTTTTTTTTCTTTTTTCATGCGACAATGCTGTTTTCAAATTTTTTACATTATCACATTTTCGAATTTTGTTCTAGATGAAATGGTCGAAATTTCGAGCGCCTCTGGAATTGTTTGATCGGCTGCGCTTGATAATAAAGGTTAACTGAAAAGAAGACAACACTTGTAAACAACGAGAACGCAAAGTGAGTCAGTGCCGCAGATGTTTTGTATGGTAAATTCAAGCTATTTGAAAGCAAACAGCAAGAAATGGCCATCTGGCCTTAACTTAGTCAGCTTTAATAACATATCCACTGCAAATGTCGTTGTCGTATCCGGGTCAATCAGTTTAAACAGACACTCAGAGTCTTTACACCCCGTTCAGCTTTCCCTAGTTTGTTTCAAATTTTGTCAAAGGGAACATGCAAATCAGTGATGTGATGAAAACTTTATCCAGTTGTCTCAACGATAACCTAGTGAAATATTTTTCCTTTCTGGATTCGGGGCAAATCAACTGTTTGGCTACTCACTGAGGCCGGCGTTCAATCATTATCGAATTTCTCTTGTTCAATTTTAGGCTCGATGTTCCCGGCGAACCCTTATTCACATAGACACAAATAATAGAATTACTGCGAGATAAGTAAAAACAATTCAGACGTAAGGAGCTTTAAAATCATCGACGTGCCAGTCGACCATCATTCCATCTTACTGGGAGTCGTCTTGGCGTGCAATATTTTTCCACTCAGTCTAAAGCTCTGACATGAGTCGTCTTTTTTCGTCATTTTATTGTTGTAATGTTGAGTCAGACAGTCAAAGTCTCAAGACAAACAGTTTGGAGGACGACTTAAGAACTCTAGTCGGTTTGATTTTTTTTTTTGGTGGAAATCTGATTTTCTTCTGATCGAGGAATTCCCCTTAAAGAACGGTGAGATAAAAAGGCTTGCTCTCTATCTATCTTTCTTGCTTTCTCTAGCTCACGTTTACTTTGTTTGCGAAGAATGCTTATACTTTCTGCCACGGGATATTTTCACTCAGAAACGGTATCTTTCGTCAATTTTGGTATATACTATATTGGGTATTGCTGATATTAATCGAAAGCAGAACCTTGTAACTCGATAATTTTTCATGTTCACTCTATTGCGTCAAAGCTCTAAAATTACACTCGAAAAACACGTTTTGAAAGAAGCCGACTGTTCTTTATCGAGGCACGGCAATATACGTAGGCTATATTTAAAGAGAGTAAACAATTCGCGATCTAAAAAGATAGCCAAATATCGAACACTGTAAAGTTGTTTTTGGTATATTTCAGTGATTCCACAAGTAAAATTGTTTTTCCGGAAATATGATTATCTTAGGCTAAAAAGGGTACTTTAATTTATATCCACACAGAGGCCCATACTATTTTGCCTTCTTCAAGATTTTATCACAAGGTTTATTAGACAAATCCTATCCCTTCCTCTGCGAAATGGCTGAAATGTACCGGAGCGTGAGGTGTAACTAGTCCCGAACCGGAAACTTTGAAGGGTCGCTATTTTTTCGATCGATTACAAGTGATTTTGCGGTATCCACAGTCATTCCTGTGGTTTGAAAAAATCAAAAACTTGGACCACACCAGACTATTTAGAAGTAAAACCAATTAACTGATATTTCAGTTCAAGTTTATGCTGCGAAAATGCGTTTTCAGTGTCAAGAAAAGCGTCCTCGGAGTCAGCTTGTTTTAATTATTTTTTCTTTTTTTAAGATGACTGCTCGTAAATTTTTAATCACCTGTGCTATATTTGAATTATAGAAAGACAGCTGATTTTTTTTTCTTTTCACGATCATCGTGGCGAACCTTTGTTGCGGTCAATATATTATATTTTCAGTTTCCCGCCGACTGAGTCAATAATGAATTTCTCGATAAAGTGGAAATTCCAAGTTTGGGTTTCGAACGTCATCCGACACTTGATTCTGCTCTTCTCCCACTTCCTCTTAAATTTTTCATGTTTTTATGCAAATAACTTGTCGTTTCAGCATGGCGAAGTCCTTCCTCTTTCGTCATTCGCTCGCCCACACATGTCTAACCGGAAACTTTAATTTACAAAGGTGAAGGTTGTTCGATTATTTGGATAGAAACTTCAATTCGTGGGAAATTTCAACCAGACATCAATGGGAGGATTTAAATTCTAAATCCCACCAAAGTTTGCTTAAATATATTCTGAACTAAGACCGCCTTGAGAAAACAGGGCACTCTGTTTAGCGTCGCGAATGAAAGCATTTGGCTTATCTGTAAAGTACAAGGTGGCGGGATAATTATCACTTTCACGTGGGATGTAGAATCCTTTCGTGAACACGTGGTCGACGAATAGGAAAAAAAGACTTTTTAATTAAACTCTGTTTATACTCTTATTCCCCTGACGATGAAAACCGGAAAGACGTACCGCTATCGATTTAACGAACTTGCACTTTGCATACGCACAAGCTGAAATCGTCAATGGATCCTTTGAAAGTCTTTCATGAACCTATGTATTTCTGTTTTCATAGAGCAAAGGTGGTATTCGAAGTAAAAAATCGGATATTTGCAAGCAGAGGGTACCAACACGCGCTGCAAAGTGTGCCGCCCTTTATGTTATGTAACGGGCCACAAGGTGGCAGAACTCTGAATGGCCGATGCATGCCGTGCCATTAGTGCGTCAGGTGCTGTTATCATGTGATCTAAATGAATTTCGGCTTCGAAAAAACGTGACGTGACCAATAATAGATGCGTTTAGATTGGCCATCTTCGTATCAACCAATCACACGGAGTGTTTCATGATGTTGGCATCAGTGAGTTTACCGGTAAATAACGCGGTCAATCGATGGCAGGGAAAAATCTCGGAGGTGGCGGGACGCTCAGGATATGCCGTAATGACGATGTTTGGTAGATTACGTTTTTCCTCATAGCACTAACTCATTTTGTCCTCGGAGTGTCGGTGGAAAACATTTTTTTCCTCGAGAGATTCACGATGTCTGAAGAAACGAACTCGGACTTTCTTGGGCCAAATTTTACGAACATGAAGCTTGTGGGAACGGGTGGCAGTGGTGCGGTCTATTCAGCAATTGACGCAGAGACAGACCAACGCGTCGCTGTGAAGAGACTTCTTTTGGGCGACCAAATGAATTGTAGAGCAGCTCTTAGGGAAGTTAAAGTATTGAAAAAGATGGACCACGAAAACATCTTAAAGTTGACAAAAGTTGTGGACTCTGAAGGCTTACCATTGCAAGACGGCTCGTTAGAAAATTTTCAAGAGGCAACCGAACTATTTCTTGTAGAGGAACTACTTGACTCCGACTTGCATCATATCCTGGAAAACAACGGAAAGCTTCGAGAAGACTATGTAAAACTTTTTTTATACCAACTTCTACGAGGACTTAAGTATATCCATTCTGCGAATATCGTTCACCGAGATGTTAAACCAAGTAATATTTTAGTTGACACCAAAACACTGCTCCTTAGTCTGGGCGACTTCGGACGTTCGCGAATTATCGACCCGGCGTATTCGCACAACGGCTATCTCACGCACAGAATCTCGACTATGTGGTACAAGGCTCCTGAGCTGTTGTTAAACGCTTCAATTTACGACAGTTCGGTGGACATATGGGCTGCCGGGTGCGTGTTTGCCGAGATGTTGTTGGGAAAGCCCTTGTTCGAAGGCCAACATGAAATCGACCAACTCGAACTTATTTTAGACTCCATTTGCCTCACGGAAGCAGAATGGACCGAACTTAAGCCACAGATTCCTGAGAGAAGCGCGAATGCAAAAGCTGAGAGTCAGGGTTCACCTTTGGGCAGCAAATTTCCCTACATTGATATCCAAGGTGAGAGCGGTTTTGTTGACGGCAAATTCATGTAAACACTGAGTTCATTTGTATGCGCGCGAAGGGAGTCAACGTCCTTACGTAATAAACGATAACGATTTCCTGAGCGTAGCCGTAAAAAATGGCCTTAATTTTTTAACATTTCCTTTGAGGTAGGTATATAACAATAATAATCACTTTTTGCCAAATGATGAATTAGTCATTCCCAAAAAAAAAATGGTCTCAAGGACTTTGTGATATTTGGCATGTCCCCGACGATCCGAGTTGTACTTTGACACCGGTGATGAATATTTCATCAGCATTTTTAAGTACCGTGAAAACCAAGAAAATATTGAGGCTTAAATTTTTCCATTCTGTGATATCAAACAAAACTTTACCTTCGGGTAATAACTGGAGAACGACTTGCTGTATTTCTCAGGCCTTATTTTTAGTGTTTATTTCTCATTTTCGCTTTCGTTCTGACAATCGGTAAATTTTCAAATTTAGCTCTCCGAATTAAGGACTTGCGCAACGAACCGAAACCAAATATCACACTATCACTCTCAGATGTTAGTGGTGTGATTGTTTTGTGTTTCTTTCGGAAGAGTCGAAACGGATGTTGAAAATTATAAGTTCCCTTCTGCTTGTGGGATGAAATTATAATGGGCAAGATTCGTTGTTGATTCTTCTCTGAAGCACTGTTATGTTATAGACAACAGAAAGTTGTTATTTCATTAGCGGTAGACTCAGTGAAGTGAATATTTTAAATTCCTTGTTAAGGCAGGCAGGACATCAGAGGGTTTAATTTCGCTGTATTTCAGTCAAAATAAAAACCTTAAAATACAGATCTGCATTACCAGCTAAATCTGTGAAATGCATCCATAGCGATTTGGCCAGCCATGAAAAATTTATACGATATTAAGTTGATATAATTTTCTAGTAACCTTTTGGCTTTGTGTTTGGCTTGCCTGGAATGTTCTGCTTGACTAATAACAGATTATCTGAGTCATCCCTAAATAAAAGGCGTTTCGTGATATATATTTGCCCCATGCAGAAAGTCATGCTTTTTACAGGTAGTAATGCCTTACAACACAAACATCTTCTCAGTAAGCAGATACACTTGTAAACCAATATCTTCCTTTCATTGAAACCAATGAAACTATGAGTTGTTACGGTAATGTCAATATGGAATACTTCTTGGCAATATCTAACATTTCCCTGAAACAACAAGTTCGGTGTGGAGTTTACTGAAGAAGTACCTTTGTCATTTTGTCCATCGTAAATCATGATTTTTTGTAACATGAAATTCTACTCTTGATTTGATGAGTGACCTCCAGCAGGAAGGCTAAAAGACTGCTAATTCTGGGTCACAAGACTGTTTTTTTTTGTGTGTCTGTTTATCACTAAGCTCTTCTTCATCAGTGTCTTTCTATGGCCCAATAAGAACAAGGTTAATTTTACAATTTGTACATTCTGAATTGTCAATTTCCTGTTTGGCCAAGACCAAACAAAATTGCAGGGATTGATTTTTGCTGTTACTTTTTTCAGCTCTTGATTTGCTGGTCAAAATGCTGAAGTTTAACCCAGATAAGAGAATTACAGCAGAAGAAGCTTTGTCCCACCCATACCTTCATCAATATTCCTTTCCCTGTGATGAGCCCATTTGTCTGGAACCTCTACACATAGAGGATGAGGTTGGATGTTATGAGGAAGACTTACTGAAAAGCTGGATTTTTGAAGAATGTCTCTCATTAGATGATTCTGTAGACATTGCAGAACAAGATCCTGTTCTGGAAGAAGTGATTGTAGAAACACCAGACTGCTCAAACGAAGTTCTGTCTTTAAAAGACTTGATGGCTGATCCCTCAGATCCTATAACTGTAGATGACATTGAGGCCCACCCTTTAAATGGGGAGTGCTACCAGCAGACTTTTCGTGATGATGTGATGGGACAATTAGGTTTTGAAAGCAGGAAACAAGAACTTGAAACTTTGGCTGCAGCGTTAAAAATCCAAATGTCCTTGAAGGGATCACTGGGCACTAAAGACCAAGAAAAAGCAGTGATTGACTTGCAAAATGCTAATATGCCATCTTCAGTTTTTTTAGATTTTGGTAAGGCATACCTGAAAGAAAATGTTAACTTTACTTGCAAGAAAAATGTCTTTAATGGTCCGTTTGGTTTGTGTTATTTTTGATAGTATGTGATGTTTTCTGGGTGCTCAAGGGAAGATGGTAATGAAGTTCACAACATTAGATCTATTGTTAAATATAGTTTTAATGTTTCTGTTTGAAGCTGAAGTGTTGCAGGATGTTGCAACATTTTCTTTTTTTTTTTTTTTTGGCTGGACCTTTATTTGAGTCTTTCCACTGAGCACCAATAGGATCAGTATTGCAAATTAATGTCAGTGTTGAGTGTTAGGTTATTTATTTAAAACATTATGGTATTGGTTAAACTAATGGTTTGTTTTATTTTAAGGTATTTTTTAAGCCCGTTTTTTATACTTCATCCAGTGTTTTCCAAATTTTATGCTTCATTTACCCATACAATCTTTGCAGAGGCAGTTTGTTAGGAGACCTTTCCCCCCAAAAATTTACAGGATCAATTATCATGTGAAACATTTTTACAGATGACTTGACTGCAATTTGCAAGAGGAAAATGAAAATTATTATTTTTGTGATTAAACCGACTCAAAAATTTCTAAACCCAGTGTATGAATAATTATTATAAATAAAGAAAATTGTATGTAAATAGTAAAAATGCTAATTACGGTTGTGTACTATTTATTCCTGTAATAAGAAATTTAAAATTAATTTATTTGGGAGGGGTGGGAGAAACAGCAAACATTACTGGGCTTAAAACTTGCTTGTGCTTGGAGAATTATTTTTGCAAGAGCCTATTAATTCATAGGTATGTTCCATGAATTCTATTTATCTTTGCTGGTAGTTAAATATTGAATGGTGGGTTCTGTTGCAAATTAGGGCCTATGAAATGAAAGCATTTTAAATTTGTACTTGCTGTGAAAAATGCCATTTTGCCAGGAGTATATTAGGATTCCTTGTTCAGAGTTAATCAGCCATGGTATTCCTTGATGCCACCTTGATGAAATTTTGTTATGGGAAATATCCTCCATTTGCTGTAAAGTTGAGGGTTTTTTAATCAAAATAAAGGATTATTGCGTCTTAGAAGTGTGTCAATATTTTGCCTACCTCCCTGAATATAGAAATTTTGTTCCAAAAGGGGTCCTTTAGGATTACACAAGAATAAACCTGGACAAGTACAAATATTTATCTTTGTGTGGATTTGTTGGTAGTGTTCACACTTATTTGAAACCTGCATGAATCGAAACAGTGCCTAACGGGAACAAGAATGAGCTTGTTTTGCTTCATTCTTGTCCTTAGTAGCCTGTTACTTTTCAGGCGTAGAGAAACGACAACCGAAAATACGTTTGCGCTCGCAGGCTACGTCCTTGCAGCCCTTTTCGCTTCTCTTAGCCGGCGGGGCCTCGGCACGAGAAACTAAGATCTCTAGAGTCACAGGATTTTGATTGGCTAGTAAAACAATGGGGACAGAGTCAGAGAGAAAGGGAGAGCAAACGGAAGTCCTAGAATCTCGGTGTCTCCAGAGCCCTTCGTTTCTCGTGCCAAGGCCCCGCCGGCCAAGAGAAGCGATAGGAAACGAGAATGGTTTTGCTTAAATTTGGGCTTGGGCTGTTTTCTTACTTCCTCACGACTTGAATTGGTACAAACTTTTAAACAAAACAAGAGAAGTACTGTTCATGTGATTGATCTGCGATGATTTCAGCTAGGATTTTAGTGTACTTTGTTAGTATATACTAAAACAGTGAATACCGTTTTTTTGCGCTCTTATTGGCTACTGAAAAAAGGAATGGTAAGTGCTATTCACCTCCGAGCAACTCGAACGAAACTCTTAATAGTTGACAGGACTAAATGAGTTATCTTTGTTATCTCACTGTTTTAGTGTATGCTAAAACTATTCACGTCAGTGCCGGTGGCCAGTAGTGTGAACTGGTATAAACTGTACTTGCTAAAGAGTAGAGACAAACCATACACGGATAGGAATCCTCAATCGCAGGATTGGTCTTAACAAAAGGCCACCCGTGGAGCCCGCGGGAAATTCTCAACCGTGATATAAGCCCAACGGAGACACATGGCACAGGATCCGGAAAAAAGCAAGGCCAACTTAAGTAAAAAAAATTAAACAACAACCCGATCGCAGTTTTACCTCAATGTACCATACGAATTGAGAAGAATTCAGGAACCATTTTCAGTTTCAAAGTCTTCGTTATCGCCATGCCATAATTTGTTTTGACTTCGAATTCAATTAGTCTTATCCTTGTCTCCACTAATAAAACAGAATGTTTCAGGCCCAACCTGAGGAGCTTTTCTAATTTCTATTTTTCAGTGTTTTCACAATTTTGCTTTATTAGTGTTTTCACTTTTCGCAAGAGCGAGAGGAAAGAGAAGAAGAAATGAGTTCCTTGCTTTTGTAGATTATTGAAACCGGGGAGATTAATGTTGACATGCGCTATTGAGTATTTTCACTCATGTGACCATCAGCCATTGTGGTTTACTCAAACAAAAGAACTATTTGCATAATTGAGGTTTTGGTTTGGGGCACCAATATGGCCGCCGTGACGTCATGTGAAAACGCTCTTATTTGAACTTTCTAAGCACGTGTTTGCATTTTAATTAGCTTTCTCTTGGAACTGTTTAGAATTAATTTCTCAGGTTAAACATATATATCATTGCATATGTGTATCTGTTTTATGTTTTTACTTCGTTTTAGCCTATTATATACAGTCTTAGCAGAAGTAGCCCGCCTTGGATAGCAAGCTAACTGCTGGTAAAGGCCTTCGTTATAATGTATCACTCGGCGTTAAAGGGTCTCAGTTTTCGAGCACGTGTTACGGTGAGGTTTACACCCGAGGGGAATATGTTCCTTTGTGAGTAAAATGAGCCTTCTGTCAGCTGAGAACACCAGCTGCAGCATCGAAGTCTCAGCTGCCGCGTTTTAGGTGTACAGCTTTAGGTTTTGTGCATATGGTACCGGACAAATTTTCCACCGGTAAAACATTCGCGCGTTTAGGTGTTCAAAAATTCGACCTCCAAAACCGAGGTCGCATTTTTAGCCGGTACGGTTTTACAATTTGACGAAGCGCAGTGTGTACACCTTGACCGTCTACTTTTGTGCGGGCAAAGGCGTCTCGTCCCCAGACCTCACGATCCTTCTGACCTGTGGCGGGGATCGAGAGCTAAGTTTCGAAATATGCGCAGTTTGCAGTGAAGGGAAGGTGCATTTTTGTAACCATTGGCAACCACTATTGTTTTAAACTTTCTGAATTTGCGTAGAAGAGCCTGAACCTGGTTCATCAGGTCCGAGCAAACAGAGCAAAGATATTGAACGGTTCAGTAATAATATCCCTTGGTAACGCTAACTCGGTTAGCACTCTTTCACAACGCTCAAAAGACATATCGCTGGGCAGTTACACCATGGTTTGGTATGGGTGCTCACTCCACCGTGGGCTCAAAATTTCCTTTCCATCCCTGTGAACAAGTGCCAGCCCACTAACTCTATCTACAATCTTAGCTTGAACAGCATAAAATGAGAAATACGCGCCCTCCTCCCCCCCCCCCTCTCCAAAATCAATGATGAGGAGCGAGGAGGGTTGGGGGGGGGGGAGGGAGGCTCAAATGTTTCATTTGAATTAAACAAGACTGTAGATGTATTAATTTTGCAGTTAACTTAACTCTCACATTATTAGTTACGAGCGCTCTTCTCTGGCCATTTCCCTACCAAAGGAGCCAGATCGCAAGTAATTGTTTGTGCGCATGTCATACCAAGCATTATTTTTTGACTGAATAAAACAACATGGGCAGGTCTAGGTTTTACTACTTTTCTTTTCCCGTCTGTTAGCCTCGGATTTCCCTTTACGGTCCGTTGAAAAAGCTTTTTAATGCCGGTGAGAATACTGAGCGAAAACGTCCAGTGGCTGGGAAAGGAGGTTTTATGACCGAAAATTTTGAATTTAATCATGTATATCTACAGCCCAATTGATTTTGACACGTTTCTTGTAATAGAGGGTTTAAACCTCGAGTTTTGATTGTTGTTTTAAACGGGTTTGCGATTTAAAAAGTATACGTGCTAACGCACAAATAACGTCATGAGTCAAAGAAAGTAGAAAGTAAAAGAAAAAAAAACAGTGTACAAATGACACAAATAGATGCTATTTGACGGTGCATGTGTATTCTGATAACGCAGGTTTTCATCACGTTTTGACGCCATCTGTATTTGTTGGCAGAGAACACACGCACTGCCGAATGGAATGTACAGGGGTATTTGTTAATTAACCGTCTCCTGTGAAAGCGATGACCTCACAATGTTACAAAGAACACGCTTTTAGGCTGTATTTGTCTTACTTGTAGGCATGTCTGAATAAGCTTTTTCTCTAACCCACTGTAGGGGTCGCAGACCGTATTTTGGAACGGAGGGGTGGAGGGTTGG
>OX419335.1:5249273-5351773 GCA_948470475.1 Galaxea fascicularis | reverse complement strand
GGCAAAGTACACAAATTACAGATCAAATAGTTAGTTTTCCGAACTGAAAAAACAAAAAAAAGCAAATTTCAAAACTAAAACCTACATACCTAAAATTAATCCTTGTATTTCAGACTTAAATGATTGTACTTTTCTTTAAAAAAAATTGCCAGACAGATGACCGAGGGTCCTTCAAGCTAATTATATGAGCTTATATGGATGCTCGTTTAATGCTTGGTCTCACGTTTGTCCACGAGAATTTCTCCATTAATCCACTTTTTCTCCCCCCATAAAACCAACATTTTCAAAGACCAATTTGATCTGACATTGAGGCCCTGTGCATCATCACATGCCCCAACACTGCCATGTAATAATACCATTGCATGGCTTAAAACTCGCATAGAAATCAGTCTTCATTTAAGAGCATTCGATAGTGCTACAGCAACATGTATATGCAATTAATATGCATATACGTGCATGGTGTACACGTATGCATTTTGCATTCACAGTTGATGAGTGAATATAACAACTGTGTAAATTTTACATCGATTTGCTTATTTGACACCTACACCCTAACGCCCTGAAATGCTATAAAATACAATACGAATATTGTATCATTTAAAGCACCCTAGAATTTCCAGTTTTTGTGCTTATCAGAAATAAATATAAATTACAACTATGATAACTTATATTAATCACCCACAATATCTTATTAAAATCTTTACACTTTTGGAGATCAAAATTTTAACCCATTTAAGTCTGTAAAAAAAGTATGAAATCCACTTGGTGACAATGCAAAAAAAAGAAAAGAAAAAAAAGAAAGACAACTCGGCCTACATTAACCGCTAAGACACATATGAGATACAAGGCCTCTTGGCCGGCAAGGACCTCAAATTCCCGGTTACATTTTTCTCTCAAGAACATTTAAGCTACGAGGTTAGATGCTCAAAAATTCCAACGCCTACATATAAACTCGGTCATTTCGGCAGAGGCAAATTTCTTCTTTATAGCAGTTTATGGCCAACTCGAAGCCTTCCACTTTTCGCCTGTTCAGAATGCGATAATTTCCTGTTGTGTAGTTAAAAAACTGAGGCCTTGCCATATACAACGGAGTACTAAGGCCGAGGATTAAGATTTTCCTGTAAAGACCGAACGTTCGGGGTTAATAAATTGTTTGTTATTATAAATTATTGAAAAAAAAAAAAACAAACTAAAACTTGTTTTGTTTTTTAGTTTTGCATAATTAGCAATCGGTCCGTGGGCATTATGGGAGAATAATGCCCTTGCACTTAGCCAATCAGAGTGCGTGTTATGTCGGCTCCAAGCGCCAGGCATAATTATAATAAAAGAACTTTCAGTGCGATATTTTTGGACTATTCTAGTTATTTTTGTTCTCGTTTGGAAATGAGACAACATGTATGAATACAAACTAAGATTTTCCAAAAGAACACATATTCTGAATATGGAATGTTCTTGAACAGGTAACCTGCAAATGATGCGCGAAATAGTCAGGAACGAGTGTTTGAGCTTGATGTCATTGACATGGCGGACCACGCATCATTTTCTCACCAAAATAAAAAGAACGCTTATTCTACGTATTCTGGGAAAACCGTATTCGGTAGCAGAGCGAACCGAATGCTATACCGTTCAATATTAAAACAGAATAGACCCCAACAAAACATGAATATTGTCTATTCCGAGTATTGTTATTCTGGATTGACTCAGTGAAGTCTTGGCCAAACGGGAAATGTTTGGTGACCAATTCAGCAAACATTAGGTGGGTTCACACTAGACCCTCAAGTACACTTCAAGTGTACTTGAGTTCAAGTGCACTTTCAAGGAAGGTTTCGAACTTATTTGAGAGTGCACTTCGGTACTTTGATGTTTTGATGTTTCTGTGGCGACTAAGTACGATCAGTCAAGTGAAACGAGAACCGTTCACACACAAGATCATCTCAAGTGCACTTCAAACACAATTCAAGTGCACTTGAAATGTCTAGTGTGAACCCACCTAATGGTGACTAAACACGTCAACCCCTAACATCAGCAAGTATAATCTCCACACTGTTCCCCATACATTTTCTATGGTAATGTTGAGGAGAATTTGTTAAACAATCAAGACCTTTGTTCCTTGTTGATCACTTCCATTTTTTCTCACAACCTTTTTGTTTGATTTAGCAGTGCTGCTATAAGGAGACACTGGTCAGTCTTAGGGGTTAAAGGTTAAAATGTTGATGTGTGAAGCCCTCGCCAAACGGTTAAAACATGTTTGATCAAACAAAGAGCAAACAACCAAACGCGACAAACACGCCTGGTACAGTTTACTCATGGCCAAACGAACCAAACACCAGCTATCAAACACGAGAACAAAATAAATGTTTTAAGTTGTTTGATCGAATGTTTGGGTGGAGTTCGATTTTGTCAACTATGCCCAAACAAGGTGATCAAGCAATTATAACATGTTTGGTCAGCAAACATTTCTCGTTTGGCCAAAGCTGAGGAGTGTGTGGAAGAAGCGGCAAAGACGAAAATACCGTTCACACAACCTCACATACTGTTTTACTCCTGTTTGACGTCTCAGTCAGTGTCACTAGAATCTCTCCGTTGAATTTTCCACGTTTCCAAGAAATCTCTGACTGTTTCCTTGTCATCTTGCCTAGTAGTCGGCATGTTCAGAGCATGCTCTAAAATCGCCAAGTGACAAAACTCATACTGTTGAACTGTTTGAATAGTTAAAGCTCTTTGAGTCCTAAACTGCTTCACAGTTTTAAACACCTCGCATTTGCCTATGTCTGTCAAACGGGCCACATTGACATCGATCGTGCAGAAAGTCCCTGTGCGACCAATCCCTGCACTGCAGTGCACAATAATAGGAGGACCTTTAGGGTGTCCCTTCCATGTTGTCCCTAAAGCCTGTACAGCGTCGGCCTGAGCTTCGCGAACAAGACCAACCACATGCAGGCAGGATTCCGCTGAGGACGGCACGCCAAAATCTGGCCAAGACGTCATTTGAAAGTGAACGATTCTTCGGGTTTCTCCAGACTATAGAAGATAAAAATGACGAGGTAGTTTGACTAATATTCAGTTATTTGACACTCAATGTGTAATACATGACCACTTTTTTGAAATCTGAGAGTTGTTTTCCCGAGTTTATCGAAATTGAGTTGCAACATTTCTTTCTTGTCAAGTATGAGGCATTTGGAAATTGTCGTGTATACTCACCTTTATATGTTTCATCCAAAAAGTTCTTTGAACATGATCCTCAAATTCCAACGTTTCTTGATGAGTCACCTCTACAGTCGTGAATTGTTGGGTTTCAGTGCTTTCTGGCCAGTATTGGATGCATTTCATGCGGCTTCTTTCAATGCATCTTAAAGAAATGAAGAAGTCAAAACCGTACAATGTTACCACAAATTGCATCTCACTTTCACGGTTTTGAGATGAAAACATTTAGGGTTGCAAGGGCAGCTCAAAAGCCGACTTAAGCTTAAGATTAGTGGTGCAAGGCTATGCGCTAAGAAAAATGGTTGGGAACTCATAATCTCTCAACCTTTGAGATCCAGGGCACCCAGCATATAACTTTGGTGCAAAACCGGATATTTCCTGGTCGCCCAAAGGCAAACGTCAGTCGCCAGGGGCGACCAAGTGCTGTTAGAGCATAGCCCTGGTGGTGAGACTGCCTTTACACTCTCTACGTTTCTTTGTACTGTGCATGGTAAAAAAAAATTAAAAAAACTGTTATCGGGGGTTTAATCAGATCACTGTAGAAGGGGAATTAGTTATGAGAACTTAATGCACCAACTGAGTAACTTTGGGCCAGAGGGAACATATTTCACACTTATGCTACAGTTTAGGGTTTTGTCACCATCAAGAAGGTTAAGTGATGATTTAAAGGGTTTGCATTTTGTGAGCCTTGGTCTCCTTTTAGTTGTTTTTTTTTTCAGCCTTGAAATGGCTCAGCCACCATTTCGTGGGATGGTCACCCTTTAGGAATATAACACTCCATATCTTAATCACATTGTTTAAGAATACAACTTGAATTGACATTAAGCCTAAGATATATCAAACAATTTAAGAGCTGTAGGTATTAAACCCCCACAATTATTTAATATTCACCTTGTTACCATTACAATGACATAAACTTGTTGTTCCCAGGCCATTTGCCAGAAGTCACTTTTTGTGTGAGGCAGGGGTCCTAGATATAGCAGACAAACAAAAATCAATACTTGATATTAATTATATCATTTGATGATAACTAGGCCACAAAGTAGTACTTATAAAATCAATGAAATAAGCGAAAATAAAATAGTGGCAAAGTGTAGCATTTAATGTCAACACAACACTACACTGGAGGGTGGACACATATTCAGGTCTTACCATTTTTAGTAAAATTAATGGTCAAACTTTAACCAGGGTTTTGTATTTTACACTGCAGCTATGGATAGATGGGTTTCCTAACAGAAAAGTAAAGTCAAAGTCTTCAAGTACCAACCTTGAGTAGCAATGTATGCTTTAGGTTGTTTATATCCATCCATAAAGTTTGCATGTATGTAGTTTGTTTTCTGTAGAAGGAATGATTATAAACTTCAGACTGGCTTGACAAAGAGAGATACTTGACATTATATTGAACAAAAAACTCCATTATTTTGATGTTCAATATCATGGTCTCGAGGGTGACAAATGACCTGCTTTTGAAAAAAAATTATTTGCAGTCTTGGTGTATGTTATGTGTGTTAGTGATTTTATAACATACACCAAGACTGCAAATAATTTTTTTTAAAAGCAGGTCATTTGTCAGGTCAGAGACCAGACCTGACCTGACAAGGAAACAGTCTTGTTGGACAAAAAAATTCCAAGTGAAGGAGCAAAATTAAGAATTCATAATAAGAGTTTAATTTGGATCAAAAGTGCCTGATCAGAGTGACAGACCAGACTAATATTTCGCTGGTCAAAACGTTGGTGAAATTTACCGGACCAGTCAGATGACCGACTGTTATTTGCAGCCTTGTACACGCATAAATCACAAAAAAGGATACGTGTAACCAAATACAGGTAAACTGGATTTACACCTTGCAGTGGCATTTCTGCTTAGTGGCTATCCGTCCACTGGTGAAACAAATCAATTTGGACAATGGCAATGTTGGTTTTTGAGGAAAGGAGAAAACTGAAGTACTTGGAAAAAAAATTAGAGCAGAAGAGAACACAATAACTAGTCATTTCATCTGCAAGTCGTTTCGCCTACAAGTCGATTAGGCTACAATGAAGTCAACTCTCCTACACACATAAAGTTGAATCAAACCTGGGTCACATTACAGGGAGGGGAGCACTCTCCCTGTATCTGTCATCATGATCATGCTACATTCTTCAAACAAAAACTCAGGGAACCTTCAAATGTACTTAAGGTTGTATGCCCATAGGCTTGCTGCCCATCACGACAAGCCAAGCCATTGTGACAAGCCAAAAACAAAAATGCAAATCAATAATTAATTTATAAGTTGCTTACTGTATCTCCTTGCAAGTCTACAAGCTTCACTCTCGATTCTTCAAGACATAACACATCACTGTATCTATTTTTCTTTATGTTTTCTGGCAATCTGTACATAAAATCATTATGTTTGAATACAGGTATTGTATAACATAAAGTGGTAAAACAAAGTGCTGTCAAATGTCGGTTTAAGTTATACACAGACTGAGATACTTATTGTAGGTATAATAAAGAATTAATGAATTAATTAACTATCAAAGGTGATGTAAAGGGTACTACTATTAAAACACTCCACAGGTGGTCAGATGTATTGTTTTCACAGTTTTGTCACCCCATTGATGTGAATCAAACATGATAAAACCTGGACTTTTTTTATGTAACGGTCAGCATGAGAAAACTAGCAGTGAACTTACTTTGCTGAAGTAAAGTCATGAGTCCCTGCTTGTCTCTTTAACTCAACAAACTCCTCATGGATTCCTTTTCGTGTCAAATTCATCATGTGCTCCACAAATTCTATAACTGTAAAAGCCCCCTCATTTCTCAGCCCTCCTGAGGATGACGACAAATCTTTGTTAATGTGTCTCACATTTCTAACAGAGTCCCCCATCACGGCTCCATTGCAGATTGGGTTTTCTGTTGCTGTTTCGGAATACGATGCCAGACAGTCATTTAACCATGCTGGGTGGTTTACTTTAAGAGTCCCACCCAAGCTCTCAGGAATTGAAGACTCTGGAAATCTCTGTAGCATTGACTGCTTAGATACAACCTCTACTCTCTCCTTGAGTTTATCTTGCAGGAAGTTGGAGAAAAACTTTAAAACAGCTCTGAACCAAAGTGGAGGAGATATGATGAAAACATTCTTGAGCCTTGCTGGATAGCCACCCTTCGAAATGAAACAAATCAAAATGCATTACTGGGGTATATTTACGCATCTATTTACACTTACACAAGTTCATTTTGTTTTGTTGGACCAGTGTAATTTGTTAGCATTATAAGTGGTTCCACTTTTGACTTTGTTTGTCTTGCCAAAGCTACTATCTTCAGCAAATGTTTAGGGCCCAACCACCATAGTCTGTTCTGATGTTAAATAAAGTTATTTATTCATTCATATTTAATGTCAAGTTTAAAGACAAATCTTTATAGTACAATACAATGGTATTGTACCTTATTACTGTACCAAACAGTTAAATTCCCAATACACCAACCAGCAATCATTTTTAACAACCAACTATTAGGTGGCCAGTAATCAAAGTCCCAACAAGGTGCTTCTATTGTTTTTTACCTCTATTAAGTGGCCAGCCCCCATAAAGCAGTCACTATCCCCTCCCCCGAGGGTGGCTACTTAATAAGGGTTGAACTGTATTACTTTTCCAATTATCTTTAATTATGATAACATTCAATTTCACACTAAGGGACACACAAGGCCCTTTCTGATGTTTCAATGACCAACACCTGGAGGGCTCTAGAGACAAGTAGTGAGCCCATAGCCCAGCCTTCACCCCCCCCCCCTGAACTAGGAACTATGTTTCCTACTCTTTTTGATCAGTGTGTGGATTATCGCAAGCCTTTTGTAGCAAAATTTAATCCCTGCCATATATGTTTAATCCACCAAATATTAATTTATTTAAACTAGTGAAAATTCATTCAATCCATAATCCAACAAACATTGGTTTAATTAACCAGTGAAAAGTCATTCATTCCAATCGTTAAAATAAATTTTCGTTCAATTACAGGGCAGTAGCTTGCAGCCTCTCTGATTACTCTCGTGGCCAAACTTGGCCCAGGAAGATTGAATAAAATTGGAAACAGGTTTAAACCAATAATTGGTGGATTATGGATTGAATGAATTTTCACTAGTTTAAAATAAACCAATATTTGGTGGATTAAACATACATTGCACAGTTTAAATTTTGCTACAAAAGGCTGGCCATAGTCAGGGCTGTCATTATGGGCCGGGGGCAGGGGGCCAGGGATTTTCCCCTCGTATTTTGAGGTATATCCCTGCCTACTTTGAGATAAAACCAGCATGTTGACTTCACTACAGCAACTCAAATCCCAAGCTATTTTTTGTATATCCCACCCTACTTCAAAAATTAGTGACAGCCCTGCATAGTGGACTCTGTTACCACTCCTTCAAGTTTTGCATATGGAGGTGAAGGAGACAAGGCTAACAGTTTAATGTCAGTGACCAGTGATGTGGTGATCTGATCTAAGACAGAAGTTAAACACACAGCCAGCAAGATCTTACCAATTATTTTAGGAAATAGGTTTTGGTCCAGTCTGGGGTTCAAACCCATGACCTTCTGCTTAGCATAAGGGAATTAGTTTCTGCAGAAACTGTGATGCTGCATTGGTAGGGGAGTAGTACATGAAAATTTAGTTATCAACAGAGTTTTAATAAACATAAATTGGCCCCTGTGCAGGGATTCTACAAGCTGACAAATTCTTATTGAGCAATAGCCCTTTGTCAGAGCGATTCCCTTTGATTAAGGGCTCAAAACACGAGCTTTTTGAATCTCTGTTCAGTGGCATGTTATAAATCCTGTTGACAAATTGAATGTGCCTCTTCTGCTTAGCCATCTTGTGCTCATCTACCAACTGAGCTGACCCCTGGTGGTGGTTTGGTATATCCACCTAATCTTTAGAAGTCACTCCTTCTTTTCCATATCAGTTTATGGGGTGTACACTTTTATTTTGAGCAGCATTTCAAATGGGAGACTGCTAAAAAGAATCTCTGTATGCTGTTTTTCTTACAAGTTTCACCCACCTTTAATAAACCCATTACTTTGCGCGCAAGGTTGTAATCAAAGTTATGGTACCCTGATTCCGTCATGTCATACAGTAGAACCAAACCATTCTTTTGAGTCTCACAGCTGGAAAAAAGGAACAAAACAAACAGCCAAGTCAAAATCAATGTTGTTAGGCTTGTGATTTATATTAAACTTGCTTTTGGAGTAATAATTCTTACCTCTCATTTACATTAATTTATTTTGCTTCAGATTCATGTTGACAAACTAGTTGCAAACATGAAAATACATATCAAAACACAAAATGACCCCCAAAAAGTCATCCATAAGCATTAGTTTGCATGGTAGACATACCATGCCACAGCAACATACACTTCTACAGAAATCTGTGATGCAAAACCTTTAGTATACAAGTAGTTTATCCACAAATGAATAAATAAATAAATCAATGATATTTACCCTGGAAGCTCCACTCAAGATGAAGTGGTTTTCAGGGAGGTCCTGCATCCGGATCGAATTGGAATTTGGAAGTGTTGGTTTTTGGGGAGAGGGGAAAACCGGAGTACCCGGAGAAAAACCTCTCGGAGCAGAGTAGAGAACCAACAACAAACTCAACCCACATACTGTATGACGTCGAGTCCAGGAATCGAACCTGGGCCACATTGGTGGGAGGCAAGTGCTCTCACCACTGTGCCAACCCTGCTTCCCTAGAGACAACAGTCTCTGTAGCAAGCACAGTACACTGTATACTGCTGTACCTCATGACATCACACCTTCAGTACTTTGCATCTTATTATAGTACATGAACAGGATATACAGTAAATGTTGTGGTTCAGTTTACCCTTGGTTTAAATTTCAATTTCTTTAGAAATGAGTAGGGGCCTGCAAACTAGTTTTTTAAAAATTTATTGACTGCAAACAAATTGTTTCCTCCAAATGAAAGAGCATCTCAAAAATGGTCACCTAACCAAATTTGAGTTTGTTCACCTGAATAGGAGTTGAACAAAAGGCTTACAGAAATCGTGAAAATTAGAAACTTTGTATGGTTACAGAAGATACACTTTCTGATAAAGAGACATCTGAATGGGAATATCTTGAGTTTTAAATGCTTGTTTACTGGTGGCTTTTCATCCAAACATGCTCAAACTTGCTGAAACTGCTGACATTGAGGTGCCCTTTTATGTGGGAAACCATTTAGTTCAATTTGATTGAATTACAATAAAGTTTGGATTCATTCCCAGGTCCTTACTCATTTCTGAAGTGACCAATGTATGATAATGAGTTTGAAACAGAGGAAAATAAAATTTAAACCAAGGATGAAAGTGAACCACAATATATATAAAACAGGAAATGAATATTTCACAGTTTAAATATTTTTTGTACCATTTTAGACACTCGTCCAGCTGGAACACAATTGCCTGAATTACAGTCCTGTGATTCGTTGTGGCAGGAAAGTGATCTCTAGCTGTAAATACAGCTATGGCAGCACCACCTGGATCACGCGCATTCTACAAAGTGAAGAACAGAACTGTCAAGATTCAAGCACAGGATACCCCACTAGGTAAAGCAAGAAGTGAGGGGGACACAAGGTAATCATTAGATTTGGAGAAGCCAGCTCCAAAGCAAGTTCATAATAAAATGATTACAGTTAACACCACCATAAAAGAAGTAATATATCAAACACGAGAGACAGTGTTTCATCGGGATATCCAAACACAGAGAAGAGAGTTGAAAATACGATGTGCAACGGAGTATTTTTGACGGAATTCGAGGTGTTTGGATGGCCGATGAAACACTGGATCTCAAGAAGTAAAATTGTCAAAATCTACGCTAATTAAGACCGGGTATCCAAACCCCCTTCACGGTTGTGATTTCCTTTGTTTTAACTTGATGAATTATTAATGAGTCTGAGAACAGTGGAGTAAGAACCTCTAGGGTGAAAGTTTGAAACTAAAAATTTTTCACCTAGGTTGATTCTAAAATCCCTTTGTCTCTTGAGCCTAGAGGAAATTGATTTTCAACCTAGGTTAAAAATTTTTTACCTGAGTTAAATTTTAAACTGCAACACATCCATTATATAAGAAAACAGATCAGCCTGAACACCAAAATTGGGGGTTGTTTTATGTGGGTGTTAACTGTACCTCCTCTATTTATTGTCCTTCCATCATTTTCAAACTCTAAGTAACAGGCAAAAAAAATGCTTTGACATCTTGACGGGAGAGGGGAGGAGGGGATGGTATGGAGGGGGGGGGGTGACATCTTTAACACACGTTGTTTGAGCAACTCTATGAGTGGCTTTAAGTCTTTCTGGTAATTTGGGAGATCATCCTGATTTTGTAACCAATTAAAATACAAATATTTTGTTTTGTTCCACTTCTTGCAGACATGGTTTGATGCTACTCTGGTTTGAAATTTGATGAATGTAACTTAAAAAGTTACAATTCACGACCCACTTCTTTTCTGCAATGCCCCGGAACTATACCATGTTTCCCAGAAAAAATCCCTAATCTCCTGATTCCCAGCAAAATCTCCAGATTTCCAGATGAATTTTGTTTTTATCCTGAAACATGCCATGTTAGAGTTGTCATCCCCCATGATGGTACCCAAGAGGGCATGCTCTCCTGACAAAAATTTTTGTACATGGGCTGCATGTCCAGTTCAATGTTACACTGCAACTTACTAATCACTGTAGGCAGATGATCTAGAATCAAACAAATTTAAGGTATGAATTGCATGTCAAAAACATTAACCAGAAAAAGTGCAGGCCACTCACCAGAATGGTAAACTTTCCTCCCAATAATTCTGATCTCAATGGTTCATCATATGGGTCCATCTCTTGTAAGTAATATAACTGGCGTTCATGCTATACAGATGAGGAACATGCGAAGATATAAAAAATTTACTTATTAAAATTACAGTCAGCAATACTTGGTCTTTATTATATGGCTGTTTCTGCATAGTATTCATAATCAGGTTGTGGGCATCAATGCCCTTGGCTAGCACTTAGTTATATCCGCTATAAACACCAACCATATAATTATAACCAGTTATTCTAAAATATTTCAATTTCCTTTGAATTTGCTTTAATTTGCCACTATCATGTCAATACACTGTCCAGAAGAATATACAAACTTATCAGCCAGAGGGTGTTATCTTGATGTGACCCCAATTTCTCCTAGCTAATGTACAAAGAAATGTATAGCAGCTAGAAAGGAGAATTAATAATCAGATCTTGGGAGTTTAATCTCTGCACTTTCTGTTTCTGTATTTTTTTGTGATTGCTGCATGATTGTTGCGTGACAATGATTTTTTGCCAATCAACTCTAATTAGGTTTTCAGTAGGTAGAGAAAAATTTTTTGATAGTAACTGCACACACACATTTACTTTACTATGTTTTCAGATGTTATTCTGTGTTTTAGGAGAACTTTGGAATCCCCTCAAGAAGTAAATTCACTATATATATTCCACACTTTTTAGATCCGGTAAACGTCAAAATTCTTACTTTGCAGAATTATTTACACTTATGGCTTGGGATATTGTTCTTTGTGATTGAATCCAAAATTCTTGATTCAGTTACCATTATATATTGCACAATTTCAATTTTAGACCAAATAACATTACCAATAAACCCTGAATTATATGATTTACAGGACTTCTTCGTTCCTTGCATTTGGCTTATATCTCCACAGACCACTGTCCTCAAACAAGTGGATACACATAAATGAACAAAACAAAAAACAACAAAACCTTAAGTAGCTTGATGTGTAAGACAATGGAGGGTTGGACCTTGACAGGAAGTGAAATCAAACTGAAAATAACAGCCTGAAATTATTTCACTGTTTAACCAAATTTGGGCAAAACATCATGATGTACAAAATAGTGAAGCATATTAATAGTCTAGAGTCAATACAGAGGCGAGCCACTCAAGTCATTTGTGGATCAGAGAAAGACTATCAAGAAAGACTTGGTGCCCTGAAATAGCCTTCTCTCGAGTTATGAAGAAAGTTTATTTGTTTAGTACAGATGTACAAAATTATTTTTGGACACTGTGATATAGATCCTCATGTGTTTTTTTATTTTATGTATTAGCGAAAATGCGTAGGAACCATAATTTTAAGATAAGACCTAAGAAGACATACAGTACAAATTACTTCAAATTTTCCTTTTTCAATTGCTACATAACTGACTGGAATGGCATTCCATCGGAAATCATGAATGCACCTTCTTTAAGAAGTTTTAAGTCCTACCTGTTAGATTATTTGTGTCAATTTTAAACTAGATGTAACTTGTGTCAAGTATGCATTTTAATCAGGTTAGCTATAGGCAGTATTTTAAAAATTTTACTTTTTAATTTTTAGGTCAACTTTAATTCCACATCTTAGTTTGTTTTAGTATGTTTAATATTGGAGAATATTCTTTGTATGGGAATTTAGTTTCCCTTAATTATTCTCCTGTCATGCATTTTCTTATTATATTTATTTTGTATCAATGTGATTTGTATTTGCATGATGAAGTATTATTAGTATTACTTAAACTTAAACTAAAAATATAAGCCAGTCCAGAAAAAGTACAAAAGCATGGGGAAAAGTACAATAATAGAGATTTTACTGAGATAAATCTCTATTGATAATTATTTTAAATCCTTTCAGTCACAGAAGAGACTAATAAGTAATTGCAATATTTCTCCTTGAATAAAGAGAAAATCAACTAGGGGATATAGTTTGATTTAACACCAAATTCTCAGAGCTAATATAATAAGCTATGTCAGGGTTCTCCCTAAATTTTGGAGTAGAAGGAGAATAAAATGGAGTAGCCGGCAGAGGAATTTATTAAGGCGCGTAAGTGCCTTCCATGCTGCCGCTTTTCCGCCATTTTGCACGTGTTGGATTACAGAGTATGTTATCTTATATGGAGTGTTTTTCGTTGGTAACCGCTGCCTCGCAATCTGGGCCTGTTTCGTTTGCTTAACGTTCAATCGATGTTTGCAAGCAGATTCAAGCGTGGCGAAATTCTCGACGAAACTTTAAAGTTTATTCAGTCAAAAACAATAGTTGGACACTTGGCTCTTTAAGGAAAACTTTATTTATTTCTGAATGTATTTACCCAAGGGAAAGTAGGCGTTGCAAATGGAAAAGTTGCTGTTGGATGTAAAACAAAGTATTTATTTACTTTTTTATTTGGATCTGAGTAGCCGGCGCGCCCAGGACGACTAGCCGGCGATTTTCGCCGGTCGCTGGGGCTTACGGAGATCTCTGCTATGTATCGCAGACAGTAAGGAGAATTAAGATTAAGATTTTAGGAGTGAAAGGGTTAAAGACAATAGCAAGTCACTTTCTCACCCCCGATTCATGGCCGTTCCTGTCAATATGCAGATATCAACATCAAGGAAGGGGCAATAATTGCTCCAATTATTTGGCCAAAAGAGTTACACTGTACCGTACTAAATATCATGACAAGATTTCCACACAGCCCCATATATTAATATATTACTTGTGTCGGCAAGGCAAAATGCAGCTTTTTGCATATGTTATTTATCAAAAATGAAACACAAATCTGTCAAAAAAGTACTGGACAATGTTTTACAATCAAATTACAGTTCATATGCAACAATTCGGACAAATCCGAGCAAAATTGAAAAACAACCTAAAATTCGTCATAGGTCAGTTATGCTCTCAGTCCTTCAATTATGCATGCATTTTGTGACTCAAACTCTATTTGTTTTTGGAAAAGGGTTAGTATGACAGTGTGGCATATTATTAATGTATGGGGCTGTGTGGAAATCTAATCCCTAATATCACTGATAATATTGGTTGGAAAGCCCTCCAATTATTAACCTGAGATATTTAAAGTTTTATCCCCTATCTATTATACTATTTAAAACTTTGCTAGAACCTTCAGCCCTTGATATCCATTTTAAAACTGTTAACTCTTTGTTTACTGTGATGTTCTCCTTGAATACAAATGATTATTGGAAGGAGTGGCACATGCCTTAACCATGATAGGAAGTAATTAATTGATGGTCAAACATTATTTTCCTTCACAGAGTGTTTCTTTTCTCGTTGTGTAAAAACTGAAAGATACATGAAGTGCAGTTTAAACATCTCAAAATGATGCACAAAATTTAAGTCATGACATCACTGGCGTAAAATTAAGCTTTTATTAAAATCAGTAGGGATTATTACATTCTTATCGAATATCAGAGGGATCGATTATTGAAAGCTTAAAAGCTTTGATAAGACTAAAAGTGCTTATTTGGAAGATTCCAGAATTAGCTATTTCTGAGTTTTAAAAAGTGGTGATGAACCTAAGCTTACTGATGCATAAAATTGCTCCTTTTCCGGCCCGAGACGAAATTTAAAAGTTATAAATTTATTTTTTCCGCAGCTGCGCTCACTAATGAATTTCAATTTGTGGCACCTGTGTACTAACAATTACATCTGTTTTCTGATAGTGCTTCTGAGGAACAGTTGGCCACAGCTTACCGCACTAAAAACGTCAAAAACTTGGAATCTATAATTAAACGACATCAGATTTTCTGTATACTTTACCTACCTTTTCGTCATCAGATAACAAGACATGACTTGTGCTAGAGTATCTCACTCACCTGATACTGCTTGTACAAATTTATTGCTCGTTCAGCGTTGAATTTTCTGGCCATTAAAAACATCACAGCAGTAGAAGTGCCGACGGGACTCAGGCCATTCTCAGAGCGTTGCTTGTTGACTTCTTGCAAGAAAATCGCGATTTTCTGCGAGAGACGAAGTGAAAAACAAGCCATCGTCGGTAAGAATGAAATGTTTTGGAAGGGATTAAAGTGTATTGGCCTGGGTAGCTTACCTCTTGTTCTTGGTCTGATCGCACGATCACTCCAGTTTCCGCCATCTTTCCTGATGTCTTCTGATGAGCAGCACCGCTGGTTTAAATGTTCGTCGAGGTGTGTTCCATAAGCCCTTATGACGTCTAACTTCCGCTCACTCGTATTTAAAAAGACAGCGTCCGCCACTTTGGGACACGCCAACTGCCTCAAATATCACCTCGATATTTTTATACATGTTATGTATACACTCCGTGACATGAAACATTTCAAAATTTCCTCAGAAATATATCTTAGGAAATACAATCCACAGCTTAAAAAGAGATAGCAGCCTGGAATAAATTACCTGTGACTATGGATGCTTTTCCTTTCACTTATGGTATAATGCCCACTATAACATCCATGATTAAGCTATTATGATATCAAATTATATTGTAGATAAATCTTGTAAACAGCAATTTTAAATTGTATATACCTGGACGTGTAAATGATTTTCTCTTTTACATACAATTATTATTTATTTGTAAATGGTTTGAACCCAGGAGTCATGTCATAATTAAGTGGAGTACGATCGTCCGGGTGAGTGTAGTCCTGAGAAGGACTGTTTGTGGTGACATTGACTGACGTTTCGACAACCTGAGCGGAAATCATCATCAGAGTCAAGTGTGATTTGTGTAACGTCAGTAGATGGTATAAATACTCTGGTCGTTGATGTGATTGGTCAACGAAGTCGTGATGTTATTGGTCGACTGTCAGTTAAGCCTAGTTGTCGAGCTGTAAAGACTGTACACAGTGATTGGCGCGTTTCGATCCGTCCTGTTATTTAATTTATATTTATTTATTTATTTTTAACTCCTAGTATAGTGTACACTGTTTTAGAAGTATTCCCATTAAAGTCTTAAAGTGATTGTGGTGGGGCATGAGGGGATGGGGGGAGGGGAAGGAAACCTAAAAACTTAATACAAGAAGAAAAGAAAAGAAGCCAATTAATGCAACGAAGAAAGAAGGGAAAAAAAGTCATACAGAAGGAACAGTATTGTTGTTTTAAATGCAAACAACTAACTTCTCGGAGGTTATGGGTATTGTAACTCATGTACAATTCAAACATTTCATAAGGCTGTGATGGTTTATAAGTCACTTAATGGTCTTACTCCCGATTACCATATTTCTAAATTTGTTAACCGTAGTAGCGTCTCCAATTACTCCCTAACGGACACAGAGAGTAAACTAGCTATCCGACAGCCACACACAAACTATATGAAAAATAAAGGGGGTAGTTTCTAAAGAAACTGTGGTGCTGCGTCGGTGGGGAAGTAGTAAACAGGTGGTCACAAATTTACATTTATCAACTCCGTTGATAATACCCAATTTTTGTGTACATGAAAAATAGCTTCAACTACTCTAGAGCACTTCCTTGGAATAGCTTATCAATCGAGTTGCGGCAGGCTGACTCCCTTAGAGCGTTCCGGTCTGGCTGCGAGCATTTCGTCTCATCAAGTGAAATTTAGAATTTTTACACACGGCACTCATGTAAAGCAGGTTTTTATTTTGTCATCTAATATTATAGTTATATAGTTATTGATTATTTAGAGTAATTATAGAGTAATGTATAGGTGTAGTTCTAGCCGTTGCATATTTTGTAATAATTCTAGTATATATCATGGTTTAGGTTTTCATAGTTGTGACTGATGAGTTTACCCCTATTCTATCCTATCCTAACCTATCCTTCATAATAGTAGCTAGTTTGCATCTTGTACAGCAATGCGTAAAAGATATGGTAAAATGGTAGGTCGACGGATAAAACGTAGTCTTCAACCTCTCCTTCCAGGACTGCCTTGTCTATGCCTGGTCTGTTCTAATCTTATTTTGTTCTATCTTCAGTCATGTTTTTGACTTGCTTTAACTTTTAGTTCCTTCTGAGCATTTCTCTATACATTTGCTGTAAGTTTAGTATATTAAAACCGTATAAAGGACAAAAGTAATGGATTATGGAATTTCTCTCTTCTATTGACGAGATTTGTGTGCAAATAAATTAGGGTGAGGAAATTTTCATTATTAAGAACGTGCATACCTTAAGTGTTCACCATAAATAAATTACATAAATTACTTTGTAATTCAGTGATCAAAAATGGTCCCTTGGTAAATCTTTATAGTCTTTGTAGTGCAGCGATTTTAAATTTAATAACTCCTTGTGAGTGACAGACAAATGGATGTTTGTCTGAAAACAAAAATCGTGGAGGTGTCCACTGCCAAAATAACATCACCCCCCCCCCCCCCCCTCACCATCACTGTTCTAATGGTCCATCCCAGAGGGGCCTTTTGCAATCGAGAGTTGGTCAAGTGACCATTTTTGGCAAAACGTGTAGCTAGTCCTGTCAGAGCTATATACGATTTCCAGAAATGGAAAGGACGTGCCTGAGTTAGCAAGACCACTAATTTAATTTTCAGGCTACTGTTCAGTGTACATACACCGGCGAGGTTTATTAAGGTTTAAATTAGTAAGAAACTAGAAGAATATGTCTCGCGGTTGGAACTGAGGCCTTGCCATCCAAAAAAAATTCATTTTTTTTTCCTTCAGAAAGATATGGCTGCTACAAAAGTCACTGTAAGGAGGAGGAGGTACGCTCAAAAATTAATTATTAAGAAAAAACATCAGCCAGAATAGGCAAGGAAAAGATTTTATGACACTTGATTGAACAGAAACATTTACAAGGATTTGTATGAAAACCACTAAAACCGAACGATTGTGATTAATTGTGATTGCTATACAAATTCTTCTAATTTCAAACGGACATAGGCGTCCTCCCTTTTTAGGAATATTCCTGAAAATTTCCTTACTAACTAATTTCTTTTTGGTCTTTTTGTTCCTTATGAGACTATCGCCCTAAAATTGATTACGTTCGTGTTTATAAAAGTCTATTATGCCAATCGTAAATTGGTGAACCTACTTTGGAAAAGCTTGATACCCCGGCAGGAACCTAGATACATTGCAATTTAAATAATCTTAAATCTTGTATAGTAAATATAATTTAGGATAGTCAGGGTCCCTATTGATGGCAAGGCAGCCGGTAGGGCAGTCTGAAAGGACCATCCTGAGTTTATAGTAAAAGTGCATGTCTTCTTCTTCTTCTTCTTCTTCTTCCTCAACAAACCTTTGTTGTATGTACGCTTATAAGTTAAAACCATTCGGTAACGTACCTCAAGTTCAATTCATCTACTTTATAAATTTTTGACATCATAGGGTTCGGGCGTGTGGGATAAGAGCAGGTAGAGGGTAATAATTGGATAGTAATTCTATGGGCGTGGCAAAGCGAATTCGGTGGCGCAGTAAGCTAGGTCAGTGTTTAGAATCTGTCGCGGGACAGATTTAACAGTCACAAAACTCCACTGAACCAGCTCTTTATTCTTGTTGGGGGACTCTGCAGAAGCTACTGCGCTCTGCCGTAGCCGGCAGCCAACTCTCCCTAAACTATACAAAACTGGCGATTAAGTACGCTCGTGCTGAGCCATGATTGGCAGATTGGAACATTTCCTTTGTAGAACAAAGAACAAAGGGTAACAGATCTGGGCAGAAGAACACGTTCCCCGAGCGTAGAGCTTGAACTAGTCGAATACGTGGTTATAACTACATTTACAAAGGTCACTAATGAGCAAAATACTTTTGAGTAACATTTAGTGCCGAGCACAGCTATGGCTGGTCAGAGGGCCTGAAAAGTCTCAAGAACGTGATCCTAGGTTTATCAACAGTTGAATGTAGAAAAAGCTTGCGGTAGATATCTCGGCTTAGCTAAGTTCGCGTTAATTAAAATGTTCGATTAACTAATAGCAACGGAAACCAAAGTTTCCGCGGTCCCTTACACAAACAGTCGCGGCCTAACCAAGAGAAAGGTAACGCTACTGATAAGCTTGTCACAAACACTCTCATGGTCAAGCCTACAATCTTATCAACTATAACAGCTACATCGGTTCTTGTCCTTCTAACGGCATCGGCGGAAATTCGGCTTTAGCCTAATTCAGTTTTCTCATGGGAAAGTTTCTTTTTAGCTACCTGTGTGGGTTAAAACGACAAGGCTGATTGTTTGATTGTTTTCACAAACTTAGCTTAGCGTGCACGCACCAATTTCCTGTAACAACTCTTGGTACATTTAGAGCGTTATGACACACGTAAAGTGAAATTGAATATATGATTTAAAATATCATAAAATATGCTTCAACAATCGTTCTGAAGTTCTGACCTTGTTGTTTGTTTGACTCTGGCTACAGCATTTTTTTTACGGCAAAGTTGAGTATTACATGTATGACTTGAACGCACCATTGTTATACGATTAAGCACCTCTTTTATAGGAAAGGGCTTTAAAAAAAAATGCTTGCACTATGACCATGTTCTTTTTCTACATATTTTTCATCATTAATTCGAGTCATTTATGTCAGTAGAGTTTACATTCCTCCTAAAATTGCCATCGTATTTTTTAACTGATTCAAATTTACCGTTTAAAAGGTTTGGACAGTTTTCTTTACAAGGGCGCCCCTAAATCCATCACCTTTCAACTTCATTGTGGGTCACTGATAACACCAAAGTCTGATAAGTTTTTTTATTCGGCTATCCACTTTTTTATGGTTTAGTGCTGGCATTACTTGAAAGTGTAGCTTGTTCTAGGCCTCTCAACAACAGGAATGGCTGAAGACCATATGGGCAGAATTCTACCTTTCCTCTTCCGCGGTATGTTTAGGATGAAGTAAAATATAACAACAAAAACGACAATAAGTACAATGCATTTTTAAGCAGGTGAAGAATGATTAGAGCAAAAGCAATTAACAAAACCGGAGATTTCCAAATATGGTTTTCGTTTTAATCAAGTTTTCTGTGATTAACACCGTTTTGTTTACGGGATGTCATTAAAGTGGCTGTTTAACTAAATGAATAATGCAAATCATGCGGTCGTCATTTTCGGTTACAGAATATACTGGTGATTTTTGAATTATCATCAGTAAGATCACTCTCTCGTCTTAAATTTCTGCCTCGTGCATTTGCAAGGTGGACGGTTTTCCAAGTTTCAAGTAGGTTGGAGAAGACTTCTCAACAATCATTATGCATAAATATTTGAAAATGTCAGTAGGTAATCAAGGTTAATAACAATGGCAATCTTTCAGTTGCGCCAAGTTCAGATGAAAATAGACTCAAAATCTGCAGGAAGTCTGTGATGCAATTTTGCCCACCTCTCTTGGAGTCTGTTCATTCAATTCAGAGTTCAGTAAATGGCTACGTGCTAGTTTGGCCAGGGTTTACACCAGTTATTCTGGGAATGACATTTATTTATCATCCACGGAGGAAGCGCTGTTTGCCTGGGGGTGCAAACAAGAGCATGCAGGGCTTGCTTTTAAAGGTTGTTCTTAAACGTGAAAGAAGCCGATGGGGAGTCTACAAAGTAAATTAAGGAAACAATAACAACAAAAAATATGGACGAAAGTCACAAGGACAGCAGTGATGTCCTCCTGTTTTAATCAGCCAATGAAATGATAAACATTACAAAGTTGCCGATGGTAGTCAGTTTCGAGATTTTGCTAGACCTCGACACCAACATTTTATATGCGCGGGAAGTCCGAGACACTTTAAGGCTTGGAAAAACAGAAAACAGGTCGATACACAGGGCAACATTGTGCAAGGATTTGAGATCAGAATGAGACTTGTCAAACTTGTTTCAAATTTGGTGAGGCACATGTGTTTTTGAGGGAGAATTTGCCACCATTACTAACACACTAGACCTCATTCCGACACTTTAATTAGTCAACGATAGAAATAAAGACCCGTAATGAATGTCGTCTCTAGAAATAAAAAAATATTGACTTACAGGTGAAGCTAGAACCCCTTCTAATGCTTTCTCAAGGGGCCAATGAAAATAGTAGAAAAGTAATGTCCGTGATTCAGTTTTTAATAAATACAAATATTGACAAATTTTATGGTCTCCACTGTTCCAAGCAGCCAATGAAGGATGATGTAGTTTTGACGTCTGGGAATAAACATGGAGTGGAGCAATAAATTTTTTATCTGTCTTTAGTTGTAGTCAGTGGCACAACGGAGTTTCCAGAACACGCTGAATACTTAACGCATGCAGTTTAAGTTGGTCTTCAAAATTCTCGAGTTCCATGATATGCTACTGAAGTGTTGAGAAGAAGCATAAGAGAGAGGTCACAGTTTTCACGAGGTACAAGTTACAAGCATTCTCCCTTTTGTAGGTATTGTTAAGTTCATTTACATTTGGTAAATTGATTTTCGTTCCTTTAGTTGAATTAATTAGTTTCTCTAAGCAGATAAACCTCCTATTATACGCACCTTGTTAAAGGTGTTTTTCATGAAATCTGCCTTGAGTTAATTTTCCACGGAGAACATTACGTATAATTTTGACTCCATTTGTTCCGATTCGCGAACTAGACCACTGAGGCTTTCTTTTGAATCCTAACTGACAAACAACATCACTATTTAGGAGATACTGTAAGGACGATTTACTACAGAGAAAACGGGTCCGGACCCCGTCAAAAAAGTAGTACGGACCCATAATTCTTGTAAAGAAATGCTGGAGTTTCCGCAGGGCCATAGGCGCCTGTGGCCCCGCGGAAACGCCCGTTTTTTTTTTTACAAAAGTTATTGGTCCTTACAACTTTTTTGATGGGTCCGCACCCAAATTTTTCTGTAGTGTAAACACGCTTTAAGATAGATCTAGATCATATACAAACTCCTCTGTCCTCCCTGGTCTACTTCACTTAATTAAATTTCCATAAGTTGTTGTGTCAACTAGAAACTTTATCTCAGTTACTCAACCCTGTACCATTTGAAAGAAACGGTTATATATTTCATGTAAATAGAAGTTAGCGAGTCAAATAACATAAAAAAAACAACAACAATTACGGCAAAAAATGATCAGATGCCTTATTTTAAATTCTATGCTTCTGTCGATAAGTGCAATTACGGATATTCATATTACTGTCATGTGTTAGTTAGACTAGATGGCGTTATAAGCAACTATGGTCTTCCCCATGAACGCCCTGCTGTTCGTCTTGGTTCACCCCGCAGTAGTCTTTGCATATCAGAGTAGCAAAGGTGTATGCCGGGACAACAGAGAGGAATTTGGTTTTGCGTTAGTTGGACATGACTACAAAACTCTGCATGCTGACAACTTTGGCCGCTGCTTTGTCACGTGTAGTTCAGAAAAATGCCAAAGTGCGACGTTTCTGTGGATCACTAAGGAGTGTCAATTGAAAAAGGAGAGAAAGATATCAAGACCTGGAGATTTCGTGGTAAACCCTGCTGCTACCTACATGGAGAACCCTTTCCGAGGTATGTTCCAAATCCGATTTGGTGGTCTTCAATATAATGAATAATCAATTTGAAATTAGCCAAGAGAATGTGAAGTTTCATATTGGCTTCACGCTATGGGGCCATGGACGCACTTTTATCATATTGTACAGGGCCCGCCGAGAAGTTTTTAAAGCGCAGGGGCCGGTCTGCCTCTTAAGTTGTTGGGAGGCGCTGACTCTAAAATGGTTAAAGAACATTGGGACTCTTTTCCACGAGGTCCGCCATCTGTAGCCGACCAGTTTATCCCGTCATTGTTGGAAACGTATTTTACTGAATGTATTATTTTTTTCCACAAAAGGTGAGGAGGGGGTGCCTCCCTGCCCCTCCCTCTACGCGGTCCCTGTTGTAACGAAATGGCATCAAACCTCTTAACTTGTCTAAGCTTTAGTAGTCAACAAGTTCTTGTGACATTTGATTATCAACTTCACGGACTTAAATGGTCATCCCTTTTGCTGGTATCACATTTTTACGCCATCCTTGATTTTTTACTGAGGAGTCGCGCAGTTCTTTCCTCCCTGTTAAGAAATACGTTTCCCGGTTTCTTTTGCAGCAAGGAAAGGTTCCAAAGCCTCGGTTCCAGGTTCCTCTTGCCTAGACATTTTGACCAGTCGTGACGCTCAGGGGGATGGTGAGTACTGGATTGACCCAGCAGCCTCAGGGAACCCCTTCAAAGTGTTCTGTGACATGACCACTGACGGAGGTAAGAAAAAAACACTAAACTAATCTTTATGTCTTCTTTTCGAGAAAGGAAGGGTTTTACTTGTAAAGCAACATGAGCAATGTCGGACTGCCACCTTATAAACAACTACAGTTTTGGATAAGTCTCACACCTTGCACACTTGATTAATTAATTATAAAATGGTTACTATTTTGGAGCTTAGACTCCCTTTCGAATTCTACATTTTGAAGTATCCATACGTTTTTTGCTGGGTGTAGACATGTGAGTGTGTTGGGAATGGCTTCCAAGTCCCCTGAAATCCCCATCGTAGAAAACGTTTTAAAACGTGGCAACATAAAGCATGGTACTTTTGCTTTACATGTCAATCTTTCAAGTCAGTTCATTTATTATCTCAAACATTTTTCCTATTAATATTCTCTTACAGGTGGTTGGGTTATTGTCCATCGCTTCCTAATGAAAACGTTGGATTCTCTGCAGGACCCCAAGGTGCAATCGAATTCTTATAAAGAAATCCTTCCCAAGTACAGCTACAATAACCATTACCTTATGCGGGATGGCTTCAATCAGTTGAAACAAGACATGGGCTTTACTCAGATCCGGTTTCATTGTTATAAAAAAAAGCGAAACCGATTATTTCATATCATGACCAAGAAAAATACGAAAGGAGCAAACGTAGTAAAGTTTTTTACTTCTTCTAACACTCTCCCTCAGGCTTGCCATTCGTTTACGCGTCTTCCAGATGATAATTCATTGCTCGCCGGGAAATGCGATAAATGGGGGTACCCTAATGAAAATTACTGGGGGCATCCTAATTATCTTGGTGATGATCGTATTTATGTAAGGCCTTTACTTTGGGCTAATAATGCGTATTTTCGCACAAAAGGCGCCATTTGCCAATGCGATGATCATAACGAGGGTATGTCAATCGGTGATATATTTCACATTTTAGTACGATAGTGATATTGGTTTACTGTCAGGCTCAGTTCTACCTGAGTTATACAAGTGGTGGAACAGAGAATTAACTCTGAAGTGTAAATTAAAGTGCTAATAGAAACCCATGGAAACCCACTCGGCGTTAGCCCTAGAAAAGGGTATCAGGGAACCACACGAGGCAAAGAAAAAATTATTATGCCCTCGGTGGGAATCGAACCCACGACCTCCGGATTAGATCTACCGTTGCTCTGCTGACTAAGCTACAAGGTCGGACAGCGAAAGTCGGGGACGATTAAGATGACCTAGTAGCTTAGTCGGCAGAGCAACGGTAGATCTTTCTTTGCCTCGTGTGGTTCCCTGATAGCCTTTACTAGGGCTAACGCCCACTGGGTTTTTCATGGGTTTCTATTAGCACTTTAATTTACACTTCAGAGTTAATTCTCTGTTCCACCACTTGTATGTGTTTATAGTGCTACGCGGCACAACATATATACATATGTACCCTTACTTTGCCTGAATTAGATCGGGACGCAGGTGCACCAAAGCACACACCGGCCCGTTGATAAGCGATCCCTGATTTCCTAAGTATTAGCCCTGATAGCGTTTTTGTGGGTGGAATGATTTTGGCGGGAATGCATAAAACTTACTATACACAGGGTTGTTTTTTATTTAAAAATTTGTGAGTTCGTCTTCGAGACGTTAATTTTCTATGTTTTTCAAATTGTTATTTAGTAATTTTTAATCTTTATAAGTTACCTTTGACGGTTTCCTGCGTGCTTTGAAAGATCAATAAATCCATGATAGTAACTACCAAGACATGTGAATGGCATAATTTTCACTTAATGACGTCACGGTGAATCTCAAAAGAAACATGCTTGTCCTAATGTTATATATTTATCTATATCGATGAATTTGCACTCTTTGATTATCTGAAGTAATAAAAGTGAGTAAAATAGAAAAGAGAGTTTAATTGTGAGTGATGTATATGAAATGAAGCATATGAACTGCGGAAATGAAATCAAATGAATACTGATCCTCGCAGCTGTGAACGCAATTATATGCAATTGCGTAACTAAAGCCAGGTCGGCCAGTTGGGCAAAACATTGTTTAGGCGTTTCTGGGATTTTAAAAACGACGGGATATCCCAGGGGAATATCCGTTTCGTTGTTTGTTTTGAATTTCCAACGTAAACGTCTAAAAACAAACCGTTCGCATATTTTGCCGGGTTAGGGTCGTAGATCAACGTTTTATAGGAAATTAATTCGCAGTTTGCTGTCTATCCCAAACCACAGTCATGCTTTCTAATTAAGCAGATTAACATATCAGGGACACAAAACGACCAATTTGTTGAAAAATGTATTATTATACCCCAGTTAATAAAACTAAATGTTATTCAGGCATTTTCAGGTCTTTTTTAATATTGCTGGGAAAAAAATATCTGTTCCTTTTTGCCAGCAAGACACACATATTTACCAGCCAGCTAGATAAAATTGGTTGGTTTCCCAGCCAGGCGCAAATTGAGCACCCTGCACAACAACAAAATGACAATTTCATATGTCGTAAGCCAAACTGGGCGTGGCAAAAGGCCTCAAATCAAGCCTTCGGTGGGGGAGGGGGGGGGGGGGATGAGACCCAAATTTCTTACAACAATCCACATTTCGCCAGTCAGCAACACTCACACTGCTACCACACTTCAGTAATCACCAACCGAAACCATCAGCAGAAAGAAATTTCATAACCAACTCAGAAAAAAATGATATTTTGCCAGCCAGCACAATACCTCGGGGAGCAGATAAAGTGAGGAACAGATTCGTTTTGTGCCCCTGACATATCATGGGTGGAGTTAGACGCGTCGATGTAGTTGCGTGGGACTCTCTGTTATGAAGATCAAAGGGTGATGTTACAAGACTACAACAGTTTGGTCCTTGAAACAAATTAATGGCCTCCTCATTGAGGGTACTTCTTCCCTAAGTGACACGATATTTGGCTTAATCCAACACAGTAATACTTCATATATAGCTGAGTGTGTGGATCGCGTTTTCTGCAAAAGCTTTTCCTTTAGGGTAAGAAAAAGTCATTATTTAGTCAACTATTGCGCTCAGGACTGCAGGTGTTTTTCGTAATGCATGGTGTGCCGGCCGGACTTCATGTAAATATTCTTGACTAACTGAATTTCGACTGTATGAAGGATATTGCCAAGTTAAGTTAAAACTCTTTCGTTCTTGGCGGGCGATCATCAAGTATTCGTATCAGTAAAATTTCGACTGCATGAGGGGAAATTACCAAGTCCAGTTAAAATAGTTCATTCTTGGCGAACGACCCAAGTATTCGTATCGAGTAGATTCAAACCCTGAACAAAAGCGTATGATGTTGACCAGCATGGACATTCACCATGCAGCACGCATGAAAGGCAGCGTTTAGTTGTTTAGCTGAATCCCATTCAGACTTTGCAATAAATGAATAGCATCCTTACGGTTGGGGCTTAAACTTGCGAAATGTTTCGGTACGATTTAAACGATCTGGCCTCTGACTCGAGAAACTTTTTGCTTATTCAACGGGTGACTCCTTGATTACACCATCGAGAGAAACTTTGAAACTGTAACAGTTGAAGGACGAGGGTTCTAAATATTCATACGAACTGCGGATTAAAGCTGCCAATAGGCTAAAGAAGTATTCTAACTAACAGGCTGAATAAACCTGCCCATTTTCAGGATACTGCATCGTTATTTCACTGCATCTCAACCGCCTTGTTGTTTGGTCTTCTATAGAACGATGTGTTGAAGGTAGGAGAGGGGAGAGGGGAGAGGGGAGATGCGGATTCCGCTCCCTTTGAAGCTGCAAGGTGCTAAAGCTTCGAAATTAAAGTGAAATTTGCAGGGTAATCAATATGCATAAAAAATTTTCTCTGAGGCTCGCAGCAAGAGATGACGACCTCATGTGGCAACTAAATTACTTTAAAAGTCCCAAATTCGCCGTCTTAAACAGTGTCGCCTTTTAGTCCTGAAAACGCTAGGTAAACGCCGAAAATGAAAAGCACCATCGGAACTTACGGAGAAACACTATAATTTAAAAAGTGAATAAAGAAGTTCATGCTCAAAGATTTTTATTTTACTAACTGGAAATTGTTATAGCTATCATTTAAATTTGTTTTTCACGGCAACAATGATATTTGGCAGCGGCCCACTTCAAAAAAATTTGCTTTACGGTAAATTTGGCAAAGCTCGTCAATTTGGGGATGTTTGCTTTAATACAAAAACAGTTTCAAGCCCCCAACATAATGTCTAGATAATATGCAATGTTTGGCATTCATTTAACACCATTTACCACGCTAAGCTCTCACACCTTGGTTGAAAGTATGCCACCCGTCGATATATGATTAGATCGCAGCAGTATACAGGACCTTTGATTCATTTTATGGCCTCAGCTCCTACGATTCTCCCGCATCTCCCAGTGAAAAAGCGTTCAAAGCAGCAATCGGAAAGTCATAAGTTCGAATCTTGCTGATATAACTCGGAATGGTTCACTGCGTATTACGGTGTGGTGCAAACGTCGCGTTTTGATTGGTCTAGGCGGGTTTATTACAAGAGTTTATAATCCATCAATTGTTTTCGCTCGCACGCGGTTGGTTTAAACGCATCACGTGACTGCATATACCCAGCTAAACTGACTGGGGAATATCCGGTGATCTTCCCCAAATGCGTGTGGCGAAAAATATTTTAAGGGTAACAAACGCAATAGCCTCCATTTGGCTTTAAAAATATGCTCCAATATTTGTCCTTGGACATTATCGGTGGTTTCTTGTTGCTCACAGTTCGTTTATCAGAACAGATAATGTCGCGCCAAATGGAGACTATTGTTTATATAGACGTGCAAATGATGGCATGAATCGAACAAAGTAGAAAATACAATCTATAAAACGAAAAGATTTCAATTGTCCGTGCGTGGGCACTCTAATAACACACGGAGGATGTGAAATAAAACGAGGTAAAAACATTAGTCACGTTAATCGCCTGCGTTAGACGCCATGTTCGTTATCAGAGCGCACGCACTGACAAATGGAATCTATAAATCATATCTAACGAGCAAAAATAGATAAATCTAACCAGCATCACTTTCATATTATTTATGCCTTTTAGGATGACTTTAGAGACCCTTCTTTCACGTGCAGTTCTCTTCGTCCTGCTTCACGTCCACACAGTGTTTACGGATCAGCTTGTGAGCAGCGTTTGTGGGAAAAAGAGCGAGGAATTTGGTTTCGCGTTAGTTGGACATGACTACAAAATCATGCAAACTGAAAACTTTGGTCGTTGCTTTTTCGAATGCAGTTTAGACGAGAGATGCCGAAGTGTGACTTATCTCTGGAACCTAAAGGAATGCCAGATGAAAACCGAGTCAAAGCACACAAAACCAGATCATTTCCAGGAACATCTAGCTGCTACTTACATGGAGAACGATTCTCCAGGTATCGGTAGATTTTATTGGTATTAAATTCATAGCAAGGATACTCAAAATCTAAAAATATGGTATTTCAGCAATTATAACTTGACTTTAAGTTCCCACACGCTTAAGGGGGGACTAACTTAACCAAAAAATTAGCTTAAATTGTTGCTATGGAAAGTTCCCAACTCTCGCATCTTTTTACAATCAAGATTTTCAAGATTTTCGAGTCACAACCATATTTGGTAAGTCGCGTGACCAGAACAGAAAAAAGCCTAAAACTCGAGTGGCGTACACTTCTGGATATGCGAAATGGTGCCAATGGTTAACGATCGCCAAGGTGCAAAACTCTTCTCATCGATTTTTTAAAATTCGTATTACTGTGAGATTTATGACGTCATAAGTATGTAAATTCATACCATTCCGTCATTATCATTGCAGTTATGTACGTTAACAACAATTGCTTACGTAGGCTTGTAAAGAGGGCTGGAATATCTCCGATTGGCAAAAAAATCGGAACTACACATGATTTTCTCCAAGTTTTAGGGATTTTTCTCTCTAAAGCGCGGTTGGGGCCTAGGGCAAGTGACGCAAACGCAATAATAATAATAATTTATCTTTCTCACATGTTCGCCTTCGCACGTTTCGCCAATTTTGTGGCAAAAATACCGAAGAAACAGTGTTTTACAAATACAATCCATAAAAATCACTTGGCAACGACCCTAAGTCTGTAGTTAATACGTTAGTCCCCCCTTAAAAGGATGAAATCGAAGAGGCAGTTATTTCTTTGCTCCACGTCCGACCTACACTTTCCCTCTTCCATTTTTACAGGGTACCCCCAGGGTATCATGGTACCCCATGGCACCCTGATGCCCTATGTTATTGAACCAGAGCACATATGGGCGCCTAGTCATACTGAATTCAATTTCCATAGATCTCTTAAAACAGCACTCGGTCAAAACTGTCATCATAATTTCTTTTGTGAGAGAATGTCGTGGACTATTTGTTTATTGTAGCAAAGAAAGGCTCAAAGGGCTCAGTTCCAGGTTCCTCCTGCCAAGACATTTTGATCAGTGGTGACGCTCAGGGGGATGGTGAGTACTGGATCGATCCAACAGCCTCAGGGGACCCCTTCAAAGTTTTCTGCGACATGGCCACTGATGGAGGTAATAAAGTAACTTGTCTCTCGCATTTTCAAGCATTTCTAGAGATTAAGCAACAAGTGTTCGGTAGACGATGTAAGTCATTTTTTCTAAAACGAATGTTCATTGTTCATGGAAAATCCAAGGCTACCATTAATTTTTTTCGTTTGTATTCTATTAACCCTTACCTGCTTCTTCTCCCGCATAGTAATGACGTTCGCCGGCAGAATTCTTTGTTGTAGGAAAAACCGTCTTTAAGAAACCCTAGCTAGTTTATCGAACAAACCAAGATGCGCTCAGAGCATGCGCAAAAGCAGTACAAAGCATCTTCCTTGCGTAGCGGACTGGAAAACAGTCTAGAATTAATAATCAAGATGTTACCTTTTTGATATAGCATATAACAAACCAAGTGGGAACTGTTCGTTATTCTCCCTCGATCAGATATATAGTGGGAGGTTAAGGTAAACACGTTTTTGTTCCTGGGTAAGGCGATTCGCTTACCGTCTATGACTGCAAAAAGTATTGTCTTCATGATCCGACTCGATCGACGAAGGCTAAGAACTTCAAATTATACAAAAGAAACGTGGCGTGCGTGTACTTGCCTTGTTTTCAGCCATTTATTCGCAGATTCATAGGATAGAACCAGGTTGCACCGTTCGAATTTACTTTGACTCTGACTATGACGGGATTAAAAAGGGACAAACCACATACGAATTAGGTTTTATGAACGGAGTTGATAATGTAAGTTGACCACCGTACAGGGATTCTGAAAAGCTTACGTATCGAACGTTAGCCCTTCGGCCTTCGTCTTACAGACGAAAGGTTAAAGCTCAATACGTCAGTTTTAGAATCCCTGTACGGTGGTCAATTTACATTATCAACTCCGTGGATAAAACAAAATTTTCATCTGACAACTCCCCCACCGACGCAGCACCACAGTTTCTTTAGAAACTACCCCCTTTATTCCCATATACATTATATATGATTATCTACTTCATAGTTCAGTAATGCCGTACTTTTGCATGTTTTATCTTTCAGGTGGCTGGCTTCTCGTCAGTCGATTTCTTAATAAGCATGCCGATTTTCTTAAAGACGAACTTGTAACCTCCAATTCGTACAAGACAATACTACCTATGTATCACTCCAATAATAAATATTTGCTGCGAGAGGGCTTCAATCAGTTGAAACAAGACGTCAGCTTCACTCAGATTCGTTTTTACTGTTTCAAGAAGTTGACGGGCCGAGTACTGCACGTTATGACGAACAAAGACGACAAAGGAGCAGACGTAGTGGAATTCTTCACCAGTTCTGACACCATGCCTTTGTCTTGTGGCTCCTTCACACGACTTCCAGATGACAACTCTTCCTTAGCTGTAAGCTGTGAAAAGTGGGGCTCGAAAAATATGAAAGGCCGTTGGGGACATGCTCAATCAAAAACTGACCTTCGGTTATTTAGAAGACCAATAGTGTGGTCGTATACAATTTGGTTTGATTTCATTCAAGGTGATAATTACAAGTGCGATGATAAAGATGATGATATGTCCTTGGGTGATATATGGCAGATTTTTGTGCGGTAACAGAATAACTCTTAATTCTATCGATGCTCAGATTCTTCAGGATAAGACACTGGAGAAAGTATTGTTGGGACAATGTACAGTGTTCACTCTAAACTGCTCATTGAATGGCACGCCACTGTCATGTAATTTACAAATAGATTCCACTTAGCCGTGGGTGTGTACACTGATAACGCATGGATGACGTCATACGTGGTAAGAACAAAGAATAGTAAAGGCCCTGGCAAACGAGGACACATTGTTGCCGAAACAAATGTTTCCCCGTTTGCCCCGCGCGTAACATTTGTTGCCGACACAAATTTTGTGTCCGGGACACAAAAAATGTTTCTGATTTTCTTCAGAAACATTTTGAGGAGACGATTGACATTTTAGACAAAGTAGCTTGACTCATGTTCTTGACTCGTTTTGACTTTCTCAACTCGTTATCAGGGTACAAACACACTGTCAAAGGAAATTTATTTGCTTTATTTGTTTCCTTTGGCTTTCTTTGGCTCATTACGTCATTCGTGCGTCTATTTAACATTTTGCCGCGAATCTGTTCAGTAACAGATCACAGATGACGTCAAGATGTGGTTGTTCTTACCATATTTTGACGTCTTGTGTGATCCGAAAAGATGTAAGGCCACATAGAATCTATTTGCTTTATATCATGATAAAGAAACATTTTGCATTTCGTTTAGTGGCGCGCCTTGACTGAGACTGCTCGAGAAGAAGCTTGTGTTAGTTTTCCTACTTGCCTTCGGAATTTGTCCACAGCCTTGGCAATACTTCAAGTTTTTCTTTGTCTTTGTTCACCTAGTTTAGTAAGGTGTCCTCCGCCAAAGAAAAAAGGTTTAATGATGACGTCACATGTGCGTCTGTCCTCCAGTAGATCCTAAGTAAGAACCCAAGAGAATGCATGCATAATGCAGCTCATTGTATAAACTTTAATCACAAACTCCTCTAGATCAATCAAAACGCCAAGTTCAAACCATGCATAAACGTGTTTAGTAAAATCCAACTAGTGGTTTATTATCAATGTTGCGCTCTGATTGGTTGAGCTACTAGTAGGCTATTTGTTATAGCCCACTAGTAGCGAAAAGCGCCGGCTTTGAAAACCAAAACAAAGGTGGCTGAATCGCGTTTTGCTGAAGTTTCGAACGAGTATTTGAGCTCATTATTACAAAAATCTATACCAAAGTCTACAAAGAAGTCAACTAAATATGGAATGAAGATATTTAACGGTAGGAATGCACAAAATAAATTTGAACTGTTGACAAATGTTACCGTAAATTTGACTCCTTTTGCAACTACTATTTCTATCGCCTTTGTTTTGGCGGCAAATAAGAATTAAATTCTAGCTTTAACTAGCGAAAGATGTTTTGTCTCGATAGTTTTTTTTACCAACTAGTTGGATTTGACTAAAACAATTATTCCTCTCGCCCTCATGGCCTCTGAGTCAATAGCCCATTCGGCCTTCGGCCTCATGGACTATTGACTCAGGATCAGGGCCCATTCGGGCTCGAGGAATAATTGTTAAATAATCCTCTATGCTTTGGAGAGGTGGACATCTAAGATCGGGCTTCTTAGAGAGCATGTGTCCCAGTCAGGTTTAAACAAACAACAATTACGAAGCAACTATGGCCTTTACGGAGTAAGCAAATCCTGTCATAGGGCCGACTTGATATAGTTGAAACACAGGCAGCTCAGTCTTGGTGTGTGACATCAAAAGTTCATATAAAAAACATATTTATATATATAAACCGTTAAAATTTCAACGAACCGAAAAGCGGTGGAAATAAGGCCTAGCCAAATAAGGCCTTCCTACCTTCTTTCATGTACTGTTTCTTGTCACTTTCGGGGACGTCTCAGTTCAATGCCATCGTCTTTTTTAAATCTGAGGTACTTAGACGTCCCAGAAAGCGACAAGAAACAGGTAGGAAGGCTTTATTTGGCTAGAATATCAATATTTCCACCACGATTGGTTGAAATAATGATAATGAAAAAAGCGGTAACCAACGTTTTACATTGGTTGAAATATCTGTTTAGAGGGCCTTAACTATCTTAGGAATTACCTGGGTTTCAATAAAATTTGAAGAAGGCAGCTTGTTTGAGAAGAGTAACCAACTTTACTTTAATTTAATACAAAGAATCTTTCTTTATGATTACTTAAAATTAGGGGGGAAAGTAGCCGACGCTTTTCGTCGGCCGTCGGTGCTTATTGAAAGCACTGGAATTAGGATGCAATGACGAGGTAATGATAAACCAAATTCGCTTCTTACTTTTGTAACACTGCGGGAGAAGTAATTCCTGCTGTAAGGTCAGCTACTCTCTGTTGAAATAATGATAATATTTTGTATAGTTCAAACTATTACAATCAGAAATAGTAATAGTGGATGGCAGTGACTCGGAACTGAACAGTAAGGACAGTTTTTTTCAACAAATTTTGGGTTATATTAGAGAGTTAGTTAAGACAATTTATGAATCCTGCTGAACTTCCGCTTGTATATGGAGGTATATCTATGACAAAATGCAATTCTCTATAATTGGAATAGTATGTTCCAAATCGCGAATGCATCCAACCGAAGCTGAAGGGCAAAAACCCGTTTCAGGTATCATGCAGATAGTCAACATGCAGAAAGGCATGGTGGCAAAAGGCATAACGCAAAAAGACATAACACGAAAAGGCATAACGCGAAAAGACACGATTTGCAGCCATGTTCAAAATGTGCTCTGAGATCTGAATCAGCAGAACGGGTTTCTGTGGGCGCTAGTTTTGTCTTGCTCTCAGCAGCAATTACCGACCCCTCCCCCCTTCCCCACCTCATACCCCTCTCCACTCCTCCTTCTCTTTGCGTTATGTCTTTTTGCGTTATGCCTTTTCGCGTTACGCCTATTTGCGTTATGCCTTTTAGCGCCATACCTTTTCGCGTTATTCGATTCCTATTTGCGTTATGCTTTTTTGCGCCATGCCTTTTCGCGTTATGTCTTTTTGCGTTATGCCTATTTGCGGTATGCCTTTTGCCACTATGCTTTTCTGCATGTTGACTATCTGCATGATACCTGAAACGGGTTTTTGCCCTTCGGCTTCGGGTGGATGCATTCGCGATTTGGAACATACTATTCCAATTACAGAGAATTGCATTTTGTCATAGATATACCTCCATACTTGTAAGTGGGCAAAAATTTTGTTCATATTGCTGTTTGCAGTGAACAACCACGGTTTTGTCTTAAACATTGTTTAAATGACTGGCCCTAAGCCCAGTTATTGAAACAAAGTGAAACTTACAATCAATTAATTGATCTTTACATCTGCTTTTCAGTGGGTTATTTGACACCAATAACCCCACTGGCCCATTTTTTCAACTTAACGCCTCCTCCCTCGGGAAATATTTCCTCGCCCCAATCTTCCACAGTTACCAAATCCAAGATGGCGGCCATAAAACGAAAATGTGCACTCGCGCGCCCAAAATACGCCTGCACTGCCAGCTACACCAATAAATATTTTGTTAGTTTCTATAAGATAACTCCTTATTCATGTTGATCTTGGCCGTGTATGTGCGTGGCATCTGGTTTTGGGAATAAATACCCTAATCTAAGCAGTCCATCCCTAACCCTAAAATGAATTTCAGACCAAAATGTGCCATTATTCACACCCATTTTCAGACCTGGCCTGGCCAGTTACAAATTTTCCCACTGGCTTTGTTGTAGCATAAGTTGGTATCAGTGCTAAGTCAACTCTAGTCAAGTCAACTCGAATGATATAGTTGGGTTACTTTCTTTCTCTATTATTCATTTGAAGTTGAAAAGACAAATACACTTTTATACGCTCTCATGGTTTCCTTGGAAACCATACCCGATTTCAGACCTAAATGGTCAAAATCTATACCTGTTTTCAGACCAACAAGGCTCGAAAACCATACCCTCTGGGCAGTACATACCTATGTAGCTTACATAAGTCATCTTATGAAATATCAATATGACAAAACTAACTATAGAATGGTTATGAAACAATCGCTGTTGAACTCCTATGGTTTCCAAAATGGTACCATACACTTTTGGGGGTAGAAGGCAAGTTCACTTAGTGTGCATCTGGAAACAAAAAGTAGTTTAAAACAAATAAACAAACTAAAAAAACAGACAGTGGAATTCCTCAGAGAAATGGGTCTTTATTTAACAATATCAATGTTGAGCTTTTCTCATTGCTGCAATGACACCTTGCATTTCTTCCCGCTTCTTCTTTCCACGGACGTGAGTGCCAAGCTAAGGTGGAGACATAAGTAAATTACAGGTATCAACAGAAAGATTTACACCATTACATAACCTCTCCCACCACCTCATTCTTAAATTGAAACAAAATATATCACTTCATCAAATATCAATGTCAATGTGCTAATTGATTTCAGATTGAATTGTCATTTGGAAATGTTGGTTTTTGAGAAGAGGAAAGAACTGGTGTACCTGGAGAAAAACCTCTCAGAGCAGCGTAGAGAACCAACAACAAACTCAACCCACAAATGACACCGAGACCGGGAATCAAACCTGTGCCACATTGGTGGGGGGCCAGTGTTCTCCCACTGAGCCATCCCTGCTCCCTTATTGACCTTTCCGAGGTTAACAAAGGCTGCCACTGTTGTTGAAAATAACTTTCTTAGGGGAGATAAACCTTATTCAGAGAAGTAACTCCTAGTTTCAAGAAGTTTCAAATTTCTCTGGGAAGAGTCCTGACTGATGTTCATAACCATGTTGATACTAACTAACAAATAATAATAATTACTCTTCTTTTTCTTTTGCTTTTTTTATGAACATTTTTTTTTATTTCTCAGCATAAATAAATAGTTGCAATGCCGTAATCATTTTTTTTGAAGATTATGGTTGATCATTGTTAAACTATTTACTGTGAAGAGAAATTCCATACCCTCTTTTTAACGAATTTCAAGGCCCTCTTGTCCTTTCCAATTCTGAGCAACTCCATGCAACGCTTCTCATATGGAGCAAACCCAACCACTTCACGCACAAGATCACGGATAAATTTCACTCTCTTGTTACTTGCCTAAAAAATTAATGCAAGCAATTTGATTAAAACTACATGCACAAGATGGCAAATTGTAAGAAAATGTCAATTAAAATCAAAATGTTGTGAGGAATAGATGTATCTTGAATGCAATAACCCATTATTCTTGGACAATTGAACTGTCTAAATAAGGGCCAAAGCACGGGCTCAGAATGCTTCCCTATTTGGGGTCATTATCAAAACAAGCCATACACCACTTGTTTGTTCTCACACTGGTCATGTGCACATGCAGTGTAAATGTAAATACAAGCTCAAGCCAAGCAGAAGAAAACAAACAATGTCTTTCTTTTCTTCACCTGTGCATTTCTACATATACTGTTTACAGATTCTTGCATTTGCATTCGTGCATGCACTTGTAAACCAGTTTATGGCATACAGTTGGCCAGAAAAAGGACCAAGGACCGAGTCCGACTGTCTTATACAATTTTCATGAAGACCTGGGGAAATGTGGGTGATGGGAAATGAAACATTGTAAGAGTATGGCCAGGTATGAAAATGATCTGCAAGCAGATATAACAAAAATCGGTCACACCAGCTCAGAACAAATAATAATCAAGAGGAAAAAGAGAGACTAAGCAAGCACTCTGCTCAAGCTTTAATTCCAAATGTTTCTGAAAGTACAGACATCTTACCCCTTTTCTCCTGGATGGTTTGGGTTTCTGGACTGTCTTGGTTGTTTTGTGACCCTTATGGAGTCCTACGGCCATTTCAATGTTACGAGCCATTTTTGCTTTCTGTGACAACGATTACAGAGACGTTATTATTAGTACAACAATTCATAAGAACAGAAATATAAAAAATTTCTTCTTCACTTTCATTTAGGTTACAATCACGGTTTTTTCCGAGATTCAAAAGAGTGCCGCTCTGCCACCGAGGGACTCAGCAGCACATACATGTAGAGCTTTGAGTGGGAAAAATAACAGTAAATCCCCGTCTTTCGGGGAAATAACCACAGGAACATAAAAAGAAGAGTCACTTTAATGGCTAAACCTTGGTGGATTTGGAAAACTGCTGAGGATGGCAAAGATGTAAGACGGCAAATTACCTTCTTTGCAGAACGCAACGAACTTCGAAACGGAGCAGGCAGAAGAGGAAGAAAACGAGAATGCAGTCGTCAATGCAGTCATGAAAACATTTGTCAGCGGCAGTAGTACAAAAAAAGATGCGTTCTGCGTGAATCACCCCCGAGGGAGAGCTGGAAACGAATTCGCGACGTGGCTTCCGTAAGTGACTGGCTGAGTTCATTGACGAAGCGTTTTTTTCACTAAAATTCCTTTAAACATGGATTCTCATTTTGAGAAGGTCGTGGAGATGAGTCAGCAGCACCCAAAACCCGATGTGAAGTTCACTTATGGAACGGCTGGATTCCGCATGCGAGCTGAGAATCTCGATTCTGTTATGTTCCGCATGGGTCTCTTAGCAGTTCTTCGCTCGAAGGCCAAAGGTGGGAATGTTATTGGTGTAGTCGTTACAGCTTCACACAATCCTGTTCATGATAACGGTGTCAAGCTAGTCGATCCTCTCGGTGAGATGCTGCAGCCCTCCTGGGAGAAACATGCGTCGGATTTGGCAAATTCTGAGGACGTGACCGACGCTTTGAGGAGGGTGTCGGTGGAATACAACCTTGATTGGAGTGTCCCTGCTAAAGTTTTCATCGCCAGAGACACACGACCCAGCGGCGTACAGTTTGTCAAGGCTCTTGTGGATGGAGTGGAAGCCTTGGGTGGATCGTATCATGATTATGGTGAGAGTTGCTCGTTGATGGCATTATCTCGTCAACCCCACCCCTGCCTAGTCAGAGGGTCCTCTATACCACTTTGGAAAATGCATTCACTTAAAAATATTGAGACTGTTCACGCATCACGGGTAATTCCCAAAATTCGTTCACGTTCACGATAAAATCAAATATCGGCAATCATAAATCACGAATGGACAAATAAACCTAAATCACATTTCACGAGAAAAAATAGTCGCAATCACGTTTCACGAAAAAAGTATAGGGGACCCTCTAGTCAGCAACTGGTGATATCGCTGGCTACTTTCCTAGTTTCATCAGCTATGACTCGCCAGGAAAAAGAGAAAATGTAGCGGGGAAAATGGTGTTGTTACCCTTTGAGTGCTGTCTGCTTCCCTAGATTCTCCTTCTTCTTAAAATCTTTTTGATAACCCTGCAATAACCACATGCTAACTTGAACTTTATTTCAGGTGTTCTGGCAACACCACAGTTGCATTACATGGTACGCTGCCACAACACAGATGGTGATTATGGTGAAACAACAGAGGAGGGTTACTACAAGAAACTCTCAAATGCCTTTTTAGATCTGAGGTCACTGTCTGGGAAAACGGGTGTGCCTGTGGTCAAAGTGGATGGTGCAAATGGAGTGGGAGCACTTAAAGTCAGGAGGTTTGTTAAGTACCTGCAGGGAACTTTGTCAATTGAGCTTTGCAATGATGGCTCAAGTGGAAAGCTTAATGAGAGGTGTGGGGCAGATTATGTCAAGCTGTACCAATGTGCTCCCGATGGCATGGATATGAGCCTTGGTGATAGATGCGTGACATTTGATGGTGATGCTGATAGAGTGTTGTATTTTTACTGTGATAAAGATAAGAAATTCCATTTGCTGGATGGAGATAGAATTGCCACCCTCATAGTGGGCTACCTGAAGGAAAAACTTGATAAAACAGGTATTGTACTTGAAAGAGACTTAGGAATAGTCCAGACTGCATATGCTAATGGCAATTCTACAACTTATGCTGAAAAAACACTTGGTGTGCCTGTGGCTTGCACTAAAACAGGAGTAAAGCATGTTCACCACAAAGCAGAGGAATTTGACATTGGTGTCTACTTTGAGGCAAATGGCCATGGAACTGCCTTGTTTACTAGCGATGTTGTTACCAAGTTGAATGCTGTCGTCCAAGAAGATGCCAGTTCTGAGAAATGCAAAGCTGCCAAACAGGTTCTAAGCATGATTGATCTGGTGAACCAAACTGTAGGTGATGCCATGAGTGACATGCTTGTGGTTGAAAGCATCCTTCATGAAAAAGGCTGGAGTTTAGAGGACTGGAGTGCTGTTTACACAGACCTCCCCAACAGGCAGCGCAAGGTTACCATCAAGGATCGCAATGTAATCAAAACAACTGATGCTGAGAGGAAGGTTACAGCTCCAGAAGGGCTCCAGGATGAAATTGACAGGCTTGTGTCTGGCTACACAAGTGCAAGGTCCTTTGTGCGACCATCTGGCACTGAGGATGTCGTTCGTGTTTATGCTGAAGCAGACACTAGAGAAGCTGCAGATTCCCTGGCATTGGCTGTCTCCCAGAAGGTTTATGATTTAGCAGGGGGTGTTGGGGATCGACCATGATGACTTACTTGATGATCATTAATGATAGTGGCATCTTCTTATTGTTGTCCATGAATTTGTCATGATACTACCCTGAAAAATTGCCTAAATTAACACATTTCATCTTTAAGCAGAACTCAGACTTGAATTAATTTTGAGGCACATAAGATCTTTGATTGTGAAACAATGTAGATTTCTCTCAACAGTTCATTATGCCCATATTTGCATGTGAGTACTATGCATGGCTTTTTCGTCTTAATTCCTTAATTTTTAAAACAAAACATAATACTTTTCTCCATGATACAGGAAGTCACTAATCGCAGGATATCTGTCACTTCCGTGCAATGAATATTGAGTGTTGAATAATAAACCATTGTATCTGTTGTGCTAATAGAGTGGTTTTCACTTGAGTGTCAAAAGTATTTTGTGTTTGCTTTGGTTTTGCGTCGTTTCACTCTGTGATTGGCCAACAAAACCTATGCCACTTTTTCAATCAATAAGAAGCAGAACCAACACCAATTGCGACTTGCATGCATGTATGCATTTTCCAGCACTTTGCATTGGTTGCATGTTATAGGCCATTTCCGAGTTCATGTCTGCCTCCTCTTCAAAGCGAGTCTAAGTGCGAAGTTTTTGTTATGAAAATTAGTTTTCATTCATATGTAAAGTAGAACTAATTACCATCACAAAAACTTCGCAGTTAGACTCACTTTGAAGAGGAGGCAGACATGAACTCGGAAATGGCCTATTGTTTCACATTCTGATTGGTTCATTAAATAAATTGTTTGTATCTGTTGTGTGATTGGTCATAGAGAAATTGCCTTGGTTGATGAATATTCATTGCAACATGGCCCTATTTGCATGGTTGAATAATAAATTTTTTTCCTAGTTTTGGGGTTTATATGAATCCATCTTTGGTGATCACTTCCTTTGTTCTGAAAACTTTTATGTTTGGGACAGATTTGATACCGGTCTTAACTAGAGTGTTATTGAAGGGTCAGTTGTACATCTGTTTGTCCTTCAATAAAATAACATTTGCCTGGTGCTTTTGTCATATGCTGGTCATACTTCAGTTGGGTGACTATAATGGGTTGTAGGCGTTATGACAGTTTTCGACGCGATCTTGTTTGGGTATGGGAGTCCAGTGTCAAATAACTTAAGAAATTCTTGACTGTCTGAAGCATTTGTAAATTACAGATAAATGTATGGGAAATTTAAAATCCCACTTCGCAAATTCTAGTGCATGTAGGACCTTCAAATTTTGTCAGTAAAATCCTTTAGTTAGCGACTAAAATCTGCAATTCATAATGTTTTCTTAAGTTATTTGACAATGGACTTCCATGCAAACACTGTTATTTCCGGCACACTTGCCCACCCAAACAAGATGGCGTCGAAAACCGTCACAATGTCTGTTGGGCATTAGCATCACCCAACTAGTGGACTAATGCAAATTCTGCATTTTGATTGGCTATGCTACTAGAGGACTATTAGTCAAGTAACAATCGAGTGTGACACTTTCTTTCGTTTTATTCCCAAATAAATATTTCTTCAACTTGCATTTGCTAACTTTATTATTGCCTTTTCTGTCCGACTAGTTGGGTGATACTTAAACAAATAGTCCCTTCGCCCTCAAGGGCCTGTTTCTTTTCGGATCGGAGAATCGAATCCGGGCCCCATTTACGACTTAAAACCTGCTGCAAAACATCAACGCAGCTCTCTGCTAGCGTCCGATGCTGATACATCCTCTGAATGCTGTCATAACTCAACTCCACAACGCAATTCAGCCCGAAACATGGCGAAAACAGACAAATTTTACTTACCGAATAAAACAAACAGAAGACTCCACCAGCAACTAACATGCAACGATGGGTAAAGCGTCGTTATTGCAGCACGTAATGTAACAAGAGCCGCAAAAGGCCGTTTCCGAATTACTTCTGGCCTCTTTTTCAAAGCGAATCTTGGGGTACGTTTTTTTTGGGAAAATCCAAATCCGTATTTCTGAATCCAAAAACGGATTTTGCATTTTTTTGGTGAAATCCAAAAACGGATCTTGGATCCATAAAATCCACACTCCGGGTGGATTCTTTAAATCCGGATTTTTGAAATTCATCGTTTGAGCGTTTTTTTTTGGGAAAGGATTCGAAAATGTATTTTTGACAAGCGGTTTTCCGTATAAAAATGGTATACCACAATTACCGACAATTCTGTTCGTAATATCACAAGGAGCTAGGTCGAGAAAGGTAAGTTTCTTTGCGAATTTTACGGAAAAAACTACGTGTAGAAGGCCCTTTACAGAAACTGTAAGCAACTTTCTTACAGCTACACAAATGTGGAAAAACACCGTTGATGAGTCGTCAATTTGTAGTTTACCAGGCGTGGTTTTTTTTGCATCACCTGTTTTAATCGATCGCAAGAGCTGTTTCGTTTCGTATGGCGTATTTTCAACTAAATCAACCCTTAATACTCCTATTAGCAGAATATATTCACATGATGTCGCTATAACTGGTGTTATTTTTGTAAATAGCTAAAATGTTTGTGAAAGACAACACAAACGCGCGCGTGCGTTGTCATGCGAAATGATCCTTTTTCGAATCTTCCGTTTTTTTGGTGGTGAAGAATCCATAAGATCCGAGATCACAAATCCTTTTTTTAGATTCTCCCAAACAAACGCACCCTTGGTGATCATCCTTTCATGTGCAAATCAATTTTCATTCACACGCAAATTTAATTCATTTTGATCTGAATGAAAATTAATTTGCATATGAAAGGATGAGCACCAAGACTCGCTTTGAAAAAGACGCCTGAGGTAATTCGGAAATGGTCAAGTAAACGAAAAAGATGATGCAATCCTTTTGTCTGATTGGTTTTCTTGCTCCCTATTTAATGCTACGGACGGAATTACGCCTGACGGACATTGCAGACTCGATGACTTTAGTGTAAGCTACTTCAAGTAGCCCACACAAACGTTCCTGCCACCTTGGTGACAGAGACTGTAGATGATAAAATCCCCGCAGTGGTGACATCACGAATTACTGGTACAAGGCAACATTTGATCTCGATAATCCGTCTCGTGGGGAAAATAAGAATAAAGTGACGAATTTTCTCCAGCTTTCAAACCATTCATAGTTTCAAATTCCCATCCTTTACCATGAAGAACAACCCGGAAACGGAGTCCGTAGTGTTTCTCTTGACCCGATCTTCCAAATGACCGTAGTCGACACTACGCAACACTGATCCAGATTACTTGAAAACAGATAAAATCACTAAGAAGCAATAGATAAACACTTTTTCCCTTTCAAAAAGTATGGCACAGTGGATCACTGTGAATCCATTGTGACTCAAGAAGATCCAATAAGCAGAAGACGTATGCGAGCAGTCTATTCTTTTGGTATTGTCCTGGTAGTTTTAAAAGGAACAGTCGTTAATTACAATCCTTAAAAGACGCATTTAGCCTGCAACGTTGGCGAACTGGTTTGCAACCACATTAGAAAGAACGGCATAAAATATTTATCATTCCCTGAAGTTCTACACAGAACAGAGAACCTTAGTTTTGTGACTAATTTGGTTAACAGCAGCAGAATCTGATTCTGGCATGATAACACGAAGGCACTCTGGCATGACGGTAACCAGGCCAACTTCTATGCCAAAATTCAGTTCATAAAACGACAGCGCTTTATGAAAGTTGTATATTTTAGATTTGTAGCTGGCGTTGGCTGGAAAAATTAGCAAACGAGCTTTCATGCAACATCTCATAATGCTAATAAAATATGAGTATCATGGCGACACCATGATCCAAGGTGCAGTTATGGTATTTTCAGGGCTTGTTCACGTTTCTAGATCAGAAATTCAAGGACTTTTCAAGGACTTTCCACGACCCTATTTTAAAAATTGAAGGACTTCGCAAAACAAGAGCATGAAAACATGTGCAGAGCAAAGACATACATGGTGCCCCCGTGGCTGAACGTACATGCGCGGGAGAGTAACAAGGCGGGACTGGGGATGAAAAAAAAGACGAGTGCTTACGCATTTCAGAAGCGTTGCGAGACGTTTGCACACTTTGTACTCACTACCCTATAACTTGATTTTTTAAGATCTTGTTCACTCAAACAATCAAGGGCTTTCAAGAACCAAAAACCAATTTCAAGGCCTTGACTCCTGATATTCAAGGGTTTTCGGGGGTTTTCAAGACGCGTAAGTATCCTGTGTTCTGCCCAAAATGATGCAAACCGGCTTAATCCGACAGACCCTATCGCTCACAGTTGTGGCGTTCTACTTGCCGTCGCCGTCGCTTCAACTTCCCAATCATTATGTTAGAGGCTACTGCCTTCGTCAAGTTTCGAGATTTTGGGGCCAACTGTCGCCAAAATCTTAAACCGATATCATAAGTGCTCTCCCACGAGTCTCCTGTAGCTCAGTGACAGGGCACCTGAACTGATAACCAGCAAGTAATAAGTTCGATTTCTGTTGGAAGAACTAAAATTCCTTTTTTTGTTCAAATATGCATGACAGTATTGAATAAACCACACCTTTGGAGAAGTTACACTTTTTTCGCGTTTATTCACTGGCAAAACTACAAGCACACTACAGGTAAGACCACTGTGCACCAAAACAACTGTTGTTGTGGCGCCTCAGAGTGATTAGAACATAACTTCTCCTTAAAATACCAGTACATTGTTTAGCAGGCAGGTGATGCAGACAGAGGGTGTTATCTTGATATAACCCCAAATTCTCTCAACTAACGTACACGGAAATGTGTAGCGGCTAAAAAGGAGAATTGGAATCTTAGTAGTTACAGGGTTAGATCAGGTCTTTTCAATATCACGCAAAAAGGAATTAGTTTTTAACAGTTTATAGAGTTAACCTTCAAATTCTTTAGGATCTACGAGAAAACAAATCTCCCTTCTTTCCTGCGCAATTCTGTGCGAAAACAGTAATTCGATGTCAAATTTCTGGGACGATATTGACGAAACTGAAAGAGATCCAATTAGGCCAGAAATTTCTGTCGCATTTGTTAAATACAATTTAGTTTTGTTTGACTTGCACTTCTGTTTTGAATTCGTACGTGGCAACCCTTTGTTTTACTCCCCTAGCTAAAAACTTTATTTTGATATGCTCTATTGTTGTGGACTGAAGAAATCTCCTGACCGCGGTTTTAAACTCAAGGTCGACACCTTCCTGTGAAGCGTGGATAAAGACACACATCTCTGATGTGATCTCTGTTCAGCAACCATGTTAAGAAGCGCTCGAGCCCCAAACCATAACCACCATGTGGACAAGAGCCGTACTTTCTCTGTACACAACAAAAAAAGGATAGAAAAGAGCTAGTGAGATCACTGGTAACAAAAAATAGAGTTTGGTTTGAGCCCTTCGAATACGACCTTCCCTGGAAGAGGGCAATTTGGGGGGAGGGGAGTGGAGTGGAATGCCTAATCAGTGTAACCTTAGTAACACACAGAATCGATACTCAACGCTTCTTTCCATGACAAGCGCTGCGTGACAAACCAAATGACGCCTGCCAAGGTGACTATTGAAACTACTGAAAGACTTCTTTGAAACAAAATTTGGGGAATTAATTTCTGGTAGAATTATTAATGATGTGAAAGGCTGCATCAAAGCATCGAAAAAGAGCTTCACTAGGTATCCAAACGACTTGTGCGGTTTCAATCAAACCGCAACCGACCGACCGACCAACCGACCAACCAGTTAGTGGGTAAGTTACGCTCTCAGCTTCGTAGCTTCTGTATACCTTCTGAAACACTATTCTTCGTGTTTGTTAAGGTCGCTACAAACGAGGGGAATGTTCGCAGGGAACATGAAGTCAGGGCTTTCATATAGAAAGTTATCGAGTCACCGGCTACTTGGCCATGCTGGTCAACAATGCACCAAAAATCTCTTAAAATGGCCGCTTGGATTTGCCATAGCCGCCTACTATCATAGGGGCATACACCTGCTACAAATCCCATTGAACGTGGAACCCAGCCATTCATAAAAACATTAGCCTGAAAATTTTTTTGTATCCATCGTGTGAACTGTACATGGGAATATCCCCTGGTGTTTTCCGACTTTTATGATTTCATTATAATTTCGGGTTAATGTAACAAAAAGGACAATTCGCTTACCTGGTCAGTGTACCAGTAGTAAGGTGTTGGGTCAATTTCTTCCCTCTTGTAACCCGCCATCAACTCATCCTGTAAAGAGACAACAATCACATTAACTTGGCTAGACTACACATAATTAACGATCTTATGAGAAACAGAAGGAACATTTTCATATCAATCACTTATCCGTTCCAGTATCCTTTACAACACGCGCATTAACAATGCCAAGAATAAATACATGAAAACCTTACTTAAACCTCTGTCGTAATTTATGCCAGAAAATGGAAAGCAAAGTGACACATCAAGTTAAGCTAACACTGCGCCCCTAGTTACCAAATAATAGTTGAGTCAAAAAAGTTAGGAGCAAGAAAATGCATGGACAACTCGCTCGCCTGACCACTAATTGCTGGTCATTGAACGTCAATGTCTATAGGTGTCTAACTTACATAATGCCACATCCTCATTGATCCTCCCACGATCTCGCCAACTCCGGGCATCAAAAGGTCAACCTGACAGAACACAGCAACCCGTTAGATAAGAAACTCCCTGCAAGGTTTATATTTACTACTGGTTTGAAGGGAGAAAATTGCAAGCCACATTATACAAGTTTCCAAAGAATCTAGATAAACCCTTACCCAAAATCAAGGCAGTGCTCTCCGAGAAGTCGATTTCCACTGAGCATTATTTACTACAACTATATTTTAAATACTTTCATCGGACCAATGTCAGTACCTGGGTAACTGGGCATTATAATAATGACGTCGGTAAGAAGCGCCCTTTAGCACAAGAGCTCTCAGACACTTTAGAATTTACACTGACACAATGAAATGTACTAGCCATTACCAGCACCCATAGGGTCATTTCATCTCAGGGTGTGTTGGTGGCGGGGGGGGGGGGGAAGGTTGATTGGAGGAAGGGGGAGTGGGGGGGGGGTTGATGGGAGGAAGGGGGAGTGGGGGGGGTTGATGGGAGGAAGGGGGAGGAGTAAACTCGAGTGCGATGGTGTTCTAAAGTTATCTTCCATTTTCTCATTGCACTGGTACAAATACACGTACATCAGCCAATAGTGTACTCACTGATTCAGTCACACGCTTATCTTCCGGGCATCTAAACATGTAGAATGACTTTATCTCGGTGGGGAAACGGCACAGCAGAATCGGCTGAAGGAACAACAAGTGATAATGACAAGAATGTTTGACAAGCAAAGGTCAGCAGGACACCATAGCGCGGTTTTCAGTGAAGACTCGAAAGTAAATTGCGTTTGCTTGGTTTTGCATCACTTTGTTCTGTGATTGGCCAGCAAAACTCGCGCCACTTTTTCAACCAATGAAAAGCAAAAGCAAAAGCAATCGCCTCTGGCGCGCTCGCATTTTCCCGCGCTTTACACCGGTTACATGTCCGTCCTCTGATTGGCTCATTGCACTGTTTCGTTCTGTTGTCGTTATTTCGGTTTTCGTTTTATAACACTCAGTTGAAAACTGCTTCAACGATAACTGCCTTCATTACCTCGTTGATTTGATCTGTCATTTTCCGTTCTGGCATTTCAGGGATGTCCTGCAATAGAGAGGATGAGTAGATTACATAAATAACTTGCTAACTTTCATCCACAATTCTAGCTAGACTGAATTTTTCGGATGCTCTCAAAATAACAGAAATAACCTAAACATTCAAAATCAAAATGCATTTTTTTTTTTTACAGGGAAACACGCATATTTGAGTGAATGCGCTTTATACGTTGCCACGGGGTTTCATAGATGCAAGCTTCTTGCAAAGGCTGAAATTTTCACCAAACGTTCCATGTCACCTCTGTTATCTCGAACCCCCAGCTGCCATTAATTCCAAACCGTTTTAAACTTAAACGACACTGCTTAGATGTTGCTTCGTGGAGTTACATGCGAGGGATAAGAAAATCAGAATTAATATTTTACTGCCTTAGTCAAAGGGATCTTCCGTCTTGATACTAAAAACTGTGGTACAGCTGTACAAGGGAACATCGACAACCATAAGATAAACTCGATATGAATGCAAAGAACGGCAAAAACCTCTCCAAATTCATAAAACGTTCCGTCTTCCTTTGTAATATTGTGCTCTTTCAAGTACACAATGGCATCGGAATAGTTCATCCTCCTGAAAGAGGAAAAACAGAACAGTTGTTCGAAATTTCCCTCTCGGGGATTGAAAAAGTTATATTAAAAAGCGACACACAACAAGAGGTGGCCTGCATAGCTAGCGTTTTCATGGAGTTTTCAGCGCTCGTATTTTGGATGCGCGAGAAATGGGGCGAGAGTAAAACAAAGATGGGGGGGGGGGGGGAGGGGAGGAGGCAAGAAGTAAACACTTGCCCGCAAACCCCAAAGTTCTGCAAAACGCCCTCTTCACGCCTTCATGCTTGAGCACACATCAGTCACGTGCTTGTCAAAGCAATGACCAGTGAGAAGTCTTCCCTCCACCCCTACCCCCTCGCTTCTTATTTTTGCTCTCGCCTCATTTCCCGTGCGACCAAAATTCGGAAATCTGCTTGGCGAACGATGAAACCCACGGTAGCACTTGCTACGCGGGCTAAAAAAGAGGACACGACCAACTTACTTGAAAGGTCTCTTTGGGGGCTTGAAGTTCTGAAAGAGGACAGAAAAACGTGATTCTGGTAAAATTAATAGATTATTTGAAGTAAGTAAATTTACTGCAAATTGAGATAACAATGGCGTTTCAATGCTTCATGGTAACACTTTCCAGAATCTATCAAAGCATAGTAACCCAAACTGTAAATTACACTGTAATAAAACAACCGTTATAGATAACCACTGCAGCTTAAGAAAACAGAAGACAAAAGTCCAGTTTACGGTGTTCGTTTTCTACTCTTTTAGACGGAGTCTCTAGTTTAGGCGCATTATAGAATGTATGTATTTATGGTTGATTTTGTAGATAAGCGATCCCATAAGCTTCATAGTTTTAAACACCAGTGTACTGATAAATAAAGACATACCTATCATATCTACATCTATTACAGAGCGAAGCAACAAAGCAAAACCAAATGTGAGAATTATTTTCAACACTTAATTGAAACATAGTTAGTAGAGGGAGACTCTCTCTACTATGATTGAAAACAGCGCTATTACTAGACACTGCTTTAAAATGACAGAATTTACGAAGGGCACACCATAACTCTGTTGTGTAAAACCACCTGAAAATCAGTTCTAAAGGAATTTGGATATTCGAGGGTCAACGCATTCGGTACTTCCCGCCTTAAATTTCATGTGATTACAATAAGAAATAATTGAAAAGGGAAATCTGTTTTGCAATCTAACCAAGTATCATCAAACGTTATTTACTGTTAAGTCAGATTTATCATAGAACACTTACTGGATTCAGCTCTTTCAGAATATCAGCATGAGGAGACTTCAACACTCTGTCAACAACATCACAAACCTGAAATCATGTAAAATCGCTACTGAAACTTTTGTAGAGTGAATGTTTTTGCTGTGTAAAAGAGACATTCGAACGAGATGTACAGGTTTTTTTCCCTGATCAACACGTACTGATTTTGTCTTCGTCACAGCAGTCTTGAATAGCGACAGAAGTTGCATTTTAAGATCTCATTTAATGCACAAGGTTGCATCTTTGATTTTAAAACGACATTCAGGGGTTTCAATAAATTTTGAAGTAGCTGTCTGCAGTGTTCCAGATAACTTTCAGAGTTCGGGGGTCATTAGTTTTAAGGGGTCTGCAGACATGGCTCTTCGCAAATTTTCTTACTCAACAACTCAGAGTGTCGTGTCAGGGAGCCAGTTTTCTCGGGTTTTTGCCCCCAAAACCCGCTCTTATCACTAACACTGTTTGAGAAAACCAACCTAGGCGGCGACCGGATGAATTTTTAAAATCATTTGAGTGAAAATCAAAACAAAGTAGGCGACGGATTTTACCAGTTGCCGGCTTCTAATGAAATCCCTGAGCATTGTAGATTACACAGCATTAACTGTCAACTGCTATATTAAGTATGACTCCAGCGCTCCATCAAAGCATTCTGTAACAGGTAGTCGCTCTTCATTTGAAATTGCATTTAACAGAATCTTACGGTTTCAAATGTACTCAATTAATAGCTAACAAATTCATTGAGTGCGTATTCATTTAGTACAACTGTCAGTCAGATCAGAGTGCCATAAGACAAATCAACAAGATCATCAGATACCAAGTCTTCAACTCTGTCTAGAAGATCATCAAATGAAATGAAAGGGCATTCTGCTTCAACGTGAGTGTACCTGTCGACAAAAGAAAACACAGAATATCAACACAGAATCAAGTACTCATTGTTCCCTAAACCGTTTCAATGTACAAGGAACATTACTGCAGAAGTATTTATTTATCACTTCCGTCACTATGATAAACATGACTACATGTATGCACAGTTTTCAAAGAACTACTATTATGGAGGTGTGGCAAGCCTTTCAGAGATCATGACATTCACTGGGCAGTGAAGCCAGCCTCAGGGATTAAGCCTTGCCTGTACTATCTTACTGCCCCTTTGTTTCACTTGTGGATGTCATCAAATCATGAATGCCCTTTATGAAAGTCGCACATTCCAACAGCAGGAGAAGGATTAGAAATGCCATCGGTCATGACGTTTCTTGACAGTACTTGAGCAGTTGTGAAAAGAATACGAAAATAATTCACTCTACAGGCTTGTGCAGTATATGAACCCATGATAGCCTCTGTGATACAGTACAGTGCCCCACCAATCGAGTTGACAATACATCAAGAAACGGGTCATTTGGTTGGTTTTGTAATAAAACCAGGTACATCCAGCAGGACGCGTACCGTGAATTACTTTGCGTCTTTGAGAAATTTCATGCATCACGGACACAGGGGTAACAAAAATCACTGTATTAAGAATAAAATGGCTGTGAGCATTACATGTGTGTTAATCTTGTAGTGTTATGAATGCAACCTGAAACAGAAGTGTGAAAGTGCTAGTCCTCTGAAAACTGATCTTGAAAATAAAAAAAAAACTTAATCATTGCAAGCGCAACAAAAGGACACAACGATTATGTTAACAGTTACAAAAAGAAATTAACAAATGTGTGAAAATGCGCCTGTCTTCTACACGAACAGCCTTGTGAAATGTCACCGATTAAGAAAATTTCTCTTACTCAGACAGATGTCTCCTTGTTCGTGACTGCTCTGCCCGGTATGACTGTGCTATACAGAACACGTCACCAAGAGATGGGATGACTGTCTCCAGGTAAAGCTGGGATGACTGTGTCAAATATGCCTGCAATGGTATAATAGCACTGTCTAAGACTGCACTTCACAAAATTGTATTTGAACAATCAGATCAAACAGAGTATGGTCAGGATGGTACAGCAAGGCGGCGCCCCCCAAAAGAAGGGCAAGGGTTTGTTTGTTGCTACCACTGGAAGCAGGAGTGGGCAATTTTCCAAGACGTGTTAAGTCGCAGCCCTGGGACACACAAAACTGGAAAGACTGCCTTCTACATGAATATACCAAAATGTTTTCCACATCCCTATGCAATGAACCCTTTAAATCCTAAGAGAAATCAGCATCAATTTTTTCCTTGCAAGGTCAATGCTTTGTAAACAAGAGTGGTAACGAGAATAAAGAACAGGGTCAAACAAGATGAATTTGCTTGGTATTTTTATAATAATTATTTCTCCCTACTACTTCTATAGGAAATGAGTAGAAGCAACAAATGGGAATTAAAGGTTTGGTCTGAAGGATTAAAGAATTAGTGACAACCCTGGAGTGAGGTATACCTTTCAAATCCACAAAATGTTTCTTGGAAAATTTTGGTACTCTGCAATAGGCACTCTAAATGTCAAGTTTCTTGTCAAGAACAACTTACTTTTTCCCCAAAGTAGTTAAATTCAAAGAGAGTGGAACCTCCTTCTACTTGTGTTTGAACCATAGTGGGTGGAGTGACCTGAAACCAAGGGAAAACAAAATTATGAAAACCTGACTTTCAGGGTAAACCCTGTACATTCCAGTAGTGATCACCAGCTAACTTCTCACCACATCACTAGCTCATCAAGCATACAGGGCATGAGAATACAGGAAATGATCGCCAGGGATCAGTTGAGTTGACATTATTTTATACAAAATTAATTCTCCATACAAGAAACACAAAATACAACAATACAACACGAAATACATGCAATTAAGTTAAATGAAAATACACATGTTGATATTGGGCATTAAATGGTAACCTCTAACCTATAAGCCACCATAGCCAGTATGAAAGGGAAACATGCATAGTGTTGTGGTTAATGTGAATCAAAGAGTTGACCCTTGTGATTAAACACATCATTTCATGATTTTTTAGCGAAAATAACGAGACAGTTTCCAGGAAAAGTATCATGAGAAACTTATACTCTGACAATAAAGCTAACGATGAAGCCAAAACTATTAATTCCTTAACAAATATCATTTGAAACAACATTACATTTGCCAAAATGTTTCAGGTACAAATTACTATCATTAACATGTACTTTAACTTTCAAAGACTACCATTACATCTTGCAAAGACTCTTGCTACACTACAAGTAAAACCTTGTTTTTTGCTAAGCCTAATAACTAAAATCAATAATAAAGTATATTTCCTTACCTCAACATAACCACGATTAAAATAATGATCTCTAAAGCTGGAAATAAAAAAAAGTGTTAAACAATTGGTGTGTCAGGGGTTCAAGGCTGAAACAAAAACAAAACTTACCACTGGGAAACTGTGGAGCGCATTCTGAGGATTCTTGACACCTAGGATTAAAAAACACAAAGCAATAAATTAAACCCATTATTTAAACCAAGGTCACTTGTACAAATAATCCATGTAACATGTACAACCTAACTTAAAAATCAAGGAAAATCTCATTACAAAATTGAAGAGCTAATTTTCACTTTAAGGATTTAGCATAAATTATTTCATTTCAAAGAAAAATTATAAAATTATGTGTGATAAAAATGTCTCCTATATAAAAATGCTCATTTACAGTTGAACAGGGTGTGCTTCTTGATTCTCCATACATCTTTTTGTGCCCAATTAAATTAAAGTTGATTCAGTTATAATTAAATGAATCATCTTCTGTTCTGTTATAATCAGTTCTAACAGTACAGATTCAGTCTCTTGAGTCTGTACTGTTAGACAGATTTAGATTCAAGAGAAATCTAATTTAGAGTTAGGAATGACAAGTACTTACTGTAGTAAATTATAACACTCCTGTAAAGTTACAACTTGTTTTCCTTGAGAAAACCTTACCGTGTCACCTCTAAGCATGATGTGTCTGTTGTCCAGCTGAGTATCAATAGCAGATTCCTAAAGAGGGGAAAAATATACTTGTAACACCTTGAATGAGCCACATTCATTTCCATCAAGATACAACTTCAATAACGATTGAAGTGAAACCCCCACCACATGACCAACCCGTTATTACAGCCACTTTTTAGTGATGCGAACTGCAAAAGCTTATTTATGGTATTTATTTCTTATTTGAAAACCCACTTAATCTGACTAACCCATAATACAGCTGTAAAACCAAATTTTCATGGCCTGCCAGTGGTTGTATTAATGGGGTTCCACTGTACATGTACATATAAGTACTATCTCAACACTTTCTGAAGATTCAATCGATATCACTGGAAATAATACTGTACAGCCTGTATGTCATCATTGCAAAAACAAAATTAACGTCCAACTACTACACTTCCAATGTTCATTCAAAACTATGTTACTAACAGTAATTTTGGCTCTGCGCACAAAGGGACTGTGTTTTTGAGTTCAAGCCCACTGCTCATGTTTTCTTTGAGAAATACCGGTAGGTAATAAATGCTTTCCTTGAGTGGAGACGGTTTCCCTGTAAAAATACTGTGTGAATTTGAACCACTTGGGCTTACAAGGAAAATCATCTTGTTGCAAAGAATAGAAGAGTTCCCATGCTGACCTCATTCACGAGGTTATCAACTCCACCAGCAGGGGAATCCCCAATTACTTCCCAAAAGTCCACAGCCATTTCATGACCACCGGGAGCCTGGAAAAACAAAAAGTTAGAAAACTTATTTAGAATTGATTAAAAACCAAGCCTACACAGAATGAATGTCACTCAACTTTATAACAAAACTGCTAAGGAAGTGCAGTTGAATAATTTTGTCAAACTTGTAAAATTACAACAACAATAGCAGCTCCATGTTTCTCACTGTTTTGCCTTCTGGGAGTTCTTTAATGACACCATAAAGACAAACTGATGCCTCTGTAGACAATGTTACACCCTCATATGTCTGGCACTGCAAATTTACATAAAACAAATGTCAAAATAATACAAACAAATATTATGACTAAATCATTTCATTATAAGCTATTATGCAGGGCTTGAAATAACAGCCGGTCAACAAACAATGGCTGGTCAGAATTGGGCATTCACTGGACAAATCCTTGGATTGCCGGACATGTTGTCTTTTGATTTGCGAAATTTAATTTTGAGCTATTTGATCATCACGAGGAACATTATTCATGTTCCTAAAAAGCATCATCATTAATGCAATCTGGAGTCACTATTACAAGAGTTAAGATTTTCAAATTTGACCGGCCAAAAAAGGGGCATATCCCAGCAAAAGCATGTTTGACCAGACAACCTGACTGGCACCTGCCTGTCAGTTATTTCGAGCCCTGTTATGTAAGTAGTGTAATTATTTTTTAATTATACAGTGAAGTACCAATCTACGGTCTTGATTCTTTTCTGAAACATATCACTGGTAAATGAATACAATTCCCCATGTGTTCACCAGTACAAGCATTAATAAAAATGTAACAAGAATAAACATTCATTTCACCCTTTAAACCATAAGATCAAAATTTAAAATCTTGTTTGTTGACCCTACACATTTCCAATAGAAGATGTAAGGAGAAATTGTTAAAATTACATGAGATCCTGTCCTTAATTCTCATGACTACTCTGTTTTATAAAGCATGGATATTACAAGGAGAAATTTGATGCTGATCACTCTTAGGGTTCAAATGGATGGAAGAATGGGTGCCTGGATAATTTAAAACCATGTACACATATCAAACGAAGGACATGACCAATGGACCCAACGCATGTCATTCATTATGTATACACATGAAACTTATGGTTATACATCTGGCAGGGGCACAGTGGAACAAGAACCATTAAGCAAGATATCTTGTATTGATACTGAAGATCAATATCCAAGAGTATCTTGCTAAATATCCTTGCCATACATGATTCCAAGCTGCTTAAATCCTTCAGCTACACATAAGAGTACATATCATTCAGTTCAAATCACCCTCTTGTTAATTAATAGCCGAGCTCCATGAGTGGAGCACCATGGGGAAACCCAAACATGCAAGTACGAACCTGTGAAAAAAACATTTTAATCAATACTTTGCTTTTATTTGGCTTACCAAAAGATCAGACAAAACGCACTGAAGAAATCCGTTACCATCTCTAAGTACAATAAACATAAGGTTTTTCCCTTGGCGTCTTAGTCTATGAACCCAGCCATACACCTTGACACGCTGATCACGATGGGTCACTGACTCTCTTATTCTTATCTACAAAGAAGAGACCAGTCGAAGAAAAGAAAAGAATGAGTTAAAAAAGAACTAAAGTGCACGTAATCCCACAACAGTTTTTTTGCTGACTTCTTATAGGCTTCAAAATTCAGCATCATTTGTTTCATGCCCAGGCATGGGTCTATTCCTGATTTCATGTCACAAACTGATTTGCATTCCATTAAGTCTTTGATTTCAAATCAGGAATAGACCCACACTCCTTTTGACTCAGTTGTAAAACAAATGAAACTTTTTGAATAAAAGTCAGGATTTGGTGAAAAAGGAAAAAAAAAAGTTGCCAATGCATCTCCAGCAGGCGCAAAGCTTTATTTTACCAACTCAAAATGTTTTGGGATTAGGTGTACTTTAAGTTGTCCCAACCACTGGAAGGCTAAAAAAATAAGGGAATATAAGATAACAAGCTGATTTATAGCCTGTGGTGCAGCTGGACTTGTCACTCAAGACCTTGGTGAAAACTGAGATATAGTCGGTATGATCACCGTCTGCGACGCAAGGCTAGCTGATTTATGTGACAGATCACCAACCAATACTTGCTATTATATTATCCTTGCAACTTGATATTACAGTGCGACGCTCCTTACCATGGCCACCCAACAAATATTTTTACAAGTTAGCCACTGATCAAGGTACGCAAATTTGATTGACAGACACCCCTCTGTAGAAAGTTTCAACACGCAGCAACCAAATGGAGGCATGTCTGTCAATCAAATTCGTGTACCCCGATTGGCTAACTTGTAATTAAAAATTGTTTGTTGGGTGGCCACGGTAAGGTGCGTCGCACTGTAATAATCAGTTTTAGAGATTTTCTTGGCCACCATGTACCGGTACATGTACTTCTCACTGCAAAGTGCTTCTTAGTTCTGGCAAATATATTGTTCTTGCAATCCAGGAAGGGTCGCACAATAGTATACATACCCTCTTGGCTACAGGCAAGCTTGCATCTTCCTTTATGGTAACCTTTTTAGCTTCTTCAAGATTCTTTTCCCTTTGTTGAGCTTTTTCAGCCTGGTAAGATAAATAAGAGAAGGAAATTAAGTATTACTAAACATATAATTTTGGCTTGTGAGAAGAAGGGACAAAAGCAGCTGTTATAAGCAATAATTAAAATTATTTTGAGCATATTATGCTATTATGTAAAAATTGGAGAAAAGGTTGGGTCCCAGTCAGTAGAAATAAGGGGTTGACTTAATTGAGCGTTCTTAAACATTAAGCAAAGGACAATGCAACTACTCTGGCCTCTAAAAAAAGAACTAAACAAGAGTAAAATACTGAGTGTACATATGGGTACATGTAACTGACATTACTGTGAAAATCTGAAAACTGTGAACACTAGAAATATTTATGGCATGTTACTATGTTTCAAGTAACGGTAACTACCCCAACTTTTGTATTAACTTTAAAGACAAATAAAGTTGTTGTTGTTGAGTTTGAGGTTTCATGTGGCTTCTGATTGGTTGCTGCATGTCGGAAAAAATGTCAAAATCAAATGCAAGTGTTCGCAGGTTTTGGATTTGCACAGTACGTACTGGGAAATATCTCCAGTTTGCTCCTTATCTGTAGAACAGCATAATTGTGGTAGAGCAAAATCAAAGCAAACAGATTGCTTCTGATGCACAATAAATTTTGAATGAGCCTCACCTCCTTTTTGTCTCGCTCTTCAGACTTCTTTTTCTCTTGAGCATACAGTTTTGTCATTTTCTTCAACTGGGCCTTGGCTACTTTCTCATACCTCTGAAAGCAAGGTGAGAAACAGACAATACATGACTTATGGCATATATACGACTTACATATGTGACTTACAGTATATGACCACAGTACTGTTCACTGTACTGTGCACTGTTTCAATTTCAACTGCATAATTATCAAAATTAAACCTTTTACCTCTCCTTCAGCTTTACCATCCACCATGATCTGAGGGAGGGGCTCTTCCCCTTCCACAATCCGCAGAGCCTTGAAGAAAGAAACACTAATTTACAGAATGAAGCAGAATGTTTACCTCCAAGTGGAACACAAACAAACAAAAATCAAACTAATAACACTGATCTACATTATGACAGTCATCCAGCTCTGAAGATACATGTACCAACAGTACATCAAATCCAACAGAATCAGACAAACATGCTAAAATGCCTATAACCCCAAAATATTTTTTGCTAAAATGCCTATTTGCACCTGTTCGAAACACATTACGGCATTTTTTCCCTTTTTTCACCAAATCTTGACTTTTTATAGGCTTTAAACAGAGCATCATTTGATCCACGACTGAGTCAGAAGGGGCGTGGGTATAGTCTCAGGCCCAGTTGTTCGAAAGCCGATTAACATAATCCAGGATTAGCGGAAACTCTGGTTGCAGTTTTTAACTATTAGATTTCCCTGCTTTTTGTTTTTCAGGATTGACTTTCCCTAATCTAAAATTCTGCAGAATATCAGCATTGAACAACATTTGGGGACAGAGAAATAAACTCCTTGATTAATTTTTAATCCTGGATTAGCGTTAATCGGCTTTTAAACAACCGGGCCCTGGTTTTACTCCACACAAAAATTGATTGCTACTGTACCTGCATGATGGTTTTAAAAGGTTTCTGCACAGATCCGTCACCCGACTCATCGTTGCCTTCCTTCTCAGAGGTGTAGATCACTGGACCATTGGCTGTAAGTAAAGGGAGAGAAAAGTGACAAACATGACTCAGTGTTTGGCTGCTGCGTGTGTTAAGAACAGTTAATTAATTAGGAATTCATCAGAAAGGACCATGCTTCTTAAAACCCAATACAGCAATGACATTACTTGTCAGTCACTTGAACAAAGATTCTATTAACCTAAATTTAACAGTATCCTTTTCTTTGTTGTTGCAAGGAAAAAATACATTGGCAGGGTTTGAGCTGGAGTAGAAAAATAGAGAACAGGCAGAGAAAAATCACAAACAATTCTTGACATCCATCTCATTTCTTCTTAAGGTATCATGGTAGGTGGATTGACAGTGTTTGGAAATCGCGCCCTTACGCTGACACTTTGAAAGAAAACCTCATCAACCTATACATTTTCTGAAAGCTTAATAGTTATACAGTACAATCATATCTTTGAAATTTTCTAAAAAGTCAGTGTTGCAGTGATATTAAAAGAAATGCCCAGAAACACTGCTTTGCTTAAATTGGTTCGTTTCCGCGCGTGAATTATCGGATCGGCGCGATTAATATCGGAAATGTTTTCTCACACATCACTCTCAAAAACCGTGTCTGCGATTTTCCAGATGTGTTTTTTTTTTTTACAACCTCCTAAAGTTTGATATTGTCCATGCGGACGTTCCTTTGTACAAAAGAGGCCGTAACTCGGAAACGGAAGCGAAATTAAACAAAGCCCGACACAGTTTTTCGAACAAAGTATCCTTGAAAATGGCTGCCGATTTTCAGCAGACTGCAGTCACATGTACTTGTTTACATGAAACCACCACAAGAAGAATGCTGCCCAACTTCAGGAAACATTTTATTTTTAGTAGTTCACAATCTACTGCAAAAGTTATTGAAAGGGCTGAATGCTGTTCACATCCTTAATGCCATCTAATTGATTCTGATGATGACTTCCACTCAGGTTATCTAAATGTCAGTCAATGTCACCTTCAATAGTCTCAGGACTATATGCACCCGGATGATCAGACTTCACTTAGTTATGATGACTCCTGGGTTCACACCATTTATGATTTTCACATGGGTTTCATTAGAAGCCACCAACCGGCAAATACCACTGCTTACAGCTGTACCTTGTCAAAATTTACCTCTCACTGCTGCCTACCATGTCTAAATTGTCACTTAATAGTTTAATATAGAGTTTAATGGAGTTTAATAAATCATAACAAGTAAATCAAAAAATTATCAAATATATACAAATAGATAGAAAACATTACAGTCCATCTCTGCCCAAAAATAGCAAAGGCTAATCGTGGTGGGCGGAGCTGCTACAACACAGCAGTCCATCATTAGCCGATTAACTAATTACGTTAAAGGAATAACATCACAAAGTACAACTGTTTGAAAAACAAAAAACAATTGGGTTACCACTAACTTTGGTTAGCTCAGATGGTTATTTAAAAAAAACTATTGAACCCCCCTGAGTTAAGCACAGCAGTAGGGTCCTACTCAAGTTTATGAATATTGGATTGTAACAACGGTTTTCTAAGTGTACCCACTCAAATGAAATCTACTGAAAGCATCTCTCCACAATTATTTTAATTAGCTATGCATGACAAGTAAAGTGTATTATGGCAGTCTTAGATAATTATCTATTTTCCTACAATGTACAGCTGTAAATGCTGTGGTACAAATTTATATTTAAAGTCTTCAGCTACAACACAAAACAAAGAGGAAACTAACCTAGACTTCTAAGAGGGGCATGCATTCTAATAGCTCTTGTTAACCTAGCTTGGTATGCTTGGTCTTGAGTAGGGATCTTTGAAAGTCTATCCAGTCTACAGTAAACTGAAAGGGGATGCTTTACAATACAGAGCCAGGAAGCCCTTCGGAGTTGGAAAAAGAAAACGTAGCGCATCTCTATCTAACTGTTCCTAGGAAAAATTAAAAAAAAAATTGATATAGAGGAGAAACAGTCAGATTGGGAAAGATTTTCACACAGCCACATCATTATACATGTATCATCATCATACTAACCCTGTTCCAAAAACAATTAGAGTTTGGGTCACAATATGAATGTATAATTTTTTAATTTGTGGGGCTGTGCGGAAATCTTGCTGGAGTTATGACTGGAAATTCTTTTTCCTTTTTTCTGTTTACTGTACCATGTTCAAAACCACTAGATTTCAAAACAACCAACTTTCTTGTTACATTAACTGTAACTATAACAAAATTCTTGCATTTGATTGGCCATCACCAGCTATGATTTTTGCCCAAAAAAGACAGTGTTACTGGACAATAAGTACCATCGTGCAAACGCTGTAATGGCACAGTTGCACTCACTCACTCACTCAGGGTGAAAACTACTTTTTTCCTGAAGTTTTTCTTTTATTTCTTTCTTGAATTTTGTTATAGATACAATTGATTGGTAATAGGACTTCGTGTCATCCAATACAGTCTGTAATCATACTCACGATGAAACAAATCGGACTCCCACTGTGTGGTGATCCAATTTTGTTAATCACTCGTATGATCACAGACCAAATTGGACTTCATTCAGTCCTATTACCATTACTCATTACATGTGCATACATAAAATAATTAATATGCATGAGAAACACTAATATTCACTAATACAAAAGCTTTTTCTACAAATAAATGGGCAAGATTTCCACACAGCCCCATATATTAATCATGCATTTTGTGACTCAAATGCTATTCATTTTTGGAACAGGGTTGGTATGACAGTGATGCATGTATAATTAATGTATGGGGCTGTGTGGAAATCTTTCCAATAAATGTACATACATGTGCATTTGGCTCACTAATAAAAAATGATTTGACCATAAAAATATTGATAATTAATAGATTCATTGCTCAAAACAGCTGTTTCTCACAAATAAAACCAAAAATGACAGAATTTCTTTTCAGATATAAACTTGATGTTAATTATTCTAGACCAAATAATTGTCAAATAATTGAACCAATCACATTTCAACAGGTGTGACAATTATCCAAGTAACAGTATTTTTTAAATTCTTTGCAATTCTCATTCTTCAAATTTTCATAAATGTCCACATCAGCTTTCCTTTGATATACACCGAGCATACACGAAATGCGGTGAGCCTGAAAGGCTTCAAGTCATGGGATCTGCCAGAAGGGTAAAATAATTGAAGTTGAAATCAAAACTAATTTGCTCGTTATAATTAATTTGCATAGGATAACCAGGATTCGTTAAATTCATACATGTAAGTATACAATCGAAAAACCATACTCTTAACAGAGTATCTGAACAGAAAGAAGAGTGCTCTACCGGTATAGATAGAAGGTTAAATCGGAAGATCTAGAATCGACGTCAACAAATAAGCTCAACCCTGCCCCTGATCAAAACGAAAGTAAAACCCTTGTAAAGTACAGTTAAAAAAAATCTTACATTCTACCCTTGTTTGGACATCTTTCATTCCATTCCAAGAAAATAAACCTTCAAACCATGCAACAGGCTCTCGACTGAGATAAAATTTAAATATCATAATGAAGCGCATAACGAACTTGAGAGAACAGAAGTGAAGCGATATCATTCGTCCGGTATATTGCACGTGGTGTTTTGCTTACCTTGTACATCCATCTTTTCCATGTCAGAACTAAGAGAATCAGCAGCCATTTTCCCCCTCCTTAGACTTCAAACAAGTGAAATAATTTAAAAAGAGAGAAATACTAGGGGAAATTTTAAGGAGAACGGAAATATCTGAGTATTCGGTTTCACGGATTTCGGGCGGTGTTGCATCAGGCAAACGAAAGCCCTCGATTAGGAATGTAAGCGGATTCCTGAATGTAACGGTAGGTACGTCAAGTTCCCTCAAGTGAAGTATGCTGATGAATAAGTGTGGTGGGGAGGGGCTGGGGAAAAATAAAAATCACATTTCCATCTTAAAAATATTTTCGAAACAGTCTCAAGGAGAACGATATAAATTTGAGAGCTCAAAAATAGCATCTAGGAAAACGATTACATTTTATAAAAAACTTTTTTCTCTTTTAAGTATATTTTAGCGGCATCAACCCTCCCCCGGTGAGTACATTTGTTTCAAGGGTGGCTCTGATATAGTGGAACGCCAAATGGCGATGCATTACACATTTGGAGTGATTTTGCGTAAAACACGGACGCTGTATCCGGTGACCAGACTGCGCTTGAGCTGTCCTTGCTGCCGCAAATTCTCCACAACGTCGTTTGCCCAAAATGACACCACAGCAAAAGACGAACAGAAGAGATTCAATCCCCTCGAAATACAGATGCTCTCCAGCTCACTACACGATCAAGTGTTCCGCAGCAAATCCGAAACCTACCATCCAGCTGCGGTGAAGAAATGCCAAGAACATTTGAAGGTGCATAACTTGTGGAACAAGAGCGGTACTGTCCTACCTGAAGTCGATTTCGAACTCCCACCTTTACTGGGATCCAACATCGATGAACACTTCAGAGAGATAGCACAGCAACAGAGCAGGCCTTACTTTGAGAAGGCCCAGACGTTAGCAGATCTAAGACTGTCTGCTTTACCTGATGAGTGGAGCTTCTCTCCAGGATGGACCAAGTACGTTTATGGTGAGGAGGGACTGACTACCTCAACAGTGAACGTTCCTCAGGAGGACGCTCTGATCTTTGATGTTGAGGTTTGCGTCAACGAAGGTCCCTTCCCTGTCATTGCTGTAGCAGCCTCTCCTGCTGCATGGTAGGTGTGGTGATGGGTACCTGGAAACCTGACACCTAGGAACTGAAGACTGTGAAAACTCACGTCTTTGAAAATAACCTTGAAACCCATGACTGAAGTTATGAAAACCCAAGAGCTGTGGCATGTTGAAACTCCCCACTCTAAGCCCAGATAATTCAGACCCAGTTCCCTAAGACTACCGGTAGATCTCTCTTTTTGTGTCTATGGGAATAGATATTGGGGGGATTTCCATAAGGATTTCAAATACCCTTCTGTTTTTTTCTGCTTTTTCAAAATAGCCTATTTTATAGTTGTGTGTCAAGTGACCTGGTCTTTCAGGAGAAGCAAGGCTGGAGGTGATCTTGTTTGATACATACAAACCTTTATGTCTTTCTTGTGCAAATTTGGACAAGTTAGCATAAATACAGGCTTGCTGTACATATGAACAGCAGCGAGGTCTGTATCAAAACAAGGTCACAACAAACCTAGCTTCCATTCAAAGGCCAGGTCACCTCAGTGCTACCATGCACTTAACGAATTTTTCCCTGCAAAGGACAACTGCAGGCCAATTCCATTGCTGTATTCTTATCTCATTGTAACAGTTAAGTAGCAATTCAAAATATTTTTTGCATTTTTGTAACTCTGTCTTTTCAGGTACTGTTGGGTGAGTCCAAGGCTTGTGGAAGACAAGAGTTACCAGTGGTTGGTTCAGCCAAGCCCCAAATTGTACATTCCTTTGGAGATTCCTGATAATGAAGACTGGAAGAAGGCAGAGTGGCGAGAGAGACTTGTTGTTGGTCATTCAATAGGATTTGACAGATCCTTTGTTAAAGAACAATATTATATCAAGGTTATTTTTTTCACTCTTTTCCATGAGCTTTAGTTTGAAGGTTTTACTTATAATATAGTAACAGTGGAATTACTTATATTCAGTCTGGATACATCACAAATAGAACCAAATGTTGTTGAGTTAATAATTTCAGTTTGAGTTTGTTTGTATCTGACCACAATCTTGGTCACAGTAGAATAACCAATCCTCTTAGTCCCATGGTAAGATAGGCTTTTTCTACATTAATTTTCATCAAATGTGATTATTTTATCTGTTGATCCCCTCCCTTGGTCAACACTCTCATACTTGGCATAAGGGGGGAGATTAATACAGGACTACAGGGAGGAGGGAGGGGCTGGATTCTCTGTGTCCTTCCTGCAGGGCCGGGTCATTATGGATCCCACTTCAGCATGGTGACAGCTACTTTTTGAATGCCACAACTCACAACAGATTTTACATGTAAAAACAGAGAACATTCCACTGCAAAAGTATTTTTTGTTTGTATTGTATCTAGCTTAACTTCAGATTTCAGCAAGCCAGAAGATGTGCTGTTGTTAATGGTTCTTTATTTTATGCTGGTTTGTTCTCAATCTGTAGCTTATTTCCCTTCTGCACTAGGGACCCAAAACATATTTCCTGGACACTCTGAGTCTGCACATGTGCATATCAGGTTTCACAAGTCTCCAGCGCAGTCTTTGGGAATCTGCAAATGCAGGACGTATTGGGAAGGTGCCATGGATGCTCATTGGCTCAGGCAACAAACTGGTGAACCTTCATCAGCTGTATTGTGGTGGCGAGGAGATGGACAAGTCTCTGGTGAAAATTTTTGTTGAGGGAACACTTGATGATGTCAGGGAAAATTTCCAGGTACCTGGCCAAACAATGTTTAAACCTCTTACTAACCGAGTTGTGGTCTGTACCTTAAGTTGGTCGAGTTGTTTTTCTTGTTCATTTATGGCCCAAACGCGAAGTGCACGGGCTGTAAATAAACGGGAAAAAATGAGGTTCATCCATAACTTCAGTGCGGACTGAGAAAACAAGGTTGGTAAGATGTTTAGGGAAAGGAAAGTAATTGAAATCACGCAGCCGCTTTTCAAATTTAGGGGACTTAAGAGTGGAATACTGTGCACAAAATTAACCAATCCCAGCACATGAACTGAGAGATTTCTTACCGTGCTTTAGTGAACAAAAAGAGTGTCAAATCATAGTTCTGTTTCATACTTTTAATTGGGTGCTTTTTTTGTACATTGTACATGAATAGTTTACTACAAGACGTTGGAGACCAGTCAAAACTTGTATAACTGATTTTTCATTACAGGATTTAGTAACGTACTGTGCAAAAGACACTGCTGCAACTCAAGAGGTATTTGCTGCTCTCTGGCCCAAATTCCTGGATAGATTTCCACACCCGGTGTCTTTTGCGGGGATGTTAGAGATGGGATCTGCATATCTCCCTGTTGATCGCTCCTGGGAAAACTACATCAGAGATGCTGATGACACTTATGAAGACTTGGAGAAGGAAATGAAGTGCTCTTTAATGAAAGTAGCGGATGACACGTGCAACTATCTTCATGGCAAAAGGTTTGTAAAATGTGGTCAACATTTTGTCCGTGAGGACGTTTTGGAAGTAAATGCGTTCTCTTCTGCTTTATTCGTCAATATGTCAGTTGGGTTGTTTCTGTTATTTCTTTAAGCTGCTCTTGTTTGTCTGAAAAAAAGATGTCATCCGTCTCCTTCCCCTAACCTACAGGGGGAGGGGAGGGGGGGTTCACACGCAGTATTTTTGTTGTGTAGGTATGCTGAGGACCCGTGGCTTTGGGAATTGGACTGGTCAGTGCAGGAAATACGAACAAAAAAACTCAAACCTCCGAAGAAGAAAAGGAAAGCCAAAGCGAAAGAAAATACAACTGTCGCAGGTGCAGATTCACCGTTGGCTGACTCAATCACTGCTGAAGAGACCATTTCTGACCTCGTTACAGATGATGAAGTCCCACACGACAACAACATTGAAGTAGTGGAGGGCTTGAAAAGTTCTTCAGATGTATTAGTGGTCATTCCCCAAGCAGCTGACGTGATGTGCAAGAGACGACAGAACATGCCAGGTTACCCAAAGTAAGATGGCCTCTGATTGGTTCATTTGTTGTAGCAACAAAGGGCGTATTTTTTTTATTATTCCGGAATAGTAACGCTCGGAATAATTTATACGATATTCGTGTTCTTTAGGATCCAGTTCCAGTTTCTGAATGACCAGGATCGATAGCAGAATGAACAGAATAAATACCAAACGGTTTCTTAAGAAAACGCGGCATATGATTTCTCATTGGCGAGATTTGGCGGGAAAATTATTCAACACATCGTGATGATGACAATGATGACCAAATTATAGGGACCTTCAGATTTGAGTACGAGTACGAATACGACTTTTTAAAGCTTGTTTGCGTGCTTTAGATGATCACTAGTGATATCAGTCTTGTTTCTACAATCTGCTGATCTGTTGGTAAGCAACAAGGAAGAGTGGGGGTTCGGGGAGGTGACTACCCTGGGTGCCAGAGGGTTTTTTTTTTTCGTAGCGAAGCCAGGATCTCGATCGCGGCTTCGCCGCTCACAATCGCAGCTTCGCTACGAAAAAAAAAAAACCCTCTGGCACCCAGGGTAGGAGGTGACTGGATTGAAATCAGAAATTTGTACTCGTACTCGATCTCGTACTCGTACTCAAATCTAAAGGTCCCTAAATATTGCCGTAATGCGCTCTCAATATTCGCCGTGCGTATTTAGCAGACATCCTGCGATATACCTAAGTTTGTGTGTCGCGATGTAAAATGACGGCTTTTCCAGCTTTTCTGCAATAAACGTACCGTGGCTCCAGAAGCCCGTTGAGAAAATAAATATCCCTGAAAACAAAAACAGTATGCGAGAGACGGGCTTCGTGGCCGCGGATTCGCCGCTTAAGTTTCCCTCCTCCAAAGTAAAAAACAACCTCTGACACCCAGGGTACAATAAACGCGGTAAATTCAGCTTTGTTATCAGTGGGTTGAATAATAAAACTATTACCCTGGTCAATCTTGTGGAATAAATATCGCCTGATACTTAGCCGACGGGGCTATCAGAAGCCGAGTTGGGTAAAATCAGACGATATCCCGCAAGATTAGGCAGGGTGATTGTCTCATTATCATAGCGACTGAGGTATATATTCGGTGCCACTTCACGGACGTGGCGGACCGCGCACGATTATCCTGCTCAGTCTTGCTGAATATCTCCTAATTTTAGCGAAGTCGCCGTACGGTACGGCCTCGTTGGCTAAATAATGAGTTGAACTTTATCAATGCTTTCGTTAGTTGGTACAGATCTCTTTGTGTTGGGCCATCAGACAAAGACGAATGGAAAGAAGGACCTGTGCACATCAGCCCACAGTGTCAGGTTGCTCCCATGCTATTGCGCATGACATGGGATGGCTTTCCGCTGTACCACAACCGTAAACACGGCTGGGGATACCTGGTACCTGGCAGAACGGACAATCTAACCACCAATCACTTGACTCTGACAGACAACGAAGAAGAGCTTGTGGAAGACAGGAAACAAGAAGCGCAGTTTCCAACAAGGTAGGAGCAGTAATTATCTACCAATCAGTAATTTTGGCAGGCTGACCATTCCTTCCCAAGCCTCCTGATAGTGTTCCTTTGACGGTTACCATTGCTGGATTCAGTATTGCAGTCACAAAATTGATATGTCGGGTCAAGTTGCTGCAATAAAATGTAATCAACGAGAGAAGGGAAGTTTCGCCTTCATCTTTTCTTGGCCTTTAACCACCTTCGTATTTTTAGCTCGCCGGCTTCACTATCTCAGTCTCTCGAATTTTTCTACCTTGTATTTGCTTGTTTTTTTGATGAATAGATCTGTCAGTGGGTCATGTTCAACTTTGGCGCGGTGCTACGCCGTCCACCGTATACCAGCTTTGTGTACCCTTGTGCTTTCATTCTAATAGATAGTATAACTTCAGCAAGTGTTATAACTTTTCAGAGCATTTGAAAATCTTTGGAAAAATCACCCTATGAACAAAGCCGCAAAAGGTTTTGACGCAGACGCAAAGCTTGATGACGGCGAAGTAGACGTGTATACTCTTAGTGAAGATCAACTGTGGAAAACGTCAGAGTTCGAGGAGATGAGGAGACCAAAAAGCTCTCAGACCAAGAGATCTGCCGCTGCTTTACTCAAAGCTGAGGACATCGAAGAAGACACAAAGACTGCCCGCACGACAGCGATTCGGGTTAAACAGCAGGGAGGAAACTCGGCCTCGGATAGCAGACCTGATTTTTATCACGGTGTTGGGCCTTTTAATGATGTTGATCTTCCTGGAGTGTGGTTCTTCCGTATACCTCATAAGGTTAAGTTAAAATAACAGTTTTGAGGGGGGTTTTGCCTTTTATTTCGCCAAACTCGTTCCTAGATTGTTTCGTCTTTTGGATGCAGATTTTAGAACTGGTTTACCTTAACCATTTAACCTCTAAGAGTGACCAATGTTTAATTTCCCCTGAGAGTAACACTGGGTAATCAAACATAATAGTTGAGAGAAAAAAGGAAGTGACCAACAAGTAACAAAGGTCTTGACTGTTTAACAGATTCTCCTCATCATTACCATTGAAAATGTATGGAGAGAGTGTGGAGAATATACATGCTGATACTACGGTTTAAAGGGTAAATTGTAGGTTCTGTTTTGATTCGCGTATTCAATTGGAAGCAAGCGTAAAACTGAACTCAGCTGTTGGTGCTTTTTGTAGAATGGCGAAAACTATCGTTGTGGAAACCCTCTGGCCAAGGATTACATCAGTAAGATTGAGGATGGCACACTAGTCACTTCCGGTGACCACAGCGCTCATAAGACACTGCTTATCAACAAAATGATTTCGTCCTGGAGAAACGCTCAGAAAAGAATCAGGTGAGAACCCTTCAGAGAGGCCTTCCAGGGGTAGAAGCGACAAGCCACATGGCTCCGAAAACAGGCGACAGTCTCCTTCAAAAACACCGTCAACTAAACAGAAATTGGCTGAAAAGTCACGACAGTTTGCGACAAGACCACTTCTTTTTTAGTTTCGTCTTGCTTTCTTTGCGACAATGACATTTGTTCGTAACCAAGCAGGCGACAGACAGAGCCGTAAACGAGTGACATCAGACCACCCCTTGGAAGGCTTCTTCAGATGCTTCTGTCAAGCTAAATTGACAAATGAAGCGTCTTAAAAGAAGGATTGCATCCTTTGCACTATGTTCTTCTATCAGTTTCTCTTTTTCTCGTAGATCTCAGTTGGCTGTTTGGTTTGACAAGGGCGACTTGCCACCAGAAGTAACAAGGTACAAAACAAACTGATATTTTAAGCTCAGTTATTTTTGATATTCCTTCTTTTTTATTTCAGTGACCTTTGTGGGTGACCTCTACGTTATCCCCGCTCTCGCGATTTTTTAGCCTGAGTATCAGGCGTTCCCAGGGTGGGGAAGGCAAAAAGAGCGAGAAAGCGAAGGAAGAAACGCCTGACACAAACAGCTTCTCAGAAGCCTTCCACCCCCGGACAGCGCGTGTTATAATTAGCCAATCAAAATCACTTCCGGTAACTGTGATGTGTCATGAGAGTAAACTTCAGTATGGCGTCTGTAGCCCCTACGGTGGAAGCTTGACTTCCGGTTGACTCACGTGACGTTTCTTATTGTCTTTTGACCAATTAGCGTAACATCCAGAATCTGGATGTTGGACACAAGCTAGTCAATGGCTTTGTGTCAGGCCCTTCTCCTCTTCCTTCCCCTCGTCCCCGCTTCCCCGATAGGGCCTGATACTCAGGCTAGCGATTTTTTCGATTGCAGATCAGACAAGTACAGCCCTGATAACATGCCTGGTGCCATTTTACCTAGGGTTATCCTCTTCCTTCCCCTCGTCCCCGCTTCCCCGATAGGGCCTGATACTCAGGCTAGCGATTTTTTCGATTGCAGATCAGACAAGTACAGCCCTGATAACATGCCTGGTGCCATTTTACCTCGGGTTATCACAGCCGGAACGGTAACAAGGAGGGCAGTAGAACCAACTTGGTTAACGGCCAGCAACCCAAGAGTGAGTAGAGGATCTTGAACCACAAACATCTATCGAATCTACAATCTTGGACAGAAAAAAAATAGAAGCACCCCCTCCCCCCTCCTTCTCACCCCCCAAATCAACGATGAATTCGCGCTCAATAATATTTCATTTGAATTGTCCAAGATTGTAGGTCACTATAAATCGATTCAGTGTTCTGTAGCTCACTGCCGTCACCGATACAAAAGCTCGGAACACCAGTGGGTATCGCATGATAAACAGTACCACACGAAAGTGCTGCACTGTAGCTTATGTTTAAAATAGAGTGGCCGTTGTACTTGCTTGTTTTCCGTTTGATGTACCCGGCAAAGTTTGACGAGCCGCTCGTTAGTGGCTGTAGCTAATCAAAACAAACTTGCTTTCTTCTAAGCCAATCAGATGAAGAGGCAAAATAAATCGTGACAGAGAGATAGGCGCATTTTCTCCCGCTTGGTACCGGTTGCATATTTTGTTATTTGATTTTGAATTAGTTCATTGGAGCTATGAATTGTTTTTAGCCTAACTAACAATTTCACCAACTGAATTTAAATTGAACCTCATGTAAAGTAGCCAGTCTCTAACTAGGTGGTGAAGAGGTTGTCATTTCTTTGATGAAACAAATCAGCCATAAAGTTAATTGATAATACGATTTTCCTATTTTTAGGAGGATCGTGTCGGCTCCGAGTTGAAAGCCATGGTACGGGCGCCGCCAGGATACTGTTTAGTAGGTGCTGATGTGGACAGCCAAGAGCTCTGGATTGCTGCCATCTTGGGCGACGCTCATTTTGCGGGGATACACGGTGGGCCTTTAGAATGGGAAAACAATCGATCCAACAAAATTGTCGAAAATGTCCTTGTGTGGAGGTTACGTTTAGTGACTTGAAACACGTTCTACGTGCAGTTGTTGTTAAAGGGCGAATCTTGTTTGTCCCTTGTGTAACAGAGAGAATTATCTGCGACAATTTTTTCAGCTGGAAATTCGCGGCTTGCTCGCATGAACCAATCAGAATGCGCTCGGGTTTGTGTCTGTTGGCTAAACCAATCAAATCGCTGTTTTCCATGACGTTTATTATTAATTAAGAAATAGAAAACATGTACCGTGTTTCTATCGAGTTATAGAAACACGAGTGGAAGTTTCGGAGAACGAGAAATGCTGTGGGAACACGAGCCACAGGCGAGTGTTTCCACAGCTTTTACAAGTTCTCCCAAACTTTCACGAATTAGGGTTAGGAGATCATTTTAGCCTGAATGTCATTTTGACCTGCAACGCATATGTAATCAAAAGGCGTGTGAGAAGCCCTGGAAGGTGGGAGGGGGGACTTCCAGAAAAATTGGGTGGGTGTGTGCGGCACGCTTCCTGAAACCCTTACCCCAGTATTTCAGACCAAATCTTGTGATCTTTCCTACCCTATTTCAGACCTGATCAAAAATCAGACCTGACCCTTAAATCAATACCCCATTTCAGACCTGCCTTGTAATCAGTTCCTTTGGTCAGACCAATGTTAAAGGCAATGTTTATACGCTTTTATTAAGTAGGATACAAAACTGTAAATTCCGAGCTTAAAAGTCTACACTATTAAGTAGGTTGCACAATGCGCCGTCGTAAGTACAGAATATGTACCTACCTAACATAAATATGACGACAATTCAAGACTAGAGTGCACAAACCATACCCTATTTCAGACGAAAATGGTCGAAATTGATACCCTATTTCAGACCAAAACGGCTTAAAAACCATACCCTAGTACCCCCCCGGGGGGGGGGGTGAGAAGGCCTTGTTTTTTCGTAGATAGGCTTGCTGACTGACATGGTTGGTGAGCAAAAAAAGATGAAGAAAGAAAAGATTGTGAGGTTTTCTTTACCTTTTACAGGCAGTACAGCGTTTGGCTGGATGACTCTACAGGGAAAGAAATCCGAAGGAACAGACCTCCATAGCAAAACTGCCGAGACTATCGGGATAAGTCGCGACCATGCCAAGGTGAGAATCTGGCAAGACGGGGGGGGGATGCCTTAAAACGCACGTCTCAGTCTCTTTCCTTGAGTCTTTGTAGACTCACGAAGGATCAGTTGGGCGAACGATTTTCGTTGGTTTTGTCCAACATGGCGTAACACGAAAAGAAAATTGGTGAACTCTAAGCTTGGGCAATTCCAACGGTCCGAAAAGCCATTTCCAAAACTGCAATCCGCTTATTCATAAAGAAGCTGGTCTTTTACTATGACTTCAAACCACGAAAGGGCAAATATGTTGAAAAATTTCCTGTCTGTTAACGTCTTCCTTTCTACGATATCGTCGTAGGAAATCATGGCACCCGAAGTGGGCCCGAATAGTTTCGGAAGTTTCGAGAAACGTGCGGCTGGGCTTGAATCAACAGAGCGTCTTACATGCCGCAATCTTAAAAGGGTATCAGGTCTGAGAAAATTTTTGAACAGTGGTAATTACAATTGTTGTTCTATGTTTCATCGCACAAAGTCGCTTAATTTCAGCGACTATAGGGTCTTTCCTGTTCTGAAATGTTGCATGTGTAAGAGTACACAGAAATCCGAAGAACTGATGCACGAAAACGCTCTTAAGGCCTACTGCATCGCTGCGCGAAAATGGGAAGAATTGGCGAACATGTTTCCTGTACAGAAAAGCACTTCATTGTAAGGAGGGTTATTTTGGGTTAGCATTTTTCTTTTTTTGCGTTATTTTGCTTCTCGGGTCAGTCGTGTCTTACGTTGAATACATTGCCACATCCGAAAGCGCACTTGCGTGTGATTACCGAAGATACCTGTCAGGAAACCAACAGAACACCGCAAGTGAGCTTCAGTCACTCTTGATCTCACGAAGGCTATCTTCGACTTATGATTGGATTTTGGAAGAAACAGCTGTCAACGTTTTGCGCATCCTCCTTTTTTTTTTTTCACAGATTTTCAACTATGGCCGCATTTATGGAGCAGGACAGAAGTATGCTGAGAAATTGCTTCTACAGTTCAACCATCGTCTGACAGAAAGCGAAGCGAAACAGAAAGCAGAAACACTGTATGCCAATACCAAAGGAGTGGCAAAGTAAAACAGCTTTATCCCTTTTACAGTTTGACTATGTCCCTTCACTATTCGGCCAGTCGCATTTCACACGATAGCCTAGCTTACCGTAGACCAGGACCCGGTTGTTCAAAAGACAGGTTAAACTAACCTATGGTTAGGCCTAACCGGAGGTTAAATTTCCTAACCGTGGGTTTGTTAACTCGCGGTTAAAATTGCGTTGTTCGAAGCGTGGTTAGAGGGTAGGTTAGCTGACTGCGGGTAAAGATTTCACCCGGGGATAGGATTTAACCCGGGGTTAGGATTTAACCTGGCTGCTTTCGAACAACCGGGCCCGGGTGAAGAAGCATTTGCTTTTCTCAAGAGTAATCAATCAATCGCGTAAGCGTTAATATTTCTGAGAAGAATAAGTTGCGAAAATAATAAATAGTAAGAACAAGTAGCATTGGCATAGATTTATACTATTTCTAAAGTACGCATGGATCAATTGATATTATTCCCAAGATATTAAATTATCAGTCAACATGTTCCTCATTTTGGGAGCTAAAAATCGAAAGGATTGTTTTCCATAGGCAGTAGTTTTGACATGAGGCGTCTCAGAGGTTGTTGCAAGATAAGTAAATTTTCAAACTGGGATACGAAGGAAAATCTACTAATTCGTTTATTTTCTTCGGTTTCACTGACCTCTATTGGTGTTACAGGTTTCTTCTCACCGATTACGGAAAAGCCATGGCGGAAAAATTTGGATTCACTGAAGACTTGGATGAAAACGGATGCGTTCCTGCCAAGGTTTACTACCAGCTGCTGCGGAAAACTTCTCGAAAAGGGAGGTAAGTTGGATTTTGAAGTAATAATGGGTTCTAAAAAGTTCTAAAAGCTTGCTTCTTTTTTCTCTACTTGTGGTAACGACTATCCGTGTTAACTGGGCACACCTATTAGTTCACAGTTGTATGGATCGAATTGAGCAATGAAATCGTGCGCCACTGCCTTGGCAAGCTCTCGGAAACTGCTATCAGGAGATCAAAACCAATCCAACCACCCACTCCCCCCTCCAACCCGCCACGCGATTTCCCAAATCCCGGCGTTAACTGTTTGGGACCAAATAAGTTATTCTTTAATTCCCAGGCCTTTAAAATCCAGGCTTGTTCAGAGCCTTTCTCTTTCTTGTTTGAGAACTGTGCACATTTTCCAACCAAAACGCCACAAATAAATAAATAAATAAATAGTAACAAAGCACTTCTGGGACTTCCAACACCAAAGAGACGCGCGCTTGAGAACCTTGTGGCTAGCGGGGGAAGGGGGGCAGACCAGTTGAACCAGTCAAGTCAATTCTGTGGATTGAGGAGTTTTATTATCTAAAGAATTTTGTTTTTTGACTCGGTCAATTTGTTTGTGTAGACTTTCAGTTGTTACTACAAAAATAATGCTGTAAGAGCATCCAAACTTGAAAAATTTGTTGGGGAAGATCCTGCCCTCCCCCCACCCCCCTTCCTATGTACAACGCTCCTGCCCTAGGCACTAATGAGTACCCCTCCCTCCCCCCCTTTACCTAGCTACGGCCCTGACCTTAAGTCGGAGCTGATTGTAACTGTCCTGTTGATGTTTGATTTTCAGATCCTCTGCAAATAGCATTGACAGTGGACGAAGATGGTGCGGAGGAAGGTAACTGGAAGTGAACTGACAGAACGCAACCGCAACATTTGTGAAATAGGCAGTTCATATACATGTAGCACTGTAGAGTTCAGCCCTTTCTCAAAGGGCGCACTTCGAACCTAATTTGTTCATACGAAGGGACGTGAGCATTGAATCAGCTTTTGAATATCTTTTTACCATGTTGAATGTACCTTTTTATCAGCTCAGTTAACAATGTCTAAAATTTGTCAATGGCTTAATCTCTTTCTGACGCTACTATTATTTTTTCTCTGAACGGTGTGTTGGTCCATTGTATGGTTACTCCCAGCCATATGTCACCGGTCCCCATTTCTAGACCCGAGCCGAGAGAGACAATGTGCTATAAAACTTGCTGTCTGAAGCAAAAACAACGCAACATGCAGCGACTAACCAAGCCGTAATCACCGGATTCTCTGATCCCACGGCCGATAGTTCGATCGAAAGTTTAAAGTCCCAATCATTACGTCCGCCATCATGATTCCATTATTCCCTAAGAGTCTTACGTTAGATTGAGTGCTGAAAGTAATTCGCGTTTGCTTTTGGCTTTGCTTTACTTCGCTCTCTGATTGGTTGACAAAACTCGCGCCATTTTCTCAGCCAATGAGAACCAAAATTAACCAAAACCAATCGCAAGTTGCACGCGCGCATTTTCCCGCGTTTGGCGCCGGTTGCATGTAATTACTCCAGCCTTTGATTGGTTCAATGAGCTGTCTTCGTCTTTTGTGATTGGTCAGAGTAATTGCTTTTGTTTTGGTTTTACGACGCTTAATTGAAAACCACTTTATTTCTAGTTCTCCTTTTGATCATTTAAGTCCTTAATTTGTAACAGTGACAGGCATCTTGTTTCTACAAATTTTCGAAAAACTGTTACCATAAGAAATAGAGGAAACAATTAGTGAAGAATATGGGTGATGAAGATGCAATGAATTTAATGGTTCACCCGTTGCGCCAGCTGTTGTTACTTGCCGCTTATGTGTCGTGTTTATCCATAGTGAGTCTCAGATGTTTAATAAGCTGGAAAGCATTGCACAGTCAGAGGAGCCGAGAACGCCTGTGCTCGACTGCAGAATCAGCAGATCGTTGGAGCCAACAGCTGTAGGCAGTGAGGTGAGAGTCCCTTAGGAACAGACAGTGAACGTTGGAAAGCGGACTTTGACCTAAAGAGAAAGACGCATTGTGGGACTGACTTGCTTGTTGCTTGCTTGTGTTGAGGGTCGTGGTGGGGGTCGAACTCTAAAGGCTTATGCTCGGATATTACAGTGTCATCTCGTTAATGAAATACCGGATCAGGAATGGCGCAATGATCAGAGCACTCGCCTCCCACCAATGTGGCTTGAGTTTGTAGTTGGTTCTTGTCGTTGCCCTGTGAGGTTTTTCTCCGGGTTCTCCGGTTTTCCCCTCCCCTCATAAACCAACATTGCCAAATTCCAATTCGATCTGAATGAGCTCCACCCTTATTAATTTCGTGTTAACTTTCTGCTGTTACCCTCTTTAAATCTTGTCTTTGTTATTAATGCAAGGTTTAGGTCTGGCCTGACAGACGTCGCGCCCGATTTAAGGGGCACTATGACATCATTTGGAGAAACCCAAAGGTGTGACAACGTAACTCAAAAAATGTTGCAGCTTTCTTACGTAACACATAATATGTGCATTGAAACTATTTGAGGTTGCCTCTTGTAAGGGATGGTGTAGCGGAAATGGATAGCTACTTGAAAAAGTCAGGCTAAAATTTTCACGTTTAGAGGTGGTGTCTTGCGTTTTTCGTGTTACACGGTCGTGCGGGTAGGAGAAAAAGTTCTTCCTTGACTAGAATAGGCTACTTTCGAAATGTCAAAATTTCCACTTGATAGCGAGCCCAGACGACTAAAACCAAAGAAAATCAAAGTTATGTTAATTATCGTTCACATTCCTTGGTCTTGCTTTCAAGCTGAATTTTGTTATTTCGAAAGTAGCCTGTCTCCGTGACATTGGTCCTTTAACTTGAATTCTTTTTCTCTTTGCCAGTTCATGACGAGTCGAGTGAACTGGGTTGTCCAGAGCTCGGCAGTGGATTATCTACACCTTATGTTAGTTTGCATGAAGTGGCTCTTCACCAAGTACAACATTGACGGTCGTTTCTGTATCAGCATTCACGATGAGGTAATTGTTTTTCAGTTGAAAATTATTACGTGGTTGCTTTAGCCAAATCGGTCTCGAGTTGGCGCAAAGGCTTCAAACTATTCCAGGTGTTATTTTTTTCTATCTTATGTCGTCGTATTCTCACTTTTCGCTTCCTGTTTCTGGCATCGTATTCTGTTTTATGTTTTTGAACTAATCTCGACCCCTGAAAGTTTATTTTATACAACTTGCAGGTTCGTTATCTGGTCTCAAGTAAGGACAAGTACCGCGCGGCGCTGGCACTACAAATAACCAATCTCCTCACAAGGGCAATGTTCGCGCACAAACTTGGAATGAGCGACCTTCCTCAGGTGAGGAGTGGTGAGGACAGCTGGAGTAGAATTCTTCCGGGAATAGGGAGACGGGATAATTGAAAAGAGAAGTTTTAGATCTGTGTGTAATTGTCACCGAAAAATACACCATTTTGCTAATGGTCAGTTCCAAGTGAATTGTGGGTAGATCCAGTCCTTTGTGGGGGCAAACGGTCTTTAGTCATTTAGGTCTATCATGAGTGGGTTACTTTTCCTTAAGGCCCGAAATGAAGCATTGGTCTCACCGTTCTAGGGTAGTTCTACTGGGTCAATAGCTCTAAGCATTCCCCTCTCACCCCTTCCTTATTCAAAACACCCAGGAGTGCCCTCCTTGGGTTTCCTCGACGTGCATGGAATTGAGAACCATGCTGTTTCGAGAATGCAATGCATGGTAGTCGCGTAAACGCTGCCTATACCCCCTCCCGTTTCTAGTCAAGACAGATTCTTCAGGAATTCATTGCATAAACCTTATTATTTCTTTTTCAAAGCGCCTTGTGTAAGGTCACGTTGCTGAGCAAAAGTGACTTGATTACATAGCATTTTATTGAGCTGAATTCTTGCTATCAAGGAAAGTTGAAGTATTGATAATTATTTTGTCCAACCTCTGGTATAAATTTCTTTCAGTCGGTTGCGTTCTTCAGTGCAGTTGATATTGATACCGTGTTGCGCAAGGAAGTGACATTGGACTGCAAAACTCCTTCGAATCCTTTGGGACTTCACAAGGGTCAAGGAATATCACCAGGTTTGACAATCAATATCTTCAAATTTTCGTATCAGCCATAACGTTACAGGCGTTTAGCGACATTTAGTACATTTCGCGATCACTAGGATTAATTTATATCCACACTGCGAACTAAAATCTACTAAGATTCTTTAATTTTTTTTCCCATGTTCGTGTCAGCGAATGCATTCCATGAAAGTAAAACGCGATTATACTTATTTTTATCCAGAAACTAAAAAGTTAGAAGCACGTTTAGTTGTACAGCGCTATCGACTGCCCCACGAGATCGCTTCCGCTTTTACCAGTGACCAGTGCAGTTTAATCAACGTCACTATAGGAAAATGACGGGTTAATTTGAACAGCTTCAGTGGAATTAATAGCATTTAGTTAAAGGTTAAGAAACCAGTATCTTACATTTGAGGTCAGAGTTAAGCTCAGAAACTGTTATTTGGGTTCAATGATTACACGTGAGGGATTTTAATTGCTGGTTCGGCGAGACTTATCTTTCAGTTTTGTGCGTCAATTTTAGAGACGTCTTATATTCGCGCGTGTTACGTGGCTCTGTAACGTTTTATTCCAAAAATAATCATTCTTAACTCCACCAAATGCTATTTTGAGATCTCATCTCTAAAGCTGTTTATTGTTACAAACTTGGTTCTTTGTGTTGAGTGTGAAGACAAATTCCTGAAGTGCCACCACTGAAACGAAAGCTACTGACAACACACTTATTAACTATGGTGTTCCTTTCTATATGATCTTTATAGAAGGCGGTTCTAAGTTTGAGTCTGTGGTAGAAGTCACAATTTTTTTACCATTTCAGTGAAAGCTTCTGCATAGTTCTTTCCTGTGTTGCTGTTTATTATGGTGCAATAACGTGGCTTTTATTGAAGTCATGAAGTATGACCATTCAGATAAAAGATATCGAGCTTTACGTTCGTACGGTGCTTTCTTTTGTTTTCTTAGTAGAAACGTGACAGGTTTGTTTTTGCGCTTAGAAGAGAAATGTTTTTTTAAAAAGGCATTAAAACTGCCTGTTAACTGTCTAGACGTAATCAGCAGGAAGTGATTTTTCAATCCGCTTTTGGCCTCATGCAACGTGCTGTAGGTCGTGCGTGGTAATAAAGGACCTTTCACAGCGTTCTTGATACAAAGAACCTCTGATCTGGCAAAACAAACAAATCCTTAAAAATCAGAGACACGTGAATGTAGAGGAAAATACTGCTTAGAGACTTTTGTTTGAATAGTTATGGATGTTACCCACCATCGTCACCTTCAACGGCATAACAAAGAGCACAACAGGAAAGCACTTTTCGAAAGCTTTTCTTTGATTGATAACAATAGACTTCAACTGTTATATCAACTTGATACGAAGGAGGGCCTATAAACTCATAGCTTAAGGGAAGCTCTTGTTAGCAGGACATCATTTCATGTACCCACCACGTTGATCAATTAGAAAGTCTAATGTAATTTGTGATTGGGCCAGCATTCGAAATTTCTGTCACTTATTGGCATGCTGTTTCATACGATTGCAAACGCATTCGAAAACTTTTTATCCCAGAACGGAAGTCCAAGAAAAAGCCGCGATTTCGTTTCAAAATCTATTAAGAAAGGAATATGCCAAAGTGAAATTAAGTTCAAAAGCTTTTGCTTCAATGGTCCTTGGATTTTGTCCATATCCAAAGAGCTAGACAATGTCATTTGGCTGTTACAGGTTGTCCTTGCTGAAACATGTTGTTTCGTAGTGGTCAGTTCTGAAATCGTAACAGTAATCAAGCCCCAAATTGAAAAGCTAGCAGGGGGCATGTAATATCATTGAGTGTTTTTTTTTTTCTTGAAGGTAAAGAAAAAATATAATTTTTCGGCGGATCAGTGAAAATGAAACAGTTGGCCTCACGAGGTGGTAAACATCAACCCAACCTTTGTTTCACTGAATAATGAAAAACGTAAGGAACAAAACTGTTGAACAGGAAGAGGCCAGTTCGGTGGGGACTAAATTAATTAAACGTTTGTGGCTTTTGTTAATAGCACCATGCTGTGTTTGTTGTCCTGAGAAAGCAAAATACAGAAGCCAATATTCTAGTTTTCCCACTAATCCAGCACTTCAGTAGATTACACGAAATGTCCGGGGGAACAGTCACACAGGTCCGACTGGATAATTCACGCGGGGGTTCTGTTTGTACCCGAAATCAGTTGTCGCCCGCTTAAATCTTGATCTGTGAAAACTGACCCTCAACTTAGGGAAATTGAAGAAAAAAGATCATTTAAAATGAAATTGGATGATGTTGAAACACATTGACCCTAATTGTAGTCCAATAAGTGATTGCAGTACACTAGGGAGAATTGCTTAGTGATGCTCAAGGCCAGCGTAACGCCCCGAAGTTAGACCTACAAGATTATGTTATGTAACCTTTGGTTCTTTTGTCTCTTTGCTCTTTTTTGGTATTGTTTATGTGCTGTTTTTAAAAGATGGTTCTAATGTGGATTCTGTACCAATCGTGGTGATTTTAGAAAGCCCCGAGGGAGGGGATCCTCTATGTGCCGCCCCAAACGGTATGGTTTTGGATTGGTTTGGTCTGAAAACGGCTATATATTTTGACCATTATGGCTTTAAATCGGCTATATGGCTTTCAAGGGAACCTCAAAAGCGTATAGAGGCATTTGTCTTTTCAACTCCAAGTGAATAATAGACAAAGAGAAGTAGCCAAAATACATCATTCGAGCTGAATTTTACCGATTCTTGACTTTGGCACTGAAACAAAGCTTACTATGAATTACGTTACAACAAAGCCAATGGGAAAAGTTGTAACCGCAGTGTCAGGTCAGAAAACGGGTATGGATTTTAGAGGCCAGGGCTGAAAGCTAGTGTGGAAAATGGCATGTTTTGGTCTGAAACAGGGTCAGGATTTGGAGAACCGGGCGACACACTCTTACCAAGAATTCCGAGAGGTACGCCCCCCCCCCCCCCCCTCGGGAAGAAAGCACGGGTTGATTAGAACACGTTCGTCGTGTTGTTTATTGAGCTCGTCGTTCAAACTTGTGATTCTGTTGATGATGATGTTGAGTTGTTACGTGTCGCAGCTCTGATTTATAGTTTTTTTTTTATTTCAATGATGGATAGGTTAATGCTATGCTACTCGTAGGCTAGATGAAAATGGACAAAGATGTGAACAGTTAGTCAACACAAAGCCGGGTTCCAGTTACAAAACCTGATTTCTTTGAAGAGTGATGTGATAAAGCTGAGTTCTCCTGTTTGTTTGAGGATAGGCGCTTATACATGGTTCAGTTCCACCTGTAACCATTCCCCCCCCGGGACAAGTCCAGTCCTTCGGTCCCGGGGGTGGGGAATTGCTTGAAGCGGTCTAGTCCCCGGGGGTAGGGAGCCGGGCAATTTGAAAATAACTCCTCGTTGTTCTTGTGAAGTAGGCCACTTCTCGGTTCACGATGGCGCCAAACCGCGTGAAGAATACCAAAAACTGGCCCACGGAGTTTAATATTTTACACAGTCCTCTGGTTGAAAAAAATGGCAGTTGATTTAAACTGTAAAAAGCCAGAAATTTTAATGCTCTATAAAGAGTATTCATTTGACTCAGAAGCACTTTGAAAAGTAATTTGATCGAAAACTCCCGGTTTCATTAATGTGGTGGTAGTCATTATTGTTCCCGCGATCAGATTCTTTGAGGACTTAAACTGACAGTTTCTGTAGGCTTGTTTAGAACACTTTATTGTTTTTGGTGTTGTTTTGTGTGTATACTTTAGAGCTTGTTACGTTGACGTACCGCCAAAACACGAAAACGCTGTTACGAAAACATTTTTAGTTTTAATCTTCCTGGGCGCTCATAATGGCAATGCATCTGTGCAAGAGCAATTTTTTGGAGAGAAATACTCCGAAACGTCCTTTGGTTCCTAAATAAATGTTGCGTGTTTTCATAGATTGAAGAACATTTGCGGGAACATTAGAAGTCGTAATTGTCCCCGCAACTTTGACTTTCGCCGTTCGCAAAAGCCTTGAAATAATTATTTTGAACTGAATATCCAAAGTAGTTAGGTGCGATTACAGTCGGAAATGTCAGCCTTTCTCCACCCTCGCTCACATGGCGTTAAAGCGAAAAGAGAGCGAGAACATCTCAGACCAAACCAGTGTGCTTGCTCTGGTTTGGCTGCAGCAATGTGATCGTGCAAAGCGTGCGCTGAACACACTGCTTCTTGGGCCAATCAGAAGCGAGAATTAGTCCAGTCGTGCCGACTGCAGTTTTTCTTTGCACGTTTGGCACAGGGCGCGGTCTGAACCTTGATGTGAACTTCAAATGTTTTGCGAAATTGGATTACTTTTTAATGATTTTTGTTTCAGGACGGCAATTGATCGGAAGATCATTCTACCCTATTATTATTAGAATATGTTTATGAGGTGTTGCCGTCGTCCTTTACTTCCGCTCTTGTGACTAATTGTAATTTACTCCACAGGGGAAGCTTTAGATATATATGACATCCTTGAGCTTACTAACAACGGTGTCCTGGAGGAAAACTCAATAAACGACAAAGGACAAGTTGAAGAAGATGTAATGGAGAAGAAGCAATAAATTTTTAGTCGTGTTAGAAGGTAAGGTTCTTCTACCAAGTGAATAAGAATACAGTTTAGCTCTTTTAATCCTCATGATTTTCACTTCGAGAACCGAAAAATGTGTCAATAAATGTGTTTATTATATCTCTCAGTTAGTAAGCGCGCTGCGATTGGTCAATTTTGCGGGCCGTACTCTGCTGTACGGCCCGCTTAATTTGAAAGTTTCCTTCTCCGCGCTCCTGATTAACCTCAGAGATATAATAAATATCTTACTAACCTCGTTTTCTCGGTCTGTACTGTAAGTTACGGATCCTCGTTTTTCCCCGTTGATTTATGGCCCGCGCGCTGTGATTGGTCAATTTAGCGGGCCGTACTCTTCTGTGCAATGATGTTAATTTAATCTTTCTCTTGGTGTATTTAGTGGAGGGAAGATAGGGTAATTATCCTCGGGCGTAGGCGTCTTTTTCTCAAAGTTTTTCGCGCTCCACGCTCTCATCCACTGTTAGACAAGTCCACTGTTGCCATTGTGTTGCTTTTGATCTGATCCAACGTAAGCGTCACATAAATTCTCTGTCAGTTCCCAGCCTCTTTCACTCAAGGCAATAGGGAACTCAAAGCAATGACAACGACGACGGCAATGAAACTGTCATTTTAAAATATATCGTTTTTTTTTTAACTATTTCGGTAGCGTGCGTGGCAAGCGTTTCATTGGGGTTTCGGAGCAAAGAGTGACCGAGGAACAAGAGTTTTGATGGTTTGGCCGCGCGAAAAACGGGGGAGAGCAAAAAAATGCGGAAAAATGCCCCATTTTTCGCGCGGCCAGAACCTCGATCATTCTTTGCTCGGAAAACCACGAAAACGCTTTCTACGCAGGCTACCCTTTCGGTCCTTTTGCGATTATACCGTGAGTTGTTTACCGGGCTGATAACTTGGAATCCATTATGTGTGACTGAAGAATCAGGAGAATCACTGTGAGTAAATCTTGCAACTACCGCGGCATCAAAAGAATTCTAAGGACTGTTTCACTGGATAATTTTCACGTCAGTTAAGAGTGCTGTAACAGTGTTGCGAAAGAACGTGCTTTAAAAATTATCTACTTTAACGTGGCCTTAACCGTCAAACATCATGATCTTTGAAATATATCAAATTTCACGTTTTGTGGAAATGCAAAAAGCAGTTCGTAGTCCTGACTTGTATCAAGAAATAAAAAGAGTAAAATCCAAGTTCTAAGTCACTGATCCTCGTACAAGTTGTTACTTCTACTGACTTCTGTAAAGTCCATTACTGATAACGGGAAGTCAGCGGATGCTTTTCATCTTGTTTACTCGAAATTGCCGTGCATAGAGATAAACGAAACCTTTTTCTCAAGCATTGTAATTTCGTACTATTTTTTTTTTTCAAAATGGACTGCGAAGGACTTGAATCTCGAATATTAAGTTTTGGATTTCTCTCTACTGGTAAAATGTGCCATGGGGTGTGATTAATTGGCGGTTTGTTGGATACAAATACATGAAATAATCACCTTAAATCTCTCAACATCAGAATAATGAAGTCATTAGATATACACTTCTAATGATATCTTAAACGTCTTACCATACGTGTTGGATGTTTTTAGTGTAAATGTGTGTTGCAGACGAAGGCTTGTTCCGCTATCTTGCTATCACCGTTTAATTTGATCATGGATTGCAGTCGCTTCAAGCAGCCTAAAGTTGTATACCGGCTCGAATGAAGCATTTTGCACAAGAATAGAGGGGTGTAATTCTATGACCGGAATTCACCACACCGCAATACCCAAACCTCTCAGTTGTCGAGTGGTATATAATCCAATTAAATAATCTAATTTATCTTCTTATAGTCGTAACAAATCTGTCAATCTTATTGTACCGTTGAGAGTACGGTATCTTAATTATCTAAGCTATCTTTGGCCAACCCTTTCCTGTGATTTAGATGGTGCATCCTTGCCGGTTACGTTTCATCATCTAACAAGACAAACATCGAAAATGTTTTCATAGTCTTTATCCTCTTTTCACAGATGTTGTATAGAGAAATGTTTTTACATTAAGTCGTGGGAAGAAATAATTATTACCGGGTTGATGAGGATTGAGCTGACATTGAGAGGCTTCACTGACAGTTGAAAAGTTCGCTTGTGTGAGGATTTTTATCTTAAGCTTTTAGCCATGACGGAGAGAGCCTACAAAATTGCTTTGCTTGGAAATGAAGGAGTAGGGAAATCAGGTGAGTGAACTTTATTTCAGAAGTAGCTCAGCTTACGACTGAACTTCGTCTTTCGAAGTTGCTCGAAGGTCGAAGTCACAAGACTTTTGAAGATAATATTGTTTTCATGGGTGAAATTAAAAGCCTGTTCTGACAGTGTTCTGTTCAAGATGTCAGTAGTATTAAGAGGGCTCACGATTTCGATGAACTCTGAGCGTTAGAAAAACTACCGCTCGAGTTTGGTAAAAGGTGATTATTTCCAGTTGAAATTATTGAAATGTCAGGTTGAAATGGTGAAATGGAGTAATGGAAGGCGGATACTCTGTCATTAGTGTTACGTTTCATGAAAACACGATTTATGGATTAGTGTTTCATTTTTCTTGTTCGATTTTTGTTTTATTTGTCTCTCTTGGTGAATCTGTTTTCAGTTTTTTCTCCTTTTCATTTAAAGCTTGGCCTAAACCCACTCACAACTGGCTTAAACCATATAAATGAAAGCTTCTGATTCAGTGGTAATTTCTTGTGGTGCTGTTTATTATGTTGTACCAGTTCAAGGTGATACTAACTTTGGAGCCTCTGGATAGAATCCTAAAGTGTAACCATTCAGGTGTTGGCTACCGAACAGTACTTTCCTGTGGTGCTGTTTACTATGTTGTACAAGGGGTTTCTAAATTTGGAGTTTGAGATGATATCTTAAAGTGTGACTATTGACCGCAAAAAACACTGGGCAGTACTCGAATGGACCACGCCAACTATTTCCCTAGAAATTTTGTTGAAGGTTACTGGTTCTCTGTGCTGTATGGAGCGTCTTTAATTTATTTCTTCATAGACTAAATGTATCTCCTTGTGAACTTTCCAGTGAAAGCTAAAGCAGTTGAGCAGTTATTAACTGTGACGCGGTTTGCTGTGCCCATCCGGCTTTACGCAAATCGGTTCAAACATTCCAGTCTGTAGATAAAGTATAAGTGTGGCCACTCAGATGAAAGCTACTGAGAAGTGCTTTCCCTTGTGCTGTTTGTTATTCTGTACAACTTGGACTGGTGCTAACGTTTGACTCTGTCGATGAAATCTTTTAAGTGTCCGTGCCACTCAAACTGTAAGACATCGGGTGGTTCCTAAGAGGTTAGGGATCCACAGGGAATTAGCGCCTTAGCTAAATCAACCGCAATCCATATAGTTATAGTAAGACGGGAAAAACTATAACGGTTTGAACTTGTACCGCTAACGCCACAGGCCGAGTTGCTCGAAGAATGTTTAGTCCCAACCCATGTTAAATACCATGACAACCTGTAGGTTTTAATACAACTTAACCTGTGGTAAGCGCTAGCAACTCGATCCAGGCCTCCTCCATAGACCCTCTTTTGCGTCGTCACGCAATCTCTCCTCCCACGTTGGGGAGGAAAGATATTGCGTGACGAGCCAAAAGAAGGTCTGCTACAGGTGGGCTACTAACGCCGGTAAGTTGATAGACAGTTTGTTTGCCAATTACCCCCTCCCCCCTTATTTTTGCGATAACTATTCCTTGTCTGTAGTCAGTTATCCCGGCTTATATGTCAACTTACAGCTGATCCGCGAGGAAAAAAGCGAATGCTCCGGCACTTTCACAAGAAACTAAACATCTTGTACAGCTCAATAGACAACGCCACACGAAAGCACTGCTCAGTCACTTTCACTCATAAGAATTTCGCACCCAAACCTTCAACTTGTAAAGCGTTGCTTGTGAAGTTTTGTTTGTCACTGTAGGCGGTTGGCTTCAGTTATTGGCACTTTTCTCTTAGGAACTGTTTTGAGGTTTGTCTTCGTTAAGATCCTGATATCTCACATTCAAATGGTCGAGGTATTACTGGTGCGACCAGCTGTCGTTTAAAACTCCTGGTCGCATTCGTTCGTTCGTTCGTTCACGCATTCACTTACAATGAATACATGGCGATGATGCATCTTATGCCCGCCACAGGCTAACCACTTCAGTGTTACCTTGGGCTTCCTGTAATCGCCTTATTTTCTCATTTGCAGCGCTGCTGGTGCGGTTTCTGTGTCATCGATTCATTGGGGAGTATGACCCAACTATTGGTTAGTACACATATCTATCTGCTCTTTGTCTTTTGCACTTTTGTAATGATTTTAAAAGAACCCGCCACACACTATTTGCAAAGGTTAGGGAGCATCGGTTTTGGTGTTGTGACCCGTTAAATCCGTCGGTATATCAAACTCAGATTGGTAGAGAAGTGATTATTAATTTCGATGTGCGATCGAAATAACTATTGGATTCGAGTTTTGCATGGTCATTTAAGTTCCAATAGATGATTTTAACTGGGACCTTGATCATTTTTGCAATTATGCTTACCCTTACCAATGAAATAATGTTTCCAACATGTTCGAAGTCTTTTCCATGTGGCGGTAACAAATCCTGGTGAATTTGCCGCAAATTGACTCTTAAGATTTCCATCGCGATGTTGAGCTAGACAAGTGCGACAGGACCGTGTGCCCAAAGAGTCTCACGCTAATATGTTCATTTTATTTGCCTGCAGAGGATTGTTATCGCCGAATAGTGAAAGTCGATGGAGAGAACGTTACAGTTGATATACTGGACACAGCTTGTAGGGTAAACACGGGATCATTTGTTATTAAATTAAATAAATGGATATCAAATCCAAGAAATCCGGCCGTCTTTTGGATTAATCCAAATCTGGATTTAGTTTTAAATAAAAACTAAGACTGACATATTTTGTGGATACGCACAGATTATTATTATTATTATTATTATTGCTTTTGTCACTTATTTATCGTTCAGTTCGTCGAGTAGATACAAACTAAGCAGAAACGTTTCATCAGTTTTTCCATATTTCAGTCTGTAATTGAGCAAAATGCGAATTCTTATGCACAAACGTAGACCCTGGCCAGAGGAAATCTCGGCTACTACAACCTAATTCGCAGTCAAGGCAAAAAATACGATTTTGTGGGCGAAACGGCGTCGAAGTAGATCGATTTCACACCTGATAGAAGTACTTTCAAACCATTTGCTGTTTTCTTGCTGTAAATTGCAGTTTAATAAAACAAGATTCGGATTCATGTAAATCTTTTTTAAAGGACTTCGATTCTCCTGAAAACTAGAGAGGCCTTCCTTGTGTCCCCTTTCAAGCTCGAATCTCCCTTCCCTTTCCCTTTCGGTGCCGCCCACGTGGATTAGCGTCCTCCAGTTTTTCCGCAATTTCGCATCCGCCAAAATGGTCATATATGTTGGGTAATTGCTGTCTATTTTTCTTCTAGAATTCAACATCAAAACTTAAGGAGAATTTTCTAAGCACGGGAGACGGTTTCATCGTGATTTATTCCATAGCTGACAGGAAAAGTTACATCACAGTACCCCGCTACAAGGAAATGATTGAGGAGTCACGTGACCGAGCAAACCAGGGCCCAGTTCCCTTTCTCCTTATTGGGAACAAAACGGACTTGGAGGAACATCGCACCGTGGCTAAGATTGAAGGACAAATGTTGGCAAACAGATACGAGTGGTTATTCAACGAAGCGTCTGCAGCGGAGTACGACGGAGTTGATAAGTCCTTCTGTGATTTAATTCGCGAGATTCGGGTGCGGAGGCGAAAAGTAAGTTCACCCGTCTTTCCGTCGCATGTGATGAACAATTTGCGTCACTCCAGCGGCAGTGACGTTGACAGTCAAACTGACGAAAGCGCGTCAGAATGTAAGAACAAGCGTCCGGTGAAGAAGAAACTCAGCGACTCGAGTATTCATTACAAGAGGAAGTTATTTGGTGCATGGCATTGACCCTTTCCCATGAAGAGAGTTGTGGCGACTTTATTCCAATCATTTTGCAATGTGAACTGCCTGTGAAGCAACACTGAAGCAAGGTTCTCTCACCATAGGAAAGCGAAGCCTGTGAATACGGCAGACTCTTATCGTTACGTACTGCTCCACTGTATGCGCAAACTACGGGAAAGCAAATAGACCCCTTTTCGTAAATGATGGTCGACTAGATATTTTTTAATTTTCATGGTCCGCATCAGCTCTACTCACCTCTTCGGTGCAAAATTTAACAGAATGTTATTGGGCTTATTTGATGTATATTTAATAAATTCAGTCAACGACCATTTATGAAAGAACGATTTTGAGGCCTTTTTCTGAATTCGATTTAGCCTCTTATCAAGGCCATTCCTAGTTCAAAGTTTTTCATGTGGTAATTAGTTTATTTGACCGTGAACGAAGACTCGTTTATAAGAGAAAGTTACAAGGTCTCGATTTCATTGAGAGATTTGAGAGGCAATTTACATAGTTCAATACTTTTTAAAAATATTTCATCTTAGGGATGTACTCACCGACTCAGATAAGCTTAACACCCAAAAAGAGGTCAGCAGGGAGTCTTGCAGTGAACATGGCTCGGCTAAAAGGTCTTCACATTCCTTGTGAGTTGTGAATCGCGAAAAAACATCACAACAAAGTGTTACTGTTTAACCATTACGAACATGACAAGAGCGCTCACGACAGTACATTTCTCGCCTAAGCAAACTTCTCAAAAAACTAGAAAACAAAAAAGACGAAAAAAGAAAGTAAAACTCGCTGGGTCAGTCGAAGGGATTCAGCGTGTTTGACTTTCAAATCTCTTGCGACAATTCGTCGCTAGTTTTCGCCATAGTGTTTTTCCCTTTTTTGTAGGTACGGTCGTAATGCTCACTGGCCTCTTAATTAAGGAGTGTAAGTCGATTATATCCATAGTCGTGTGGAATAAGGAAAGACGTTATTTATGGATTCAGTTTATGTGTAGTTTAATCTGAATGAGCTGGAGTACTTTGTCAAGGTTGAAACACAAGGTGCAGCAGCTGCGGGGTTTATTGAACGGCTTCAAATACTTCTATTCATTCAGTTATTTTTCCTTTGTATTTTCTTTATGTACTATTAATGAATTGTTGAAATTAAAACAAAGGTCAATTCTCAGTGTATTATTATATGCGCTGAAACTACATAAGAATGTTACCGCGTCGGCACTGGATGGATTTTTCGGGGGGAGAAATCCGCGAAGCCACGCAAACTAGCCGACGAGCTAAGAAACCTACAATTGGCGACATAATTAGTTGACACATTGTATTTCAATAGTAGTTTGAGTTATTTCCCGTGCAATAAACTGTAAAAAAGACCCCGCTCCCCCATCCAATGATGCTTGTTGTTTGTACCTCAAGATCACAGCAATTGCTGCACAACATTGTTTGAGGGGGGTGGGGGGGGGGTGAAAGGACATGCAAAATAGGGGGTTAAAAAGGTAAATGCGTCAACAATTCTGACGCCGATTGTAGCCTTTGCTTCTTCTGCTGCTTGCTTACTAATGATGGACAGGATAGGGTTGGGAGAGGCATAACAATTTCGCGAATTTCATTACACAGAGGGGTTTTCAATTACTCTTGCCAATCATAACAGAGGCAACCGGCTGAGGGAACCAATCAAAATTTGAAGTAATTGCATGCAACCGGTGCCAAGCGCGGGAAAATGCGAGCGTACAATACGTGACTAATTTTGGTTTTGCTTTTCACTGGCTGAGAAAGTTGCGCTAGTTTTGTCAACCAATCACAAAGCAATGCAAACGAGAATTACTTTCGGCACTCGAGGTAATTCGACTGTATGTGCATTTGTAACCTGCGTGGTAGGCGTTGCCTTGTTCGTCCAAATTCCCCCTTTCCCCTCCTGTTCGAGCGCCTGTCACGAAGGCTCGTGCATTTTTTTTGTCACGCCCAATGCACGGCTGCCAATTGAACGAAACCGATGTCCACAGGAAGGCTGGTAGGTATCTGCGTCTGATAATAATTAGCTTATCGCGTGGTCATAACTGAATACGCGTGATTTGTCCGTTTTTCTTGTGAGATTCAAACGCTAAAATCGCTGCAGCTAATTCTTGAAACACGGAATCATATTTAGGCTTTGATGATGTCTCCATAACCTTAAGCTTTCCATCTGCCCTTCTCCTTTTATCAAATTTGCTAGCTAGCAGTGTTAAAATAAGATCATGCTCGAGATTTGGCCAAAAAACTTTGAAGGAGGGAGAGGGAGGGTGCGTGTGTGCGAAATCTTATAGCCAGAGGTCAAATGTCTTAGCAGCAGTGATTTTAAGAAAGAAAGCTCTTTTTTTATGTTTCAATTACTTTGCAACTGGTTGAAGAACAATGACACTAAAATGTGGCAAAAACCTCTTATAATGAGACCGATTATCAATAAAAGCTAATTCTTTACCCATCCCACTCTCCTTTCCTTTTCTCGGGTATTTCGCTTGGACAGTAAGATATCAAATAGGGAAAATAGTTAATAAAGCTACACTTATTTTATGATGAGTTCCGGAAAGTACCGAGTTTTTTTCTTCAGTTATAACATATTTTCCACAAGTTCATCGTCTCCAGTAAGGACAACCAGGGGCGTTCCTAGGCATTTTTTGTTCGTAAGCCTTGGTGGATTACTGTTGAGTCGAACAGCCGAGCTTTGCCAATCGTTTTTATACTTTTAGAAAATATATATCATACCGTCAGAATCACTTTTAAGCCTGTGCTTATTTGCTTTACGGCAGGTACGCCCCTGACAACATTCCAGCAATAAGATTCACACTAAAGAAACGTTGTGTAAAAGCACGCTTTTATTCTTTCTTTTCTTTTTCCCTCAAACTAAGAGCAATATAACCCCCGGAAATGCGCCGACATGCAATATGCTTACGTTGTTTTAACTGACACTTATAGCTACTTGATTTCCCGGCACCTTAATCTTTTAACACGGTTTCGATGTTAAGCAACCGGTGGCTCGACCTCTTCAATGATGATCTTATTGGACTGGTTCCACCCCGTATAAGCGTCGCCACTTTTCAAGTTTCTACCACCACAACTGCCAACGCTAAATGCAACTTTCACTCCCCCGCAGGAATCCCACCACAGTAGCCCTCTATGTTGGCAGGCCTGTGGATGTTAATGTTGATGTGATGGAACAGGGAGCCGTCAATGGGGGCAGGAACTTTGCATTCTGCGCCATTAAAAGTGAAGTACCATCTTCTGCAGCAATGCGTGCAGCCTGTGATGCGAAGGTTACCCATGTATACCACACGGAGGTAAGTATTGGTCCCTTTCTTTACAAAATCACATTCCTACAACAAAATTCAAGGTCTTTTGAGTACGAAGGAGCGATACATTAACCGAGAATGCCTTTTCTTAGGTAGATGTGTCTTTTTTTCACCGAAACAAGGAACACAACTTCGGCGGCTTTCAGGAACGACGAACAACAGGTCGAAGAATAGTTGCTAGGTAATTAGGTAACCTGGCAACGGGCACTCTGAATTTTCAGTTTGCTTTTGATCCTCTCTTGCACTGACAAATTTAGTTTGATTATGTGTTTCCTAGCCCTCTTCTATCAATTTCTCTTATGTCATGAAGTGTTATAATTTTTATTTTAGTTTACACTGAAATAAAAATAACTTTAAGAAAACATGGGGACAAGCATTCCTCTTTAAATATATGGTTGGCGGTATAAGAATTTACTTTCAGAATTTTTTTGTTTCTAAATAACAGTACATTTTTTCACTCCAATATCATCCTTACATGCACTTTCCCACTGTCCCTGCCATCCTTCCCTTGATCATACGTCCAAGAACATTGCTTCCATCTCCGTTGGAAAGTGTTACTTACTTGAACTGCTCTATATTGCTTATCACAAACCGGGGAGCATCCCACTGCAGAGCCTGAAGTCCCCGGTGTTCCAGGGATACCTGGGGCCCCGGGGGTTCCTGGAATCCCGGGCTGACCCGGGGGTCCTTGTAGAGGACAATTCTGCAAAGGACACATAGCATTGTAGGCTCGATTTCCCACCTGGTATCGAGCCTAATGGCATTTTTACCTCTAATTATTTCACACATTCTTTCTAAATGAAAATAGATTTCAGAAATGTTCAATGTTAGTTCTCAGTTAACAACATCGTTTTCTTTTATAATTTCTACTCAAAATCATAGGCGCCTGTCAGTGCAAATAAATCCTTTATAGGCCCGTTCTTAGTGTGACTTTGCTAGTTATTCTAAACCCGATTCAAAAAAAGGGGATCAGGCCAAAAAAACTGCGGGTTCCGGAACAAATATATTTAAATCGAAAAACTCTAAGCAGAAATCTCCCATGCTGGGATTAGCCCGCCGAAAAGTGGTCTGGAGCGAGCGTCTGAATCCGCTGATCTCGGGCGTCAAGTCAACCCCACCAGAGCGCACGATTTCCCCCCGAATTGTTTCCCTAAGGAACGTCTATTCTGCGTATATTCCGAATAAAGCCTTTTCTCTTTATTCTGTCCATTCTACTCAATTTAAGGGAATAAGTTCGAAAAAAAAAGTAGCACGAATTCCATATATTCCGAGTATTCCTTAAGGATAGTTTATTTAACTCAACTCAACATCAGTCAAAAGATATAGACTAAAAATAAGCATAGGCAAATAGCCTGTAAGATAGTACGTAAAGGAAATACATATTAACTATAATATCTAGCTAAGGAGTGACTTAGGATCATCAACGTAGTATGGGTCCAAAAATAGTCCCCCAAAACGCGCCCTGTTCATCAACCAAAATCTTTTGGAATAATTATTGGTTTATTAATTTATAAGCATTTAGGAAATTCATCCATGGAGGAACAACAAGAGTAAACGAAGTCCCGTTCAAAGGTCGACCTCCAGTGGTCAGCACTAGGGGTGGTCACAGCCAGGATTCATTACGTCCCTAGTGGTTCTTTAACGTCCCACAGAATCAATTGCGAAGAGTTGAGACGGGACCTCCGGTTTACCGTCCTTGTCCGAGAGGATTAGAAAGTCTAACCATTTGCAGATGTCATTGCAAAGAAAGCACTTTCTCCTCAGTCATTTAAAGACCCTGAATGTTGGTCCGGCCCTGGCTTGAACCCACGACCTCCCGCACGGTAGTTCGGTACTCTACCAACTGAGCACACCGGTTCGGCGGTTTTGATTGAGCAAAGAAACAGTTCAAGGAACTCTGAGCTGAAATAATGGCTAAGAGGCATGGAGGGGGGGGGAGTGTTCTGGAGAGGGCAAAGTGAGGTTTGCACAGGGACCATGCAGGGGGGAGGGAGAGGTAAAACTTCTCTTCTGTTCCCATAAGCAAATATCATTTCAAAAGAAGGGTTTCAATCGAGATCCTTATGTCTAAGAGTTGCCCTATTCTACCTAACGTCATAACTCAAGGAAAGCTATCAAAGTTAGTAGAAACTAGTCTAGAGGCCTGCATCTGATCTCGGGTACATTAAGCCGAAAGCCGGTATGCTACTCTGCATTAACACCTGAACAAACGGAATTTATTGTTCGGAAATCACGAATAAGAGATTCTTACCTGTTGCCCTTTACCGCTGCACATGGTTGTCAAAGTCAGAATTGCAGGAAACAAGAGGACGAGCTTCATGGTCTGTGGTTAACCTGAACGAATTTCCAATGTTTTAGCAAGTCGGCCACTTTCGTTCTCCTGCGCGAAACAAATCAGTATAAAATTATCATGAAGGCATTAGAACCAAAATAACAGTGACAAAGAAATCAGGTCCAATCAATATTTTACGAAAGAACAACTTTTTACACTCCATGCGATTAATTAGATCATAGGACCAAGGGCAAACTGAATCATCTTTACCATTTCCTTCTGGCTTTATACAATGTCAATGCATGTTTGCTTTACTTCTAACAAAACAGTGGCTGGCAACAGATTGATTAACCAATATATACAGATGGATCTTTTCGTTGGCTTACAAACTTTCCTTGTGAAGAGGCGATAATCATGTTCTTGAAATGCCAGGCGGTTTGCAAGATTCAGGAAACAACATCCTCCACAGAATCGCATAGCTGAATTCTCGCCATCTGATTGGCTATCGATGCGAGGTATTCAGGAGGTTGGTGTTTCCCGCTCGCGTTGTGACTCCATTACCGGCTGGGGTGGGCTCTTGTATATTGAGTTCCCTGTGCCCTAACCAATACAAGTCAAGCAACACAGGCGGTCTCCAATGCAGACAACAACCAAAGACCAATAAAAATCGATAAAATGATGAGATAATTTATTAGACAAAAGACAGGTCAGTCGAGCCCGCTATTAATCTGTTCGTAAGCTTTTTCTGCCTGCTGCGAATTAATTAAAATAAATTCAAGAAATGAAAAGGGAAATCGATCAAATCCGGCCGAGAGTAACTCTCGAGAGTGGAATTGAGACTGGAAAACGAGGCAAACCGATAATGCATGTAGCAACGTAGACACAATTGGAAATAATTAGGTTTTCAAAACCATTGTCTCCGTTTACAAAAAAACTGACCGAGGTGAGGGAATAGAAGATTTTCCTTGTCTTGATTTAAAATGTGTTTCTCTTGAGGGACTTAAAAAAGAAAAGCCGCTTACGCTTACGAGCGCGAGAAATCGGAGGAAGTCCATAAATAACAAGCCACCCGATATCGCAGTCTTCGCTTCGCGAATCGGTTTTAATTTTCGCGTGAGTTAAATTTAACGTGTAATTCCCTCGTCAGGTGATTAATTTAATTTCCTATAGTATTGCTGGATATAGCAAAACATCGATAGGCGGAACGTGACAGTTTTAACTTGAGTCAACAATCAGGGTTTTACCCCGAGCTAAATTCAGTTTAAATTGCACTAAACTAAACGTCGAACATACTACAGCTCTTAAATGGTAATCACAGGTCAGATTAATCGCCAGAGGCCGAACTCGTAAGTGAGATTTGTTCTGAATTCATATTTCATATAAGTGTCGCGTTGGTATAGGAAGACAGAATTTGCATTTTAGATTTTAATCTTTTTTTCCATGCATTCATACCCTTCGTGTACCGGCTGGTACTAAAAGCGACAAACATATATAAAGAACAAAAGTTAATGCGACTTATATATCGAGATTGGTCAGAAAATCTTCAGGCAGGTACTCGGCTGCCATAATAGTTTTACAGCCGACTTTTTGAAATTTATTTTTGTGGAATACTGATTTGCCAGATTAGATTTTCATTCAACGGACTGAAATTCGCGCCTTTTCGTATCGAGAATAAGTACAATTACTGCGAATTTCGGGTAACTTAGCGGCGTGCCTTGCCATGCCATCCACCTAACTTACCTTATCCACGTTTTTCGCACAACGTTTTGATCTGAGGATGGAAGCTGGCTACCCACTAGTGGGTTAACAATGAAATGTTATAAACACGAAAATTTGACAATTCTAATTGCATTGTCTAGGGGAACTGTTTAAACACCCTTCCGGTGTAGGGTCATCTCCCGATCAAGAGCTGGAGTTTATTGATTTTTATTAGTATATGTAATAGGACTACTTGCTGTCCAATCAGTTGGAAATAATTGTATGAAAAAAATTCCGAGGACAGCCAAAATTTGGCTGTCACAGGAATTTTTGAATCCAATTATTTCCAAAATTAGACATGCATGTAGTCCTCTTACTTATTAATTATATAGCTTGTCAGATGTAATTTGCATGAGAGGCATTTTTTCGCTTTTCGTAACTTCTCTTGCTTTCGCTTCAAGTTGTTGTCTTGATTGTGCACATTCACGATCTCACAAAATGCTGTAATCAGTTCTACCCCAGTTCTTCAAATGACGGTCTACCGAGCACTGCATAACAGCCAAGCTTTCTGGCCCATATTCGTCTCCGTCTTTTTTTTTCTAATTTACGCGAAGAAACGGCAAAGAATTCCATCCAGCTCATTGCGAGGGATGTCTTCAAACTTTCTTCGTTCGTTTCGCTGTACTTTCCACTCCTTGAAAACGTTCAGCCAATTAAGTTTTTGAACTCTTGGAGGTGTTTTGGTTTTGGCTTTTGCCTCTCAGATTCGAAGCGTAGGAAATCTTTTATTTGTGTTAAACGAGCACGGTGACCCCCACTTTTTATTTCCTAATTTCAATAAGAACAATACCCTTAATAACTGAAAAAAATATCAGCAGAAATCTATGGCCACTTTTTTGGCAAATGAAATAAGTACTACAGAGGGAGACATAATGGGCCCAGTAGCGCATGTTCAAATTATGTTTCCTTTAAAGGATAAAAAAATGCAGGGTATTTGAAGACATTTTTTGTGAGACAGTAAATGAATAACCAATCAAAGAAAGTCAAACTCTGTTTGATATTACAGGCTGCATTGAAAAATAATCGAGCTTATTTGTTGCGCACGAAGATTACCAAAAGTGACCTAAGTAAGCGTATTTGTCAGCATTGTGGCGTGAGAACAAGCATGGTGACCCCCTCTTTTTATTATGTTTTTAATATTTCCTTGTCCTGTAACAACAGCATACAAAGTTTCATCGGAAATCTATGGCGGGTTCTTTTACTAGGGAATCACCTTAAAAGGTCATGAGAAATAGAAAAGTTTGGCTTATCTGCGTTGCTTTAAGGTGATTCCCAAGAAGTCGCTATAGATTTTATTTGAAACTTTGCTAGGTGGTTGTGAACGTCAAGAACATCAAACAAATGCAATAAAAAGAGAGGGTCCCCATGTCCGTTTTCATGCTTTTAGGCTTTAGTTTTACCTACTTTGGTAAATTGTTAGCGCAGTCTAAGTAGATAGCCGAAAATGGTCTGAGACTATAATTTACAAACACGGAAGAGAGGCAATGAGATTTAGGTTTTATTTTGTCAAAAGCACGTCATGGTCAACGTTAAACCTCTCAAAGGTGAAGAAAAAATAAACTAATGAAAGATTAGTCGTGTTTTTTGCGTCGGTGCGTCATCATGTAGGAGATCTTCTGTGAGTAATGAAAAACTGGACAGTAAAAAATTCTTCAAATCTAGATATGTCATGGAGATCTGCATTTTCTTTCAATATCAGAAATAAAAAGCATAGGTCCCCATACTCGTTTGGAAGAAAATCACCACTTACCTATTTCTAGGAGATCAGTTCCTCAGAAAACCCGTAGTGCTTTCAACATGCAAGCGCTCGTGCGCGCGCTGCCGACGCAAGAAATTATGTGCAGTAAGGATGCGCAATGCAATTCAGGGGAATTACCTTAACCCTTTAAGCCCTAAGGGGTCTCCCTTTGACGAGTAAAATCGTCTGGCGTTAGACAGAGTAAAATCTATAAGTGCCATTTGGCACTCTCAGGGGTTAAAGGGTTAATTCGGCCACTGTTCAACAACAAGACACGACGTCCTGTTTACCCGAGTTCATGTCTGCCTCCTCTTCAAAGCGAGTCTAAGTGTGAAGTTTTTGTGATGGTAATTAGTTCTACTTTACATATGAATGAAAACTAATTTTCATAACAAAAACTTCGCACTTAGACTCGCTTTGAAGAGGAGGCAGACATGAACTCGCAAATGGCCTTTTGGCTACTTTCCATTACCTATTGTATTTTCTTGGATTTGATTGGCTCATACAAGCTGTCCTATTTTTCTTAAATTGGACAGTTTGCCATTTTCAATAGGAAAGTCCTATCTAAAACTATCCAAATTAATCCTTAACTGGACAGTTTTTGAAAATTAAAGGATAATAGTTATGCTGTCAATATCGGATTAACTACCAGCTATATAATGATTGCGCCTCCATCAATCAATCAACTCGTAAGTGAGATTTGTTCTGAATTCATATTTCATATAAGTGTCGCGTTGGTATAGGAAGACAGAATTTGCATTTTAGATTTTAATCTTTTTTTCCATGCATTCATACCCTTCGTGTACCGGCTGGTACTAAAAGCGACAAACATATATAAAGAACAAAAGTTAATGCGACTTATATATCGAGATTGGTCAGAAAATCTTCAGGCAGGTACTCGGCTGCCATAATAGTTTTACAGCCGACTTTTTGAAATTTATTTTTGTGGAATACTGATTTGCCAGATTAGATTTTCATTCAACGGACTGAAATTCGCGCCTTTTCGTATCGAGAATAAGTACAATTACTGCGAATTTCGGGTAACTTAGCGGCGTGCCTTGCCATGCCATCCACCTAACTTACCTTATCCACGTTTTTCGCACAACGTTTTGATCTGAGGATGGAAGCTGGCTACCCACTAGTGGGTTAACAATGAAATGTTATAAACACGAAAATTTGACAATTCTAATTGCATTGTCTAGGGGAACTGTTTAAACACCCTTCCGGTGTAGGGTCATCTCCCGATCAAGAGCTGGAGTTTATTGATTTTTATTAGTATATGTAATAGGACTACTTGCTGTCCAATCAGTTGGAAATAATTGTATGAAAAAAATTCCGAGGACAGCCAAAATTTGGCTGTCACAGGAATTTTTGAATCCAATTATTTCCAAAATTAGACATGCATGTAGTCCTCTTACTTATTAATTATATAGCTTGTCAGATGTAATTTGCATGAGAGGCATTTTTTCGCTTTTCGTAACTTCTCTTGCTTTCGCTTCAAGTTGTTGTCTTGATTGTGCACATTCACGATCTCACAAAATGCTGTAATCAGTTCTACCCCAGTTCTTCAAATGACGGTCTACCGAGCACTGCATAACAGCCAAGCTTTCTGGCCCATATTCGTCTCCGTCTTTTTTTTTCTAATTTACGCGAAGAAACGGCAAAGAATTCCATCCAGCTCATTGCGAGGGATGTCTTCAAACTTTCTTCGTTCGTTTCGCTGTACTTTCCACTCCTTGAAAACGTTCAGCCAATTAAGTTTTTGAACTCTTGGAGGTGTTTTGGTTTTGGCTTTTGCCTCTCAGATTCGAAGCGTAGGAAATCTTTTATTTGTGTTAAACGAGCACGGTGACCCCCACTTTTTATTTCCTAATTTCAATAAGAACAATACCCTTAATAACTGAAAAAAATATCAGCAGAAATCTATGGCCACTTTTTTGGCAAATGAAATAAGTACTACAGAGGGAGACATAATGGGCCCAGTAGCGCATGTTCAAATTATGTTTCCTTTAAAGGATAAAAAAATGCAGGGTATTTGAAGACATTTTTTGTGAGACAGTAAATGAATAACCAATCAAAGAAAGTCAAACTCTGTTTGATATCACAGGCTGCATTGAAAAATAATCGAGCTTATTTGTTGCGCACGAAGATTACCAAAAGTGACCTAAGTAAGCGTATTTGTCAGCATTGTGGCGTGAGAACAAGCATGGTGACCCCCTCTTTTTATTATGTTTTTAATATTTCCTTGTCCTGTAACAACAGCATACAAAGTTTCATCGGAAATCTATGGCGGGTTCTTTTACTAGGGAATCACCTTAAAAGGTCATGAGAAATAGAAAAGTTTGGCTTATCTGCGTTGCTTTAAGGTGATTCCCAAGAAGTCGCTATAGATTTTATTTGAAACTTTGCTAGGTGGTTGTGAACGTCAAGAACATCAAACAAATGCAATAAAAAGAGAGGGTCCCCATGTCCGTTTTCATGCTTTTAGGCTTTAGTTTTACCTACTTTGGTAAATTGTTAGCGCAGTCTAAGTAGATAGCCGAAAATGGTCTGAGACTATAATTTACAAACACGGAAGAGAGGCAATGAGATTTAGGTTTTATTTTGTCAAAAGCACGTCATGGTCAACGTTAAACCTCTCAAAGGTGAAGAAAAAATAAACTAATGAAAGATTAGTCGTGTTTTTTGCGTCGGTGCGTCATCATGTAGGAGATCTTCTGTGAGTAATGAAAAACTGGACAGTAAAAAATTCTTCAAATCTAGATATGTCATGGAGATCTGCATTTTCTTTCAATATCAGAAATAAAAAGCATAGGTCCCCATACTCGTTTGGAAGAAAATCACCACTTACCTATTTCTAGGAGATCAGTTCCTCAGAAAACCCGTAGTGCTTTCAACATGCAAGCGCTCGTGCGCGCGCTGCCGACGCAAGAAATTATGTGCAGTAAGGATGCGCAATGCAATTCAGGGGAATTACCTTAACCCTTTAAGCCCTAAGGGGTCTCCCTTTGACGAGTAAAATCGTCTGGCGTTAGACAGAGTAAAATCTATAAGTGCCATTTGGCACTCTCAGGGGTTAAAGGGTTAATTCGGCCACTGTTCAACAACAAGACACGACGTCCTGTTTACCCGAGTTCATGTCTGCCTCCTCTTCAAAGCGAGTCTAAGTGTGAAGTTTTTGTGATGGTAATTAGTTCTACTTTACATATGAATGAAAACTAATTTTCATAACAAAAACTTCGCACTTAGACTCGCTTTGAAGAGGAGGCAGACATGAACTCGCAAATGGCCTTTTGGCTACTTTCCATTACCTATTGTATTTTCTTGGATTTGATTGGCTCATACAAGCTGTCCTATTTTTCTTAAATTGGACAGTTTGCCATTTTCAATAGGAAAGTCCTATCTAAAACTATCCAAATTAATCCTTAACTGGACAGTTTTTGAAAATTAAAGGATAATAGTTATGCTGTCAATATCGGATTAACTACCAGCTATATAATGATTGCGCCTCCATCAATGACTCAATTCTTTTAATAGAATTTTTGATTTAAGCGGATTTCACTATAAAAGTTAACGTTAAAAAACAAGAAAAGTCGACGAAACACCGTCACCGCAACAATTATTTTTAGCTACATGATTTTAACGTCTACACTTGATATAACACTTTCATACCTAAACAATTTTCCACAAATTAAACACAACAAAAAGTACTCTTGTCAATGCATGCCTACGCGTCGATACTGTTGATACCCGTAAATCAGTTTTCTCAGTTGTACTTACCCGGAGAGGTCGTTTGTATGAAGTTCGAATATCTGAAGTTTCGGAAAACGCAGAACCTAACACTTGGAGAAGTGTCTTCTTTGTTTATCCCCTATAACATCACAGTTTCTTAACTATATCCACTGAACAGCTTTCCGGATTTATTTTTTCGTTGAGTGACAGTGAAAACGATCTACCGGTATCGCTGTCCGGAGTGCTTTCGATGACCCTTTCACCCTTCAATATCGATAATCGTTTGCAAAAATAGAAGGTCGAGAAAGTCGCAGGACCTTGGAGCCGATATAGACCGGTATTAGAATGACCTCTAGACGACCCTAGACCGTAAAGACATTCAGATATATAAAGAATAGCAACGAATAATAGTAAACGTGTCTAACTTACCAAATACACTTCCTTAGCTTACAAAGCCGTCTTTCATCCCTGTTGACACGACATCTGAATTTATTTTTCGCCCGGTAGTTTTCGCCACCTTTTTTTTCGCCACGCAATCAATGATGCATTCCGCCTCGTCGTTTCCAGAATTTCCACGATTAACTTCACTGACCTCGGCCATGGTTTCCTCGTGTCTAAAGGACCTAAAGAAGGCTAAGCTCCTGGTGGCAGCGGTCAAGTTACTTATCAAGTTACGTATTTATCAACGAAAACAGTTTATATTACGTAACCTCATCAAAAACTTAACTTTCAACAGTGGTCTTCAACGCTTCTAATTTTTGGTGGACCCGTGACTTATTTTTCAGCAAGGCTATTAATTTCTCTTTGAATAGGAACCCGCGAAGCAAAAAACAACATTTCCGGTGTGCATTTATCGAAGTCGCTCACGGCGTGAGCAAAACTTTGTTAAGCAAATTGTCACTCGAGTGGTTAAAAAAGTGTTCTGAAGGTGGTTGTAGGTGGTTTTAGGTCATTTCTTCTTTTAGTACTTACGGTTAACAAGAATTCAGAGGCAGATGAAACATCGGGCATTTTTCTGAGAGTGTCGTCGACATATCGCTTATAGAAAGCAGGCATCTTGTTTTGGTTTTTCAATTTTTCTTCGATATAGCACATAAACGCATTTGGCATTAGTGGTCCGAGGGGAGAGCCTGACTGCTTGATTTTTGAAATGCTTTTTATTTGCAAACTTAAAATCTGAACAAACAGAGTGACTCGATCCGCGCGAAGTTATTTACTTAGCGTTTCTTCATGCCGCAATTTTATTTTGTGTGTGTGTGTGTAAGTATTGTTTCTATGTAAATATTTTAGAGTTTTGGTCAGTATCTTGTTAGCATTTTATAATTGATTGCATATATTTTAGCGCATTCAAAAATTTTTTTACTGTTCAACTTGAAAATGACCGTGGAACGGTCGAAATGTCGTTGTTTTTTAACGTTAACTTTTATAGTGAAATCCGTTTCAAAAAACTTGTTGATTCGAATTTTAATTTAAGGACTTTTCAAATACAAGAAATACAAGAAGATGCAGAAAGATGGAAGCTTAATTTGACACGGGAGCGTTCGCCTTTTGAATGTCCATCACGGGTCGATTCGCTCCTTTTCTTTATGCTTGAGAACTAAGACTCCCCCGTGTTCCAATATTGACGATTAAGCCCGATCAACACAAGACAACCACCCCTAGCAACCCCCCCCCCCCCCCAACGCCGTGTTATTGAGCGAATTTTACCTGTGTGAGGATTGCGTGCCATTTGCTTTCGTGTTAACAGACTTTGACAAATTATTGTAT
>OX419335.1:5211773-5246773 GCA_948470475.1 Galaxea fascicularis | reverse complement strand
TCTATTTGCGTTATGCCTTTTTGCATTATGCCTTTTCGCGTTGTGCCTTTTTGGCGTTATGCCTTTTTGCGTTATGCCTTTTTGTGCTATGCCTTTTCGCGCTATGCCTTTTTGCGTTATGCCTGTTTGCGTTATGCCTATTTGCGTTATGCCTTTTGCCACTATGCCTTCCTGCATGTTGACTATCTGCATGATACCTGAAACGGGTTTTTGCCCTTCAGCTTCAGGTGGATGCATTCCCGATTTGGAACATACTATTCCAATTACAGAGAATTGCATTTTGTCATAGATATACCTCCATAGAGTCGTCGTACTAGCCTGCGAATACAGCAGCCTCTCATCGCTCCTGGTATTCGCAGGCTTATTTATAGATACAAACCGAGTGGACGCGGCAAAGGTGATCGGACATAACACAAGTCTCGGTGTAAAAGGGATACTCCGTTATTGTACTCACTCTCGATCGATGGAAACTAGAAGGATTTCCATGTAGTCCTGGGCCTTGTTCAGTTCGAAAGCCGATTAACCTAATCCAGGGCTAGGGTAAACTTTGGTTGCAGTTTTTAACTTTTGGATGAAAGTCGTTTCCACTGCTTTTTGTTTTTCAGGATTGACTTCCCCTAATCTAAAATTTTGCAGAATATCAGCATTGAACAACTTTTGGGGATAGAGAAATAACCTCCTTGATTAACTTTCAATCTTGGATTTGCGTTAATCGGCTTTCGAACAACCGGGCCCTGAACATTGATTACACACATACAGTCATGGCACACCTCTTTATCGATCTTTAAACCTGCCCGCAGTGAGTCATGCAGAAAATGCATGCAAGTCTGTCATGTCTGGCGGCTTTTTGTTCTTTTGATTAGGCGTAAAGTTATAACAGTGGGACGGGCAAATATCAATGTGTTCGAAGCAGTACGTTATTTCACAGTACAGGCCCGTTCTGGTTCGGTTCTACATGGCTTCTCCCAGGCCCTCACGATCAGTTCATTCTGTGACGTAGCTTAAGAGCTGAACACGTGATCCCAACGCTTTGTGGGAGTGTTGTGTTACAACAAGGCGTCATGGGTAAAACACATCTCGAACGCGAACAACAGGATTCTAAGAGATAAATAGACTCGTCTTTGGATTATCACAAAATTGATCGTTTCAGCGAAGACCACGACCTCAAGAGCATCGACTAGTATCGCTTCCATAGATATTTTTATGGCTGAGCAACTCCGCTTGCAAGTTGGCGAAATGTCGTTCATTTAACTCTGATGTAGTTACTTCCTTGTGCGGTTTTCCGCGGGTTAAACAATGTTTAAAAGCATCGTTTGGAGCGACAAGACTTACACTTTGAAGTCTTTTGTCGATGATTTTGCTCTCCCGCAGCTGGTCCAAGTTGAAAGCGGAATCTACAGTGATGAAGACGCTAAGACGCTTTCAGCAGGACAAATTCTTACTCTACATGTCACCAAACGCACCGACAAGGTGCTCGCCAAAGCTACCGGGACGAAAGAGCTTTTTGTCCCAGTAAATTACCCAAGCAAAGTCGAAATACTTCCCACGATTTGCGAGGACATCTACTACAGCGTGCAAGATGTTGTTGAAGCAATTTCTGTTAAATACATTCGTGTCGTTCACGACAGTCCACCTTCATTAAGGTTAAAAGCGGGCGACATACTGGAGCTGAAGCGGACTGTCGAAGAAAACGGCGGTAGATTTATTGAATGCGAGTTTGTCAACAAGTCACGGGATTCTGTGAAACTTCCTTTGGAGTTCAAAGCTGCTTTTGAGCCTTTAGCTCAACCGGAACAGTGTCATTTTCTAGACCTTTTGAACTTGCACAAGCTTCCTGTTAGAGTAAAATTCATCTCTTGTGTATCAACAATACAGGATGCAAGTAAAGAGATAGATCTGATCTCACTTGGCTCAGTTCTCTTGAAAGCGGTCCATCAGGAATCAACTGTCATTTGCACGAGCCGTGCTGACAATGTGGTTACTGTTTTGATGGTACCTGAGGATTTGGATGTTCTTGTGAGACCTGCAGAGGGAGCTCTAACGGGCGATCAGACATATGTCAGATTCTGTAAAGAAATCCATGATGGCGTTGACCTGGAAAAAATCAATCTCTCTCTCGCAAACGCTTCGACGTTGTATGGTACAGGCGATGTAGAGGTACTTTACGATTATGTTGACGTGAGGCCTCTTGTTCCAACTCGAAGCCCGGGCGATTATGTCGATTCCGATTCCAGTGATGAATATACCGAAATACCTCCTCCACGACCTCCAAAGTCACCACACATGAAACCACCGCTTAAGTCTCCAAAGCAGGCGCCGCAGCAGCAATTTTTCCCCAAAGAGAAAGAGTTGGGAAAGCAAAGGTCCAGGGATGATGTGTCAGATTTGAACAACGACGAAGCGCCCCCACCACCTCCTGTTCGAACTGTGTCAATGCGGCAACCGACAGCTGATGCTGATAGAGGTGCAAATAAAGATTATTACAATCTGGAGTCCAGCTCTGGAATGGGTGAAGATGCATCAAATCAACCGAGTCAAACTGAACCCATATTAGACAAGTCTAAGATAGGTAACAACGAAGCAGGTGACTCAGCTGACGATGATGACGATGATGATTTCGATGATGATGATGATGATGACAGCTTTGATGAAGACGGCAGCGATAACGATTATTTATATCCGGTTTGGGAAGGCACGCCCAGCAGCCCTCCACCAGAGATGCTCGAGAGTAGCAGTCAAAGTTCTCTAAAAAAGCGACTTTCAGATCTGTTCAAGAAAACTCCTCCTAAGACTTCGAACACTACCAAGCCAGGCCCCCCTTCACCCTCCCGAGCGACCTCAGGGGGGTGCAGCTCTGTGATACAGCCTGTTCCAACTCCAGCTTGTAATATGGAAACACTAAGCCTCTCCACTTCTCCCCCAACAGCGTCAGCTATGAATCCACAGCCGCCGTATTTCCCGGATGATCTCAGCTGCCTCTCTGTGCCAGAAGTGGGGGAATGCCTTGAAAAGCTTAATCTAGGGAAGCATGTGCAGATGTTTGATAGCAATCAAATAGATGGGGAACTGTTTGTGAGTCTGAATGAAGACTTGTTAGCTTCCCTTGGTGTGAGCAGTAAGTTTGAAAGGCAGAAAATAATGAAGTTTATCAATGGTTGGAGGCCGAGGAGAAAATAAGCTGCAAGCGTTTTAGCTTGTAAAATTTGCATCTAGCATTCCATATGACTGTTAGTTTTAGTGCCTCTAAATGTGTTTCAATTAGGCTTAATTGGAATTTTTCATTTCTATACAGGACTCATTTGTCTTAGTGTTAGAAGTTTGGAGCCAACAAAATAGCTATGTTTAATTATTATTGGATGGAGGCCAAGCGAAAAATTACTTGAATTTGACTTCAAAGTCAGTTCTCTTCAGTTAAAATTTGCAGCATTCACTCCTTATGTTTGCTTTGAACCATGTTGCAGTACAATTGTAAATTTTGTAAGCGTTACTGAAGCGTGAATTTTGAGAGAATATGAAACAATGAGTCATCGAACTTTGCAAATTTAGTAGGCGGCACTAATTGTAGGCAAAACGTTGTGTCTTGGTGATACTTATTCAAGGTAAACATGGAGTCAGGTTACCGTGGATTTGATGGAAATAGTTATGTTTTCATCCGTGTAAGGAGTAGAGTTTTGATATCAGTGTTATGTCGATCAAAGAGTCTTTATGACCAGTTTCCTGATGAATTCCCGAGATCGTTTTTCCACTTTGTCTAGCTCAATTCAGGGATGTTTTTAGGACAGACTGGGTTGGACGACCTGAAGTAAAAAATAAATAGAGATTAGAAAGGAGACAGCGGTATCAAGTATCATCGGTCACGTAATGTAACTTGCCTTTACAGAACTTCTGTGCATGGTTCATATTCATGTCATTTTTGGATGCAATAGCACAGTTTTATGTGAACCATTCTGAGACAGTTGAATTAATTCACTAATTGCTGTTACGTACACGATGAAAGACGGCCTCAACTGTGTCACCCAAGAGAAGAGGCAATATGCGCAAAGAGTAATCGAAAAGAATTTGTTATCTTTACAATTTTAAAGATTTTTAATTTTGTATATGTTATTGATCAACGTTTTCGAAATGTTTTATGCATGGATACTTTTTAGCATGAACCGCAGAATTATGAAGCGTTTATTGGATACCATATTTATCATCTGTCTGTATTTGTTTTCTATGAATAATTGTTTGTATTACTGTTAGCATTCGTTAACTGAAATAACCCTTATTAGCGTGATAAGCATTAGTATTAGTTAGCTTTATTCTGAATAAATTAATATTATTATTTGACAACACAAATCTGCGATGAAACATTACAAAACATAGCACGACGTTTCGACGTTTCCAGAACGTCATTATCAAGTGAAAGTAAAATAATGGAATGAAGAGATAAATAAATTAAAAAAGCATCGAAAGTTAAACAAAGAGTTTGCCCTTAATGAAGTGAAAATGTTGTACATAAGAACAATAAGGCCCAATTTAAACACCCAGAGCGACTCCATTAGGGCCAAACTCTTTGTTTAACTTTCAATGCTTTTTTAATTTAACCATCTCTTCATTATATATACCCGATTTCATTATTTTACTTTCACTTGATAATAACGCTCTCGAAACGTCGTGCTATGTTTTGTAATGTTTTATCGCAGATTTTTGTTGTCAAATGTTTTACCAAATCTTTACTTATTCGAATTATTATTATTATTATTGTCGTTATTATTATTATTTGTACCTCCCTTGCTCTACTCTCTGACCGATTCTGACAGAATCTGCGTTCGCGCTAGGCTTGTCTGGCAGGACCAAACTAACACACAGATCCCGAAAAAGCCAAAAACATATATCTGTTTCGTTGTTTTTCATGTAAGTTAACCGTGACAGAAAGACGAAATAAGCCGGAATAACCGCTAGCCGTGAAATCCCCCTCCCCCCCAGTCCATTGAGAACCTCTGAAAGTGCCATGGTGTGCAAGTTACGCAGGCTATCGCGGGATGGATTCTTCTTGCTCTGACGTATTTACGGTCCACCGATTGGTTTTCGTTGAAACTGTGTCACAGTTCAGATTAATTTATCTTAAGCTTGTCAAGTTTTTAGCGGGCCGTTGAATTAAATATATGATAGAATAGCTTAATTATTTCCGGGCACGAAATGTTTTCGAGTACTTTGAAAAACGGGCCCGGACTGATAAAGACTACTCTCGAATGCAATTCAATCTGGTGATCTCCTAAAGGTTTAAATTTCCTTCGATTTCTCAAATTGACACGGAAAACTGATATATCTGGGACAACCGCCAACTTCGACCTGATTTCGGAAGTCGGCCTGTGAGTAACTAGATTGAGGGATTGAACGCCACCCTTGTATGACGAAAACGAATTAAGTCTTATTTGATTTTGGGGGTCGCACAACGGAAAACAATAGAATGGCGGACGTAATTACACCCAAATTAGCAAAATGCAAGAGCAGAAGTAGCCTGGGCTGCGGGGGGGAGGGGGGGGGGGGCGGAACGGAAACCTACCCACCCTCTCCAGTTTTTTCCAGATTTATCCAGTTCTTTCCGTGCTCATATTCCACAACCTCGTTCCCATAGGCCTTCTACGCTCTCGGAAAGGAAATTACTGTTGCGAAGTATAACTCAACACATTGTAACACTGTCCAAAAAATGTAATATACATATTTTTCAGACAAAGTCTGCGCACGTAAATTACAGACAGATGTATGAAACATTAACTATTTCTAGTTCAGATAGGACATACATACATACATACATACATACATACATACATACATTTATTGAAGCACCCCCATAGGGGCTTTTCAGCCACAATGTAAAAAAAAAACGAATTATAATAATAATAATCCTGAATAAATTACTTGCAATAATAGTAAAATCGACATGTACACTTTGGCTTGCAACTTAAGTTTGCAATTCTTAAATTTTATTACATTAAAGGTCTTTTAATTGACAACGGACTCCCATACAAACACTGCAGTACTTCCGACACGCCTACCCGATCACGATAGCGTCGAAAACCATCATAAGACCTATTGCTGCGCATAATCAGGGGCAGAATAAACAATGATCCTACCCAGTCATTCAGAACATTCACTGATTTTGGAAAGATTTCCACACAGCTCTATACATTAATTATACATGCATCACTGTCCTACTGAACCCTGTTCCGAAAACGAATAGAGTTTGAGTTGCAAAACGCATGTATGATTAATGTATGGGGCTGAGTTGAAATCTTGCCCTAATTTTATTAATTAGCCTACAGCCCAGTTGATATTCGACGTAGTTTTGGAGTATATACCAGTTGTATATGGACTTTATTGTTGTTTCTGATCTCTGTAGTCAGGTTTGCACACTCTGCGTGCCTATGAAATTAGCCTCATTTTGAAGAAAAATGCTGGAGTCCCGTCCTCCTTCACACGCTGCGCTTACGGTTTTGACGTCCTTGAGCACGTGTCTTCTTTCTCTTTCAACCAACATGGCTGCGAGCAACTACTACGGGTATTCTTCGGGAGGGCAACACTCCCAAGGTTTTACCCAAGCTCAAAATCCGTCGATACAAACCAGTTATGGAACACCTCAGGGCACTACTGGTTACGGAGTTCAAGCATCTACTCCCGCTGGGGGACACTACGTCCCGCAACAAACTCAAGCGCCAAGACCAGTTGTACAAGCGCCATATTCCGCCGGCTCGACCGCTTATGCCCAGCAAGGTTCATCTGCTCAGGGAGGCGCTTATGGCTACACTGCAAGGCAACAAGACGCTCCACCACCACCACCACCAGCAAACGCATCGTATCAAGCGACGCACAACGCTTATCAAACACACCACGGTTCTGCTCAGTACTACGATAGAGAAGCTTACGAAACGAAGGCATCTTACTATTCACAGCAACCTTCGTCGAACGTTCAAGGCGGACAAAGCGCTTACTACGCCCAGAACACCACAGGGGCCGCAAAAGCAGCTTACCCGACGTCTGGAACAAGCGTTTATCCGACTTCCGTAAGCGCCACGCCAGTTATTGCTAAAACGCACCCGACTCAAGCTTATTCATCACAATCTTCCACCGTTGCTTATCCGTACTCAAGCGCCCGTACTCAAACAACAGCTTACGGGCAAACGAGCTCTTTCAACACCACCAGCTATGGCGGTTCGTCGACCGGGAATGCTGGAGGTTATCAACCTCAAGCTTACGAAGCGGCAGTTTATAACGCGGCGGCGGCTTTCGTTCAACAGCAGCATCACCAACAGCAACCTCAGAGGCAAGGATGGAAGAACAAGATTGGCGCTGGGCAGCAGAAACAACCGATGGGCATGATGAAGCCAAAACAGCCGCCAAAACAACCACAACTTCACTACTGTGACGTCTGCAAAATCAGCTGCGCTGGACCTCAGGTATCTTTGTCTTCAAACTCGGCTTTAAAATAATCACAACGTGGACCAAAGTGGTCCTGTAGTTGCTCCCAAACCTCTTTCTAAATCTCTTTGTAAACCGATTTGTAAACCGATTTTAAAGTTGAGTTTTCACGCAAATAGTTATTCTAATTTTGTAGTTGCATGTTGACTCCAGCTTGAAAATATTTGCAAGACTTAGACGGTCTAAAATATCACATTGCACGCAATCTCTAAGCTTATATTTCATCGCTTTGTAATATCAAGATTTTCCGTTGCACCTGTAAGCTTAAGCTTACGTTAAATGTCTAACCTACAGCATTCATATTTTTTTGGTGACAATCACAAACCATTTTTGTCCATGTGGGAAAATTATTTTGATTGTGGAAGTGATATTGTTAATTTTTTTTATCACAGAACGGTCGTGTACCTTTGTTATTTTTAAACACACGACCTTTTTGTTACAAGTGTTGGTACAATTTAGGTGTGACTTGTAGCTTTCCGTCTGTCTGCCTTTGTATGCTTCATACAGGTGGTTTGTATGGTTTCTGCCTAGAGTTGAGGTGTGATACATGAAAGTTTATCTTAAAATATAATGGTATTTGAAATGTTGATATCATTTTGAAGCCAGAATCATTGATTGTCGTTTTTTACAGTAAAACAATCTGTGGTTACATCTGAAAAAAAAAAGATAGCTGAAAAAATAAACCTATTGACAATATTGGTGAACTCTTGGGTTCCTGTAAATTAGAAGCTTTGCCATGTTTTGATGGTTGCTAGGGCCTACAGCTAGAACAATCGGAACAGATGTGGTTATTCATAAAAAAAGTGAAAACGTGCCCTCTGCAATATTGTCTTCATTTGTTTTTTTGCCATTATCAGTGTGGCTCATTGGTGCTCAGTTTTAGCGGCTATTACCTGGTAAAAATTTTAAGCTGGAAGCTTTAAAACATTAACCTTGCCAAGTTTTGATGAAGGTAACATGACACAAAAATTATTTATAACTGGTGTTTTTCCTGCTACAATGTGTCCATTCATTGGCTAATTCATGGTCACATGACATCTAACAATGAAACTGTTGACGGCCAAATGCGATGAGCAGGCAAAAACTATGGCACCAGACAGGAAACAGTTCACTGTTTACCCGGGAAATGTTGACTGCTGTTTCACGTGATCAGAGCGTGTAGTTGAAGGTGGTCTGATGTTGTCACTGGAATCTCAGTGCGTTTTTCAAAATCTGCTTTTGTTTTTGCTTCCATTTGTTTTGGTATATACATGTAACAAATCACTTGAATAACAGTGAATTTTGTTTCCGTCAAATCTTAATGTTTCCCTCGACTTTGTCTCAGGAAACATTGAGATTCTTGGGAAACAAAATTCACTGTTCCCCAAGGGACCAGTCATTAAGTGTTCATGTTAAATTCATTGAGTTGATTAATACCCTCTGGATGTAACAATTTTTTTGTTAACATAAAGGCATTGTTTTAGACTTACAGAGAGCATTTGGAAGGTCAAAAACACAAGAAAAAGGAACAAGCTGCCAAACAGAAGGAGAAAGAGTCATTACCATCCAATGCTTATCGCTGCGAACTGTGTGATGTTACATGCACTGGGACAGATGCATATGCTGCTCATCTGAAGGGAGCTAAGCATCAAAAGGTACTTGAATTCATGCACAAATGATAACCAATAAAGTCAGTAAAGGCATAGACCAGGGATTTTCCTTGGATATTTTGAGTGAGGTACAGATCAGGGTTCAAAATAAAATCAGAGCTTTTAGCCTGAATTTATAGGCTTTTTTTCCCAAGGCTGATTTTTTCCCTGATCAATAGATGTAATTTTCTATTGCTTCCGTGTAGCCTGCAGTGCAGGCGGTTTTGGTGGTTTTCATCTTTCGAGTGTTTAGCCGCCATTTTGGTTTCGTTGCAGACTGGGAGAATTGGGGCGAGAAAGCGATGCGAGAATGTCGGAGGGGGTGGAGGGCGGGGAAGGAAAAATAAACCGCCTGCCCGCAGAGGCTGTAAAATTCAAAAACGCCCCTAATTAGTTTCGTTTGACCGCATTTCCGGATGTCGTTCGTTAGCCAATGAAAATGAAGTAATTTCATAAAATCTGCTTCCGACAAAAACAAAGATAGAACAAAAGGAGGAAAATACTATAACCGCAGTTACAGAGCGGAGCGAAACGATGACAAAGACACAACCGTAATTAGAGCGGATTTTAACGCTTGATTTCAAGTGTTGTATAGCTCTCTAAGAAGCAACAATACTAAAGAAAGGATAAAGAGACGAATAGTCGCAAAAGAAACACAACATCTTGCTACAATGAAGATTATTATATTACGCGGCTTAAATTCCTATCTTGATAACATGAGAGAGGCTGTACTGTCACTGATCGCACTGAAACGAGCCAAACCAAAGCTACACAAAATGCTTCAGAGGGCATATAAAGGGCCATAGTCGCTAAACAGAAACAACAAGGGTCAAAAGAAACAGGCGATAAATGCAGAATTTAAACCCAGAAATGACCTTTGGTATCAAAATACATAACATGCGACTTTAGGACACGGCTGTTTCAATCACTGTCATCATCATGCTATCCCCTAAACCACCGTCTTGCCCCGCTGAAAACAAGCAAGAAGCCAAATCGGTCAATAGAACCGAGACAGAAGCGGCAAACACGCAAACAGGAGTCGTGTAGGCCTTCCAACCCCATTTTACCACATCTTCCAATCTAGCACTTGCAAGTGATGTCGCCGTCAAACCCATTAAAGATGCTTCAGTCAACTGATCTTGTACGATGCTTTTCAGAGGACAGACGACAACCACACACGCAGCTTTCGACGATATTTCTTTTACACGAATCAACAACTGAAAGATGAGGTTTTTACCAAAGCCCGTCGGAAGAACTGCTACCAAATCCTTTCCGTGTACAAGTATCGAAATGGCTTTTTTTTGCTCGGGATGTAATTCACGTGTCATACCCAGCTCAGAGAGAAATAAAAGAGCTTCTTCGAGAGCAGCATCAAAGCATCGCTAGTCCGCCACTTTTCTCCCACGGAATAAGCGGTAAAAAAACTACCTTTAATTGGCAGGTATCAATCTGCTTGAGCTCTACCGCACCAATCAGAGACTCCGTTCGCCCACGAACGGAGTTTCTCAAACGAACAATGAGTGCGGGCAGGCGGTTTATTCTTTCCCCTCCCCCTCCCCCCCTCCTCAATTTTTGTTTCTTTCTCCCACTGGCTTGGGAAACTTTTTACCTCGCCCCAACTCTCCACTGTTTTCCTAATTCAAGATGGCGGCCTGAACAACCGATGGAAATATCCACTCGCCCCCGCCAAAAACCGCCTGCACTGCAGGCTAGCTTCCGTGAAGAATCGCCGACAAGTGCGACCAAAGTACCGGCTGCTATTTTGAACCCTGCAGATTACTTATTAGATGGCAAAAACAGTATACTGACTGAACCGTAACAGCTGGAATATCTTCCTGCATCAGAAGTTAGTGACAACCTTGATACAGTAACCAGTGTCAAATGACGCAGGAGTCGGAGAAAAATAGAGAGTTAACACTTACATAACAGGAGGTGGTCATAGCAACAGTAAAACAACTGTGAAAGCATTGTGAATTCAGGCTTCTTGAGATTCTAAATTTCACTAATTACACTTGTGTAATTTGTTATATGAACTGTTATACAAACTTGAATTAGATGCAGTTTTGCATGTATTTAGAGCAGAGGAAAACTCTTGGATCAATACACATACTTTGCATGTATTCTTCAGTCAGCAATGTACATGAGTGTGGAAAAAGCTGTCGAGCATAATGACAAAGAACTGTAAACACATGAAATGGGAATGCTTCTTTTGTTTATGGATTTTAGGATAAGGGATCCATGATGCTAAAATAATGCATCGCCTCTGAAAAATTTAATTACTTTTGGTGGGTCAATATTGCCTATCAGTAGTACTGCTAAATCGATCCATGCACGTCAATCAGATTGCCGAAATATCATTTCACCAATCGTGCAACTGAAGCGTTCCCAGGTCAAATAGTGCGTCGTAGAGTGGAATTCGAACAGAAATTTACCATGACTTCAAAAAGCACAATAAAGTTAGCATAGGATAAAAGTTTTTTTTGTGCTTTAAGCCTGTAATAGGCAAATAATGGGGTAAAAGCGCAAGATTCCTTGCAGCTAGTTTAACATGTAATTATTGATGTGCTTATAAATTTTGACACGAGTTCCTTAAAAGTTATTTGTATGAATGATTTGACGAATGTACCAAATGCAACCTAATGACATGACAGAGACAGCAACATATTTAACCTTATTGTCTTGATGTCGGGTTATTTTATTTATGGTCCTGCAATGTTTCAGCAATGTTTTGTACCGGGCTGAAAACTTCAGACTGTTCAGTGCAAAAGCAAACGGATCAAACCTAACTTTTTTTGTGGGCTCACATACAACCAAAAACCAAAAATCTTGAATGAAACAATGGTAGTGAAAGAATTAAACTAAAATAGCGAATTTAAGTGCAGTCAGTTCGCAACACTGAAATTTGCAGAACTTGTAATTAAAAGTACGTCACTGTCAGCAACCTGATAGTTGATGTTTATCAAAAACCCCTTTTACTGGCATCTACACAAGCATATAGACAGCAACAAAATAGAAAAAGGTCAATGATTTAGCGATTACAAGTTTGTATTTGCTTGAGGGAAAGATCTGCAGGCTTCGAATTTTGCACAAACATGGCCTTACCATTTTCCCACTGAAAAATGACGGATTCATTGGCGTCTCAAGTGATGTAAACATGCAGATCGTCATTACAGTCGGTCAGTTTGTCACCTTTCTCGTGACTTATTGTAAGGGGTTGTTTGCCATCGAAGCGACAAACAAAGATTCAAGAAGAAATGGGAACAGCCATTTCAAGCTATGCTAAAGTAAGGCTGTTCCATTCGAAGACAAATTCAAGTCAGATCGAATGCTCGAACTCGAATTTTTTGCTCAAGACAAGGCAGTGGCTAATCAATGGGAGTAGTCAGTGTACAACAGTAATTGTGGGGTCTACCATTAACGATGCTATCCCTCTGACCAGTACTGTAGTTAAAATGTAGCAGGAAAACTGACTTAAACTGGGACACTGCTTAACCTGTAAAATTTGACAGGATAACCATTAGTGGTTTTTGTGTTGAAACTACAGGAAAATTGTTTCCAGGAGTTTTTCGTGCTGAAGTTCTGTGTTAAATAGATGTGTCAGCCCCGTGCTCCTGGTACACAGTTGATAATTATGATAACAAACAACCAGTCTTTGTTTTGTGCCATGCAATCCATAACTGTATATGTTGCCATTGGTTACCAGTAGTTGTGTATTCTGTATGCCTTCTATGTACCTGCAGTTCTCAGGGACTGGCAGCCAGGGAAAATACCCGGCTGTCAACTCTATTTTTCCTCGCTGAAGAATCCTACGGTCTTAAAAAATCTGTAATATTGGATTCTTCTAAAGCAGTCTGTCAACTGATAATTACCATTGGTAAAAAAGGTTTATCTACACCCCTGAGTTCGTAAGTTACTTTGTGAATTAGATGCATGTATTACTGTGACTTTGCGTAAGATTTCAGCTATAATGTGTATTTTGGTTCAAAAGGTGGTGAAACTGCACCAGAAACTTGGCAAACCCATCCCAGAGCCTTCTCCACTGAAGCCCCCAGAACCCAAAGACACTGCAAAAGAAAATGGAGACAAAAAAGGTGGTGCTGGCAACAAGGGGCCTCAGCGAAAACCACCTCCCAAGAAGATGACTGCTCCAAAGATCACTTTTGTTGGTGGTACAAAACTGACATCAACTGGAATAGTTAAGACTGATGCTGGGGCATCGCCTGGGGCTGCGTCAGGGAACACCAGTTCTGGGTCTGCTTCAGGAAATGATGTTGAGATGGAGGAAGGTTAGTGTAGGGGTTTTAATGTTATGAGCAGATTTAGGTGTAATATTTAGTGAAAGGCTTCAATGAGTGCTGCATCCAGTTCCTGCCCTGTTAAGTACAGGGCAGCTTGAAGATGAGCAGACACTGCAGATGTAGACTCAACATGCATAATAGGCATATACTGTGTAGACATTGCACATCTAAAATTGCAAGTTGTGTGTGCATTGTTTTCTGAGACAAATTAATTATTAGTGACTGTCGCCAAAAGATTTGTATGATTACAAAGATGTCAATGTCAACTTTGCTGAGTCTGAAGTGGGTGACAAATCAAGGGTGATATCTCTGGTGCTACAAGGCCTACAGAGATGACTCAAACAGCCAAGTTAAGTTCTTAAATGCTGAATTTCGCTTTGAAAGTGCTTGTGATGCACTGTTTATACAGTCGTAGAAGGTTGATTTCATCATAGGGATATTTTAGGCTATAGGATGTTGAGTCTTTCTGCACAATGTGTTGATGTGCATCTGCATACATGTATGTGCAGACTTTTTGAGTGTGCTTTGGTTCACTTATCTTTGGGTTGCACTGTGGATTTTGTGCCGAAATGTCTTTGCTAATTAAAAATCTGTTGGTTGTAAACCTAATCATTCTTAGGACATATGTGACCCTTCACGCGAAAAGGGGGCTTATGAAAATTTCACGATTAGGCTAATTTCACCATCACAGCCGTGAAATGGATTAAAATGATCGGAATTTCCGTGAAATTCATTTCAACTGGCGAGAACACGGCGTGAAAGTAGCTCATGTCACCGTGAAATCAATCACGCCATGAATAAGTCGTGGAGTGAAAAGTTCACGCCGTGAAAATTTCACGCTGAGAAATGAGTGTAACGTAACAAAGTTAATAAAAAACGAGTCCGAAAAGGGACACAAAAATTATTCATCATTAATGTTTTTTCTTTCGCGCTGGAATGGACGGCAAATGTTTTCATTTCTCGGTGCTGGCTTGGTTATTGACGCCCGGGTATTGAGTCAGACGTAATTAACAAGTTCACCAAGCCATTATTTCCCATAAAACTTTCCTCTATAAATTATAAACTTTCCTTAAGTCAAGGATATTAAAATTGTCAATGAATGTGACAATTTCTTTCGAGCCGAGTTATAGGTGTTTGTATAAATTTTTCTCCCGGTGTTATACGCGTTCTTCCGTTGCGAAATTTTGCGAATTCTGGAGTTCTCTCCCCAGATTTCGAGACATTTATAGTTGCCGCCGAGACATATGTTTTATTTCGTCTGTTAAATATATTATGGGGACAGTTTTACTTTCACGATACGAATAGTCAACTGTATTCAAAAATACTTTGTTACGACATCATTTGAAAAATTAATAACCTATTGATGGCCAAAGGTCAAACCGAGTTTTGTTTACAACAGTTCCTTGCTTGATAGCAATTTTTAACTACAACTTGGCGGCACGAACCTATTTTTAAAAAAATAACATTCGTTTTCCACGTTGGATTTGCAAAGAAGAACTGAAAGAAAACATGTAGAAAATAAATGTACAAATTGAAAATTACTAATACAGAAGAAATATTTTTTAATTTTGTGACCGCAAGTGCTCGAATCCAGATGTCTGTTTTGATGCGCAAATTTTAAACAACAGCTCTAGTTGCATTTCACCCAGGATTTCAGATCAAAGGTCCAAAATACACAGCGACATCGCTAAATAATTTAAATTTATTTTTAAAATAACTGAAACAGCTGAACAGCAGGAGACTTTAATCTATTTAATTTTCAATGCGATTGAATTCGACTGGTCAACATGACCGGCAAGACGAAAGTTTGACCGGTCAAATCCCCAATGAGTCCGGACATTGTCCGTTGACCGGCCGTTTATATTTCGAGCCCTGATTCAAATAAAGCTGAATAAAGACTTAACCGAAACCGCAAAACGCGCATGAAAAGCCTCTGCACTCCAGCGAAGTATCTATGAACAGATGATAAAAATTAATCTGTGAGATAGCATTGAGCTCGCTCGTAGACACGATATCTGTGAAAGCAGCGAAGCCGCAAGTATTTGGAAGTCTTGCTTACGGACTATTTTGATATGTTTGACGGACGCCAAGGTAAACTTGCTTAAAAGCATGTCTTTTAATGTATTTTTTTAATATTTTTATGCCGCACACAGTGAACGCAAATACAACATGCGTGACAGATTTTAGGATGTATAGCGTGCATTTCACGGCAAATTTTGCAACGTGCCGCTCATTTTCCTCGCATCAATTTCACGGCGTGAAATAGGTTTTGGGCGTGAAGCAACTTCATTCCTTTGTTTTCACGGCGTGATTTAATTTCACCGTCCTCCCATTTTCACGCTAAGAGTGAATAAAATTCAAATCAGGGTGAACACGGCGAGAAATTTTGAATTCACGGCGTGAAATCTTAGTTTCACGCACCGAGACCGTGAAATAAATTTCACGATTCACGCTTAAACTCTTAAGCCCCCTTTTCGCGTGAAGGGTCACATATGATCATTGTTCTGTGACCTGGACTTTAACAGGTGGAGAATGGGTACAACTTACTAGGAATTTATGCATGTACTGCTGTAAGCATGAATGGCGGTTTCTGAGTTCAGAGAGTTAACTTGAAATACGAGTTACCAAATATGTCAAAGTGTTCATTGCTTAATAGTGTTTTATTTGAATGCTTTGTTAACAAGAATGTGTTTTTGTAGAAAAATTTGACTTGGCAAATTACACTGGAGTGGACAAGAGCAGAATTGTTGGTATGTGTAACATGAAACAGTTTTCTAGTGTGTTCATGTATTCTTGTTTCAGTGTCACCTAGGGGTGTAACGATTAATTGAATTCTTGATTAATCGCGATTATGACCGTTCGGTTCGATTCACGATTATTTGATTCCACGTTTCGATTTTGGTTTGATTTTTTGCATACCTTTCCAAAAGTGCCCTCAGTGAGTCATTATATTGTAAACTTAGAATCCAGATCTCAATAAAATGTGCGTTTTTCACTGACAATCGATCAAAGACGCTAATTTGCAGTTCTTGCGTCATGTTGCCTGGTAAAAATGTTGCCCCTCTACCACCTCTTGAGAATTTCCAAATAAGGCAAACCATGTGCGTGCTCATTGTCACGTTCTCAAACATGGCGGACAACACGGCGACGAATGACCAAGCGATTGTGAATCCGCCTGCTTCTTGTCGATCCGCAGTGTGGAAATATTATGGTTTTCAGACTAAAGACGGAACAACAGACAAGTCTAAAACTATCTGCAAAATTTGCATAATCGAATCAAAATAATCGAAACCGAAAGGCAACACAGTATGAAGTACACTGGAGCTGTAATTATTATTGTTTGGTTTCCCTTGGCTGTTACCAACTGAATGCAATATTTCCTTAAGTGTAATCATTTCTTATTTCACATTCATTCCTTGGTTATGTTTCAGGTGGAGAATATTTAGAGGAGATAAAAAATGATGAAGGAAAGGTTGTCAGCTTCCATTGCAAACTGTGTGAATGCAAGTTTAATGATCCAAATGCAAAGGAAGCACATTTAGCTGGACGCCGTCATCGTTTGTCTTACAAGGTTAGTTTGTCTGTGGAAAATTGCTTTGGTTAAATGATTAGTTTCTCTGTTCCATTGTGGTTGAAGTTGCTCATCTTTCTCCATTCCATTTTCAGAAAAAAGTTCAACCTGATCTTGTGGTTGATAGCAAGCCCAGTGGCCGTAGTCGGCTTAGCAAAGGGCAGGAAGACAAGTTCCGCCGACAATGGGAACAGGAGCAGTACTGGCAGTGGAAAAAGTAGGAATTTTACGTCTAATTCAGTATTGTTAAATACTTTTAGGGTGTCTGTCTTAGCGTAGACCAAAAGGGCTTAATTGCCCTAATTGCTGGCCAGGTTGAAAGTGCAAACTTTAGTCTGACTGGAGATGGATGTGATTGCCTTTAAGGGCATGTGTGAAACTCATTGCAACATGTTCTTCAGATGTTAATGGCAGCACTGGATGAAGCCAATCAATTAATTCAAGGGCTAAATAGAAGTGGTCTACAATCTTTTTGCGTTATTTGTCAACAGGGGAAGACATGAGGAAGACTTGCGGCGTTGGGAAGAAGAGGAGTATTACAGAAGAATTGCAGAAGAGGAGAGATATTGGGAAGAAGAACACCGTCGTCGCTTTGAGGCTGAATTTTACGAGGGATGGGGCCCTGGCAGAATGGGACCACCAAGAGGGCCACCTGGACCCATGGGACCACGCCCACTCATGGAGGGTGTTGATATGGCACCAGTAAGGACAAGCACCATTGCTTGAATAATTAAACAATAAAAGTTTGTGAATACATGCACCACCAGTCGCAAAGAAAGGAAATGAAAGTGAGTTTTTCGACTTCTGATTTTTGTTTCAGCCACCACCCATGCCACGCCCAAGATATGACACACCGGATGACCGTCTTGTTATGGCCAAGCATTCAAGTATATATCCTAATGAGCAAGAACTACAGGCAGTGCAGAAGATTGTTTCTGCCTCAGAGAAAGCATTGAAACTTGTCTCAGATCTGATTGCTGAACAGGATCAGGCTTCACAGCCCAAGAAAGAAGAGAAAGAGGAAGTCAAAGAGGAAGCTAAGGTGGAAGTGAAGGAGTCTGAAGAAAATAGTGAGGACAAAAAAGAGGGCAGTGAAGAGAAGAAAGATCCAGGCAAACCATCCTCACCACCACGTGAGTTGTACTCAAATACCATTTCCTGTGACAAACCCTACAATCCAGGACAAGTCTTGGGACAATTCCCGCTTTACCCCCCCCCCCCCCCCCCCCTCATTCACAATGTTGATTTTTAGCTGGAATATTACAACATTGTCTGGGGGGGGAGGGTTCTAAAGGATGCAGTAAAAGAATGTTTGTTTATGTTTTTAGGGTAGAAGTGTGCATTGTGAAATTTTCTAGTTTTTGCTCAAGTTTGTCAAGTGACCTTATGACCTGCACCGTAGTCAACATATCACTGAATCTGTGTATGCAGTTGTATTGAGATTAGAACCACATCACTTGATACGAGTGAAAATTATGGGTTCATTGCTGTAGCTACAGTTTATCCATGGCAAATGACATTGCAGCCAGATTTGCTGTTGTTGTGTAGGTATACTTGTCTGTTCTTTTTTAGTAAGCTCTTTGCCACTTGACTGTGCCCATGTAAATGTTGTTTTGGTCTCGACAGGAGCACTTAAAGGCGTGATGAGAGTTGGAGTGCTTGCCAAAGGTTTACTGCTTCATGAACGCCTTGATGTCAATTTGGTGGTACTCTGTCATGGTGAGAAAACCTGTTGCCATTTTTCTTTGCTTGATTGATGTCACAGAAGTCATTGCAAAATTAAACACTAAAAAGTTCTTCAAAGTATAAACAGTTTTGAAACTTTAGAACTTCAAAAAATATATATATTATGGTTTCAGACAATGTTTGAAACAGACATCATGTCAAGTGAAAAATGAAGTTATGATTCAAAATATATATATTAGGTAAAACAATAGCTTAAGTTATTGGCATTGTTTCATGATGGGCGGGATTCCCAAAGTAGTAAGGGAAGAAAAAACCTGTGTAACAATGAAGTGATGTCAGCCAGCTTTATTTTATCATTGGTCATTTATTTGTGTGGTCATTAAATTATATCAGTACGTATTGTGCTGTACACTTTAGGTTACGCCCTAAATATTGGGTCTGCATTGTTGCCTTTGTTTACTTTTCTTCCTTCAACTAGATAAACCTACGAGGTTGTTATTGAAGAGAGTGGCTGATCTCTTACCAGAACATCTTGCAGTAAGTGTTGTTTTCTGATTGGCATGGGGAACTAAAGGACAAATGTGACCGTGCACAGGATTTCATACACTAATGCTTTACCATTTAATGGGTAAAAATAAACGGTTGTTAAATGGTTAGTAAATGGGTAATTAGAGCATTTAAACGATGAGTAAAGTCCAAAAACGCATTCACTAAACTGTTAAATGGATCAGAAAAAAGTAAACGCATGCCTTAAAATGTTAAGGTGGAACAAAATCTGTGAACGGATAGCTGAAAACCTCTAGTCTCAGATGTTGTGGAAATATTTTGCTAGTAGAAAGTGTATTTTGACATTCAATGGGAAAGAATGTCCACTGATCTCAAAATGCTTGCATCAATGTGAGTTTCTCAATGTCTCTAAGTATTTTGTAATTCTTGGAATTGAATGGCTGCTAAAGAGTGGCTCTTCTTGCCATCTTATCCATACTGTTTTTCATCAGTTTAGCAGGTTTTCTTTTAATGGTTAAGTTTACCTGTCGAAACCATTAAACAAATGTAAGTTACTTTCAAATGGACAAGCTAACTGTTGAAACGTTTTGTCCCAAATGTTAAATGGATGCTAATTTTTTTAAATGGATAGGTTAACCGTTTAAATATTTTGTTTAAAACATTAAACGGACGCAAGGTTCCAGAAAACGGATGAGGCTTTAGTGATCCATTTTAAAAGGATGGCAAAAAGATAGTAAACAGATTTTTTCGTTAAATGGTAAAGCATTAGTGTACAAAATCCAGTGCATGGTCACAAATTGTGTCCTCACTTAACATTGTTACCTTTTTATCAGACATCATGCTATGAACAATAATTATTGGATGAGGTTTTTGTAACAGATTGTCCAAAGTAATCAAGGTCGAGGTAAGAGTTAAGCATGAGCTGATAACGTTTACTGAGACCTTGATTATTGTGGATATCACAAACTGAATCTACAATGTAATAACTGTGCACAATGTTAAATGAAAAAATTTGCCTTGACAGTGAACATGCACTTGCTTCTTCACCGATGGCAAGCCTGACACAAAGCACACAAACTTGACGTGATTATCCTTAGAAAAGAGATAGCAAGTTCAGTGTATAATAATAATTATTATACACTGAACTTGCTATCTCTTCTAATTATTAGAAGAAAAGAACTGACCACCAAAGATGTCTATGTCTTTGAAAATGAGCCAATATCACCCTGTTACTATAAGAAATGTTAGGAAAATACTGCAGGGAATATTATGCCTTTTGATGTTTTAAATACCTGACTGTGTAAACACCCTTGAAGGTCATACTTTGAAAAGTAGTACTGCTGTTGACCGTAGCAAGAGAATACTGAATGCAAACTTATAATCAGCTGATTGTGATTTTGTTCCTTTTATAGAAAGTCACTGAGGAGAAGTATGAAGTGAAGACAGTGTACGAGGAAGCTGCCTTAAAAATTGTCACCCCTAATGATCCCAAGGTCATTGTCACCATCACACTGACCTCGCCTGTAATGAGAGAGGGAGATGACAACGTTGAACCTGGTACCTGTTTTTTGTCCATTTTTTGTAATCACGGGGTCCTGAATAAGTCCCTTCTTAAATGTAACATTGCCAACAGTGTTTTGCTGTTTTTCATCTCCTTTTGGCCCCTCAATGAATGTTATTTCCTTGGACTGATCAATCGATCAAAACTGTGTTCGTTTTCAGTAGAATTTTGTTTTTGAACTAATAAAAGGTGCTTGTTACAGGTCATCTTATGAAGGGCCCTGTGATTTTTTTCTTAAAGCGCCGTTTGTTTTGTGATAATTGTTTTTACTGCGTCGTCCTAGTTGATTTTTGCTTTTGAGGAACATACAATCAAATTGCTTAAAGCAGAGAGATTAGAATCAAGGTAATGAATTATTTTGGCCAAGCTAATTTCCCTCTACATTTACTTTTCAGAAAGTATGTTTTCCTGCAGGTGGTTGAAAGCATCTACAATAAGTGTTTTTTGATTATTTTGTTTCCTTGGCATGCTTTATTAACCTGAACAGCCATCAAAGTATTGCCATTTGGTTTTTAAACAGATTTTAAACATGGTCTGTGTTGCCTGGAAAATCCACTTTTAGTACTGCTGTCTTCAACTCTTGAGACATGAGTTGTTGATTCTTTGTTCCTCCAAAGTCCAAAAGCATCTGATTTATGAAAAAGTAATGTAAACATGGTATCGTAAATGAAAAGCAATGCCTGTGCACAGAGCTTAGCAGCCTTGTGCTTGATAATCATTCTGATGTTGTTGCAAATCTGCAGAATTATCTGTGTAATTTCTGTACACTCAGATGTCCTCCGTCCATGCTACAGCGTGGAGGAAGGAGGTGGAAGGATTCTTGGCTTTGTGTCTGTGTTTGTTTGTTGGTATTATTAATAGTGTTTGTGTTGGCCTTCCAAACCCCATTGCTGCAAGGGAGAACAATCTCCAAAGCTCTTTTGTGAGTGATCAGAGATGACAGGTTTTTCTCATAGAAAGGGAGTCACATGCTGGAAATCCATTCAACATGGACGTGAGAAGCCTTACAGTGACATTCCACTGAGATTTCACTTGAATTGTCACGGTAGAATACCATCTACACTTATTAGTTTGATAAACCTCACTATACGGTTAAAGCAGAACAAATACTTCAGGGGTGTTCCCATTTTCTTTCAGTTCTATCACATATTTTGTGCCGAAGAAATGTGAAGCCAGCATTACATAATTCAACTGTTAACCAAAACATAAGTCATGGCAACACAAAAGCTTGGTATTGTCTTTTAGTCCCCTTTTTTAGAAAAAGTGGATTTAAGAAATATTCCTGCTACATCTGTGGAACAAAATTTTATCAGATATAATAAAATCAAACTGGCATTTGAAAACAATATGATAATCAGTGGACATTGTTTTGGTAACTGGACTCTTTACAGTGAAAGGTGTTTTCCCTGGCCAATGTCAGTTTGTGTGTACTGTGGTATCTGTGTGTTGTTTGTGGGTACAGTTTGTTGCATTTAAATGTGCTGGGACATCTTTTCACCTCCTACTTCTCCACCGATTCTCACCCGTAGCTGAAGACGACCCTCAAGCTCTGGACAGGCCAAAATGCTTAGCTGCATTGGCATCGCTACGACATGCTAAATGGTTTCAGGTTCGGCTCATTTGCTGTATGTTTTAAGAGGAACTGTCACATTCTTCTCATGCTGTGTTTTAGATGATGGAAGTACATCTGATTCTCTTAAAGGACTACTGAGAAATGTTACCCACCCTTCTGTGTCGACTATTAGCCAGAAATAAGGCAAAGAAAAAACATGACCAACGGTGACCCCCCCTCCCTTATGTGCTACCTTTCCCCTCCCCTCAGACTCTACGTTGTCCTAACCCTTTCACTCCCAGGAATGACGAAAAAGTAATTTCTCGTTGCAATATTATTACATTGTCAGGAAGACAGGTGATGAGAATAAAGAAAGAGATCAACTAGAATATATTGTTTGATTTAACACCAATTCTCAGAAATTATGTTAAAGCAATGTACAGCAGACTGTATGGAGAATTAATATTGAGACCTTGTGAGTGAAAGGGTAAGATTCACCAGTAGCCATTCAACTGAAAACTGTCATTTAGAAAATACCAAAAGAGCGGGGAATAGAAGGTTGAATGCAGCTTGAAGGTGACCGTAGATGCATGTACCATCTGATTGGGGTACCACACTTCTATTTCTATTGTAGCATTGTCCTTCAACAGTTCCAGATTTGCTTCCATCAGTAGCTTTTTTTGGCATTGATTCATTTAGCTCCTGTTTGTATTTGATTATTTTCTTCTGAGCAGTTGTAGTTTGAAGTACAGCTCAGGTATGTATGTACTGTAAATGAACATGTGACACTTCCTCTTTGAGAAACCTCAGTCTCGGGAGAGGTCTTCTGTGTTTTGTGTGGTTTCTGAGTTGCATTTATGTATTTTTAATTGTTTGTTTTGTAAATTAGCACTTCATTGGCAAGTGAAGTGCTGGTTTGCATTTTTAGTTCAGTAAACTTTAACATGTGTTTTTCTTCTAATGAGAACATAACATGTTCTACTTTTGAAGTGTAGACGTGTGTGTGTGCATTGTACAAGCTATGCATGTTTGACAAGTTTATTTATCCAGCCAGCATTAATATTGTGGTGCACATGAATTTTGTTAGCTTTTATGTCATAATGGTGGTGATATGTTTGATGCTACATGTATATGTATGTAATACTTGTGGGAGAGGAACACTGCTCAGAATCCTTGCATTTAAGTCTAAACCTACTCAATTAACAGCACCGTGTGCTTGTATGTTACGTTTTGCAGCTACTTTTGAGATCCTATAATCATAGCTCGTAGCCATTAGCTTGGAGTATTGTCTCAATTGCAGATCAATACTACAAGGCTCTTTTCATTAGAAGTATTTCTTGTGTTTTCTTGTACATGTACGATTTTAAGTTTGGCATTAGGCTGACTTTGCTTCATTTTCCACAGGCAAAGGCCAATGGATTACAATCCTGCGTTATCATTATACGCGTCATGCGTGATCTTTGTCAGAGAATTCCAGCATTTTCTCCTCTCAACAATTGGGTGAGAAAACAATAATTATTCCTTTTGTCAATGCATGGGGTTTTTCTTCCCTAGTTATAATAATTATTGTGAGTGATGTATATGAAATAAATCACACCTGTTGCATGTTAAAATCCAGAAGCATGAAAGGGATGTACAACTGTAGGGTGTCTCCAAACCTCTTTCATGCTTGCATTTAACAGCAATGTAGAGATTGCTGGATGTCAACTGCTATGGTCTCAGTTTAACAAGCTCACTTAATTTGACTTTATACATGTACATGTATGTTGTGGTTCAATTTTATCCTTGGTTTAAATTTTATTTATTTTGTTTTTGGGTATGGTAATGTACAATAATGAGTTTGAAACAAAGGAAAAGAAAATTTAAATCATACATTAATTTTTGTCCCTTGATAGTGTGACCTCATTGTTGATATCATTTATATGACCCATGAGTAGTCATGACAACAGGCGTTTTGCTAAATGAAAATATTGGTGGAATAACTGATAGCAATCGTTTGCCGTTAAACAGAACAATGGAAAGCCATAAATTGAAAAAGTTTTCTTGTGATGTGCAAGGCCTAAATGATGAACAGATTTTTGCCTGACCCTTGGTGGAGGGAAAAAACTGATTTAATGAGCCTGATAGGCCTACAGTATATCACAGGTTATATTTAAAGGTGTTTTGAGGTAGTGAGGTTCAGAACAGTAGACTGTGGAGGTGTGAACTGACTGTATGGTTTGGTTGCTTGCGTATTTATAGGCAGGATGGCCGAGTGGTTTAGGGGGCAGGATTTCAATGCGGTCATCCCTGGTTTAAATTCCGCTCTGGCCACTAGCTGGTTGTGTTCTGAGTAGTGCCTGGTTCAACTCCTCGGTCATCCTTGTAAATAGCCAACTGGTTTGCCGCCGGCCAGTTCGGATTCTTATCTTGTTATGTTTATTTGTTTCAAGGTATTTAAGCGGAGTGCCTGTTTTTAGCTAATTTGCTCAGTGCACTTTCACTGTAAATAGTATTTATCTTTATTTTACAGGCCTTGGAACTGTTGGTAGAAAAAGCTGTAAGTAGCAGCCAGCAACCCCTGGGACCTGGTGAAGCTTTCCGCCGCGTATTGGAATGTATCTCCAGTGGCCTTCTTTTGGAAGGTAAAGTACAAACACTTAAGACGCTGTAGTGATTTCTTCCTTGCACGCACGACCTATAGATACTGTTCATCGACGGGTTGCCTTTTTATACATGATATACACTATGTGGAAGGCGAATACTTTCATAAAACAGGAATACGCTTCAGTAACACAAAATGTTGTCCTTCAGCTTGCAAAACGACGCTGAATCTCAAATTTTCTTACAGCGCATACGTGAACATGTGCATGCTTCATGTCCTACCCAGTCTTACGCATTCGTGCACATTGACTCATTGCTGAATCCGGCACAAGTAAAAATGTCGTGTTACCAATACGTAGTGAAGATTACACATGAAACCACTCTTACAAAGGTGTCGCTGGGGCTAAAATACCACGAAACGGCCACAAAAGATTCAACGAGTTGAAGTCCTGTGTTAGCGTGGCTTCACATTATTCATATTATATGCATTACAAGACAGTTGTTTTTCAGGTTATTTGGCCTTCTGAGTGGGTCTTTAGTTGATAGCTCTTCTATAAATACCAGCTTCAAAATTAAAAAAAAGGGGTTGAGAAATTGTGGCATAAATTCTTGACGTCACATTGGCTGGTTTGTGCTAAAAATCGCATCAGTGTTTCCCTTGGTACTTCTGCTCCACGGATTACTGCGCAGTTTAATAACTTTACTCGTGCATGTAAACCCCGTGCCACGTACATGAACTTGCTGGTTGTACTGTGCCTAACGAATTTTGTTTTCACCACAGGTGGACCAGGTTTATGCGATCCGTGCGAAAAGGATACTGTGGATGCACTGGGCGAGGTTTCAATGCAAGAGAGAGAAGAACTTACAGCATCAGCACAGGTTGGCCAGCCTCTCTCTGTTGTGGCAGCCCTAAATTTCTTTTTTACGTTGCTTGACAGGGCAAGATTTCCACACAGCCCCATACATTAATTATACATGCATTTTGTGACTCAAACTATTCGTTTTCGGAACAGGGTCAGTATGACTGTGTGCTTGTGTAATTAATGTATGGTACACCAACTTCCATATATTTAGTGTTTAGCAAATGGATTTTACAGAACATGGATAGCCTAAGTGGTACACATGTTTTACGTGGCCCTTAATGAAAGAGGAAACTGATTTAATGATTCTGATGACCCTGCTTCCTGGCTCACTCTATTAAATATCACCCGATTCCTTCTCGATAATGATTTATCGTGTTTCCAATTTTCTCTTTGAATAGCACGCCCTTCGACTTACAGCATTCCGACAACTTCACAAAGTTCTTGGAGTGGACCCTCTGCCCCCCGCACCCAAGTTCCGCCGCAACCGTGGCGGGCGTAGTTTCAAGAGAAGGCGCGAGGACAGCGGGCAGGGGGAGGAGGGAGCAAAGAAAGAGAAGAAAGAGGGAGAGGGGGAGAGTACGGGAGAGTCTATGGAAGTATCCTCGGGGAGTGGGACTGAGGCGAAAGCTGAAGCCTAGACTGTATTTATGTCGAGAGTAACGGTTGAAAGAGAATGATATATCATAACCGCACAAAAGTTCAATCAATCTGTTATCTTTAACGAAGTGACAAACATATCGAATTGTTTTATGTTGTTTTAACTTGCGAATGCCTTTTGGGGCTCTTGTAGTGATTCAGACGTTCATTTTAGCGCCAACTGTTTGGTATCGGCTGTGGACACTTCAAAATTGAGGTCGAAACGTAAAGGCGAAAGATGGTGCTATTTTGAAATTTTATGAGTAGGTTTTTCAATAAAGTTGAGTTACAGTGAGGCCAGAATTTATGCCATTGGCGTTGTAGAAAATGAATAAAACACGAAAATGTTGTTTAACAAGGCGGGATGTGTTGTTGTGTTTGTCACAAGGCATTGATAGTTGCTTGTACTTCATCGTTATTCTCTGAATCTTTAGTTGATCGTCTGTCAAGCTGCGTTGTTTGATTCATACCTGAGAATTCGTGTCAAGCATGTGAAGTGGTGATTCACGCGCGTGTGGTATGATCCCCGCACGTGGTTCACGCGCATTTGTTGCATTCACGAAACAACGCGTTTTACCTGAAAACTGTTCAGAAGACAGAAGCACAGCGTAAAGACAACAGTAGTTTCAGCCGATCTTTAAAAATTCCACTTTTTTAGAGGCTGTAGAATATTCAGAATCTCTCGCTGCTTTATTTTTTTTTTCAGTTTAAAGAGTTAATTCTTGTCACATGGACGACTGAGTAAAATTGGCTATTATAGTGGCAAAAGAGACCATCTTTACAGCCCACTTTTATTTGGAAAACAGTGGTAACCTAGTATCGAGTAGCCGCACAAGGCATAGTATGTTGTACCTAGAGGGACAGCCTAACATTGCTCTAACACTGGTTGGCCTCCTGGAGAGCATGATGTAGGCACAACCGGGATTGATTGAGTGGCTAATTCCTCCATTCTCGTCCCCAGAGCCTCCTGTCCCTCTTAGCCGGCGGAGGCTTTCGCACGGTGCTAATGTGAAGACCGCCGCCGGCTAAAAGGGACAGGAGGGTCTGGGGACGAGAATGCAGTTACCCATCCTTCTCCAATCTTTTCCAAAGTGATTTACTCCGATGGCTCTTGTGTAGGCTCCTCCTCTTCAGTACTAGTGATCGGTGGTACCGGTGGTTCGCACGTGGATGGGTCGTGGAATATTACCGTTGATCTGGTGGCCTTGATTACTTCGGAGAAATCAAACCAGTTCTTAACATTTCCAAATCCCGTAATACAGGAGGTAGTTAACTCTCTGATCTCCTCCGGAGGCAGGATTCTGTCCCAAAGATTGAGCCCGCTGATTTTATACAGTTGTTGCCATTTCTCACCAAATTTTAGTTCCCCTCCGCCTTCTAACTCATCTGGTCTCATGGTTTCCGAGATTTTTCTTTCACCGTCCACGTAAACAGCTGCTACTCCACTTTGTCCAGAAAACGTAACACAAAAGTGGTGCCACTTATTGTCCTCCATTAGGGGCCGGGATAAAATTCTACGGTTAAAAAGCAGGAAAAGAACCAACAGAAAAATCAGTAATTTATTAAACCATATATTATAATCAGTCTGAAGCAGTTAAGGTGGGGGTGTACCCGAATTTGAGTGGAATTTTTGGGAGTTGAAAGAAGGGATTGTATTGTAAAAAAGTGTTTTGAAACACCACCAGACAGTAGAAATCCCATAAAAGGCACTCCAGGTTGGTGTTGAACTGTTTTAGTGCCCATGTACTAATTTTCAACTTCAAATTCCAATGTTGAACCTTCATTAAATCTATTGAACCTTCATTAAATCTTCAATATTTCCTATTTCCCTAAATTTAACTAATCCTTTGAGAAAAATTCTCTCTTCCCAAATATACCTAAAAATCTTCCAAAAATTCACAAAATATCCTACTACATAGCTTCGTGTAATGAACAGAGAAATTTTTGATTGCTTGAGACGCGAACGAGTCATTAACATTAAGTCCATGTTAAGCGACGAAAAAACGGCGTTCAGGTGTACCATCGCCTCAATTAGAGAGACTGTCTCTCAAGCTGTGTTTCGAATTTTAAGCCCCTGCAGAACCAGTAAAAATTCCAACCCGCGTTTAGGCCCAAGTTTTGCATCGCTCTTGCAGGAAAGGATTTACCATCGAAAAGAAAATGAAGCCTGATAGCGGATTTCGTTGATTCGCGCAACACAACCAATTCCATTCAACCAATGCGGAAAACGTACTGCGTATAAATCACTACGATCGCCAATGCCAAAATAATACCTTGAGAGACTGAACAAGGCAATCACACACAAGCGAAACAAAAAAACAAAAAAACAGACACGACACGACAACTGCGGTCGGGGAAAAAGACTTTCCCCGAGTTTAAATTAGCGACCCCCCCCCCCCCACTCCCACCTCCCACCTCCCCCACCTCCCACCTCTCCCCTCCCCTTTCCTTCAATATAGAAAACTCAACTGCGGAGATAAACATAGTAAACCAACGCATTTTATATAGACTTGACGTTTCGTATGCTAGGCAACATACATTTTCAAAAGTGACCGTTACAATTTTTTGAACACTGTTTATATACTTTTAAGACAGGGGTCTGGAACCGAGATTAAGAAAAACTATCTTAACAGTAAATATGTAAAAGGATACACCTTATCAATAAAGCAACAACTTCTCACTACTAATGTTTGCATTTCAAGGCCCTCGCTAAAAATGACCACACATCAGCCATTGCTGATCACGTTAAAACCACTGGACACAACATCAAGTGGGATCATTTTGACATTTTAGCGTCGGGCAAAACCGATTATCATTGCAAAATTAAGGAAACCTTATTTATCCAAGAACTTAAGCCAGCTTTTAATGCAAACATTAGTAGTGAGAAGTTGTTGCTTTATTGATAAGGTGTATCCTTTTACATATTTACTGTTAAGATAGTTTTTCTTAATCTCGGTTCCAGACCCCTGTCTTAAAAGTATATAAACAGTGTTCAAAAAATTGTAACGGTCACTTTTGAAAATGTATGTTGCCTAGCATACGAAACGTCAAGTCTATATAAAATGCGTTGGTTTACTATGTTTATCTCCGCTGTTTGTGTTTTATTTTTAATCAAGCTACGATGGCCTAACAACAAGAGTTTATATAAAACTCAACTGTCTACTGATTTACTTAAGTTACAAAAAACACACACACGTTGATACGTAATTTATCTCACCCTCTTGACGTCCCTTCCATACCTTTCTTTTGAAGTTGTACTCTCAGTGCTAAACGTTTTTTGCGTCACTACCAGACTCATTTGATTTCCAGTGTGAGTGTGCCACGCCAAACCAAAATACTGAGATTTGCTGCCGGTTGTCTTCCTGTAGCTGACTAGTGACCAGGACAAAGCAGAAAAAAGCGACAGGAAGCGATTCCACAAGCATATGGTTAAGGACGGCAGATGTGGTATCTGGCGCACAGAAACCCCAGACTTGTAAGAAAACTCGTTACTGCTGCCCTTGGGTTGTAAATCAAAAGTACCTTTGGAAATGACAGAAAACACACAGTCAAAGATTAAGGAATAGGTGTTAAGTTGGCTGCGTGTAAGCCCCATGCTGTACTCACAGGAAATCTCTTGGTTGCGGATTATTTCAATTCATTCTGATAGTCCATTTTCAAGTTGTATGTTGAGTGAACTGGCCTTTGTATAGAAGCGAGGGTGGGGGTAGACTCCATTGCAGCAGCTCGGGCCGAAGGAACGTTGCGTAACTTCGGTCCGAGCGGCTGCAAAGAAGAATAGGCTGGGAGTGACCTTGTTTTGATACAAACCTCTCTGACTTTCTCAAGTAAATGCAGACTAGTTAGCATGACAACAACAACATAAACAGTGAGGTCTGTTTCAAAATAAGGTCAACTCCAGCCTCACTTCTATTCATATGCCAGGTCACTGAACACATAACTGTAAAATGGCCTATTGTCGATGCTTCTGCCAATCGAAATTAGCATTTAGTTTAGTCTTTCGTAAAATTGAATACCTCTTACATACCTCTTAGAAACCGAGTTCGACTTAGTTCGAGGTCCTTAGTGTAAGTAAAGGAACGAATTTTCCTCGTGATTTATGGCCCAAGCATAAATAACGGACTGAAAAAACGTGGTTAAAAAAGATATATATTCATTACATCTCTGCGGTTAATTGGGCTCACGGAAAAGGAAACAAGTTCAAGCGTCTACTTGAATTTCAGGCAATACATGATGACACGGCCCGCAAAATTGGCCAATCACAGCGCGCGTACTAACTGTGAAATGTAATCGTGTTTTGACTTGTGCTTCGTTTGTCGTTGAGAGCTTATGTGGATTAAGACTACAGTGTTACCTCTCCTTCACCAAACGACCATCAGGGTAATACGATCACCTCTTTATTACGCCCACTGTCTTTGTTCAAGCCAAACGCCCATGCATTTTCTCCTTAAAAAACTCCACTAATGTGGCCATGCACCCCGCTAATGCGTAGAACTGAACCACATTAACGGCTTATTTATTTATCAGAAGGAATCTTATTAACATCGCACTTACTATTTATATCGATGCAGTACTTTTCTGGAGTTAAGATGTATGGTTGTTCGCACTCTGGCAGACATGTCTCGGTGCTGATGTCCTTAGCAACTCGACACACATTACATTCTGTGGGTTGAGGGTTCCCAGATGACGCCGTCTTGCAACCTTCAATTTAAAAAGAAAAATAAAATAGATACGCCTTCTTTCTGTTGCTCTCGTTTATGGCTTCTTTCGAAGGATGTCATTAGTCATGCACCACATCGTTTCCAAGAGCTAACCAATCCATACTTAGGTATTTACTGTTATGTTACTACAATGAATCCGTCTAACTAATTCCTTGAGCATTCGGAACCTTCATGGTATTTATACTTGGATGAATAAAATGCTAAATGAACTGATATTCTGTGCTATTAACTCTTTTCTTATCCTCACCATGGAGTGGATCGCAATCCTCGTGGCACTTTTGTGTACACAGCCTCGTTTCCAAGTCCGTGTGTGTATCGCCTTTGCATTCTGCCTTGGTCTTTTCACGTGACACAATATGCACGTCGATCACGTCAAGCTTCTTGTCACCGTTTCCGAAGGCGTAAAATCGCACGTTCAAACGCTCGCTGGTGTCTAACATATTAAGGTATATGTCGCCACTCTCTGCGGTGCCCAATGTTTTGCCGTATTCAATCAGAGTGCTAGATTCGGACTCAGTGATGCATACAAAGTAAGACTGCAGGAGATTTGCGTCTCCAAGTCCCCGCGCATTTGCGTTGTTGGTGGAAGTTCTTAGGTTCTTTCCCTGTGTATAAATAAAACAAAACAAAAACAAACAACAAAGTAACTCAGGATTTCAAGAGACTGTGCATAGTCAGTATTGTGCTGAACTTTAGTCTGGTTAGGACACTTTGTATTTACTGCGACATTTTACCTTGTAAATAGCCACTTTTTCGGGCGTGATTTCGGTGTAATACCATGAGTCCTTATCCTTGGGTAAAGTCGAGAATACCACGAATATGCTTCCCTCTGTAGCTGCTGTAAAGTGAAGACACTTTCCGTTGCTGTCTGTCGGATCAAAGCGAAGTGCGTTAGAAAACTTGACATTGCAAGGTTCTTTTTCCATGGTTTGGCCTTCTCTTTTACTCGCTTGTCTGGACGTCTCGTCGACCTCTGAAACGATTTTAGCCAAAGTTCGTCCGGCCAAGAATTGGTGAAGATTTGGAAAGAACTCTTTAGACGCCGCAAAATCATCTGGCAACAACTCTAAGCCTCCGGAATTTTGGTTGTATGACAGAATTAAGCCAAGGATGGATATTTTATGCTTCCTTACATCACCGCTGCCTCCGTTATTGAAGGCATTGTACAAGTGGAACGAGCTATCTTCTTCCCCAGTTATCCATTTCCCATTGGTGTACTTGACAAGGCGGGTCATGTCCCGAGGAATGCTGTAGCCATCGATGCCTTTGAGGTCATTTTTCATATCAAAGTTTACACGAAATTCTTTTTGACCGTTTGTGATTTTCTGCCAGCTTAGCGTGGACTTGATTGTTCGCTTTGTTGAGTCTCTTTGACTGGGAGTGTCGGAAGCGGGGCACTCTGGGAGTGTAAAATCTGAAATGGACGCAGGGCCCTACGGTGACCAAAAAATAACAACAGTATTAACACATCCTTAAATGAAACGTATTTCTTAATTTAGAAACGACAATCTCGTCCCCAGGGCGCTTTACTCTTCAAATGTGCGAGGGGACCTCTCACATTTGAAGGGAAAAGCACCCTGGGGATGACGTTGTGGAAACGGCTGAGAAAGTTAGGTGCGTGCAAGGAGTGAGGGCAACGTGGGGGCGGATTACGCTTCTCCTTTTCCAGCTGCATGCCCGTGGTTGAAAGGGCGTTTGCAGTGCTTAAGATTCACTGACATCTACAGGACAAAGTTAAATAAAGAAGGAGTCTAGGCGGTTGCCCTTCGTTTGCACCAAGTAGGTGGCGCACACCCTTCAATCTCTTCCCTGCCCGACAGACTAACTTAAGATTCACAACGACGTTCGTAGCAGCATTACATGGTTTTAGGATGTCTAGTTAACTTTGTTAACTATTTAATTTTGTTCAGCACGGCAGTAACACAACATCTCAAGCGAAGCAAACCTCCATCATTGCAGCCAGGGCCGCAGCAAGATACTCTACACCAAACCCAACACATACCTCGTCCATATAGACCTCAATGGCCCTCTTCAAGCTTATCCTTCTTCTCCTGATAGCCTCTTCCAACCCTTTTCTACTGTCAAAGGTACAGTAATGCTTAATCATCGTTCCATTGGTGCCGACGGTCTCGAAGAAAGTAACCTTATCTCCATTAGCGTTGGTCTCGGTCTTCAAACTAGCTGCGTGCCCCTCACATCCCCAGTTGACCATTTCGTCAGGAAACAAGTCGCGCATTCGGAAATTTACCAAGTCTGTGATAGCGCCCACTTGGAAGAGGAACGGTTTTGGGTATTTTGGGATGGAAACAAGCCATTCTTTGAAATCGGCTTTGAACGTTGGAGAATAGGCATCTGACAAGATAGAAGCCACCTCGTGGCTCCCACCTAGAGCTATAATAGTTGTCGAGGTTGTCTTTGATTGATTCCTGGAATATTCTCCGCCCTTAGTGCTTGACTTTGCTCCAACACTGGCAAATAGTGTTTTGTATTCCATCTCCATTTCTACAGCAAATTCCTCTTTGCTGGCAAAGTCAGACGCATCCATAAACTTGCGAATTTGAAGCTGACCACCAAACTTTGAAGATTTGATGTAGTGTGTGCCCCATCTTTGGATGAAGTTTTCTGTAGGCGCATGGGATAAAATACTGAAATCACTTAACATCTTTCTTTTTTGAGGACGTCTGCTATCTAAAGATCTACGCTCCTAGCAGCAAAGTACCACTAGAATTCTACCATGACATAATTGACTGCCATTTCAAAGGATGGGAGGAGGGAGATGCGGTAAGGGTACTTTTCAGTTAATCGATTTCGCGCCTCGGTGTTTCATCGCTTAATATTATGATTTTGTCATGTTTACTGTTCATGTCCTTGCCGCCACTTTCGACTTTCTAACCTTACCGTCCCGAAAGAGTTCCCTTTTCCCTTTTCAAAATATGTTGACTCTATGCAAATTTACGCCTGTTCTCCCTGTTTTGAGAAGGGGGAAACCTCAACAAGCTTAAGGGCGGAGCAGAATGTTCCATGTCATGTTACGTATTTAAATAAACTAATTAATTAATTAATTAATTAAATTAATTCATAAATTAATGTTCTTCTAAGGCGTTCCTTGCCCTTTCTAAAGGATAGTACGCGTTCGCCTTCCTCGGTAGTTTTCTTAATTCAGCAGCTGAGATACATTATATTGTCTGGCGTTGTGGCTTGAACACTTACGGTATTTCAGCGGTGCCCCTGCAGCCATGTACGAAATGGGCAGATCCATGAATTCCCTCAGAAATGACAGGCTTAAGTCTTGAGGCTTGACTTCGTCCAGGAACACTTCATACCTACAATACAATACATTTAAAAATTGAAGCGGTGGCAACCTGACACCAGGAAAAATGAACTTCTTTTAATCTAGGATCGGTGCTTGTGTCGTTTGATGCTATCAGAATAGATCCATATACATGTTTTCGTGTTAGAAATAAAATTAAATGTATTTTGAAAGAGGAAACAATCTGGACATCACGATATCAGATGTATCAGATCACTGCTTCCCATCTGTCAGAATTGCCTGACCAGACGGACCAGTTTGTGAATTGAAGGCAGTTTACTGAAAGCTGGGGAGCTACAACGAGTTGAAAAAATACTTGAGACACTGTACGCCATTTGGCCTTTAATGATATATCCATGATTTTCCGCTTTCCCTCCCCTCCTCCTCTTATCAAAGTTGCTAACAGTGCAACACCATGCTCGAAAATTTGAGGAACAACCTTGAAAAGGGGAGAGGGAGGGGGTGTGTATTGTATCGCACAGATTTCCTACAGGAGCGTTTTAGAGAAAGAAAAGATGTTTTTGATTGCGAATGTCTCAACAATTTTGTAACTGGTTGTAGCTCTACCTACTTTTTTCAGGTTTTATTTGGAAATGGAAAGCACAACTTTCAAAGGAATAAGA
>OX419335.1:5204273-5209273 GCA_948470475.1 Galaxea fascicularis | reverse complement strand
GTTCGTTTGTTCATATAAACTTTGCCAAGTCGAAAATGTATTTCCAAAAAAACCCCGGAAATTCCGAAGGGTAGGGGGGGTTCACGATTATGGAATTCTGAGAGCATGGGGGGGTAACGCATTCTGGAATTTCCGAAGGCAAGGGGGGGGGGGTTAAAACATGGAAGCCGTCCGTGGTTGGGTATGGATATTTTCTGGAATTGCCCAATGGTTAAGAGTGTTTAAAAGTGGTTATCTGTTGTGAAGGAAATTAACATAATCCTAGACAAAATAGAAATAACAAGGGCTTAACGCTTGTTGTCAAGAAAACGATCAAAATGTTATGTTAGTCTCAACATTCATTATAACTAAAACACAAAAGTAGTATTCTTTGTGCAGATAATGGTGCTAAGCAGTTTGGGCCATGAAGTCGCCAAATCGGCCTCCGCGACAGAGCCCCTTTAATTAAGCGTTAGTCTTTCTCTCCAGAAACCATACCAAGCAAGCGCCCAAAGTCCACTTTGCTACGTAGCAAGGATCACCTTCCTTGTACCCAGTCCCATAGCAGCCGTTCATCAGAACGTTTCCGAGCCCTGCTGGGTAGGTGTAGGCGGTTGGTTCGGCTTCTTTCGGGGCGCCACCATCGTCACTTATTGATGTATCCAAGTGATAACCAGGGGGAACGAACATGTCTTCTGATTGCCAACCTTTTTCTGGTACAATATCCAACTTGATCTATGAAGCAGAATAATTAAGAGTGCACTCAATACTGTATTCGGTTCATTATTGGAAAATACTGAAAATATAAGAGGGGGAAGAAAAAAGTCAAAAAGCGATTTTTGTGTAGCACGTGTATTTTTTTTTACAATTGCCCCTCCCATCCTCTGACGGAAATATAAGTCTTTAAGCATCTATAAAATTACATACGTTTTCTGTCGATTAATTAATTTTAAGATGGCAGTTTGAGATTGCCTGGACGAGGAGATTAGTTAATCTGACCTCTTTCTTGAGGAAGTTTTCTGCTTTTTCCTGTGCCTCATCAATAATCTGTAGCTGTTTATCCACCATTTTTCCCATCACTTCAATGCCTTTCTCCACCACAGCTCCCTGCACATCAGCTGCGGCAGCGGCAGCCACTGGGGAATTGAGCCGCACAGGTGGTGGTGACCGTTTAGAGCCTGGTGCCGGGAATGAAGGAATACTTTTCCTGGTGGCTTTCGCCGCCGTTTGAGGATTCTTTGGTAGTGCTAATAAAAAATAAAAAGTGGACAAAATGCCATGAACATTGTAAATGGCTATTTCAGGGATCAGGGAGCCTGCTTTTGGACATAACCAACGTTTGCTATTCGTTTCTGTTCCAGTGAGGATTTGGTCTCTAGTTTTTGTATTTTTTTCAGAGATGATGACAGCACTGCACTGTTACTGCTGATTGTATTTGAAAGGTGGTTATGAAATCGAAGTTTAACTGGAATCGTGTGGGATACCTATTGCAGGATGGGGAAAACTGTGCTTATTCAATTGAGAATAAAACACCTACTAACATTTTAGAATATAGTTGGAGTATGCTCGTTATTGGATTTGAGCCTGCATTATTTTTTCTAAACGTGTGACTGGAAATTATGAAGCACGCATGTCCCGGATGTTCCTCACCCTACTTTGTTGTGCCATGTCGTCAATATTCTGGCCTTACTCTGACCAGTCGCGACAGTCTAAGCGGCGAAATGAGCCAATCAGAACACGTAGCTGTTACATGTAGCCGCGGCGCCAAGCGTATAAAAACCCTCGCAAATTACTATTGGATTTGGTTTGTTTCTTACTGGTTGGGAAAAGAAAACATAATATAGACACGAATTGCTTTCAGCACTCAGTTGAATATCAGTCAATTGTCAGATAAGACATCTACAAAAGGGGGCCGACGGTTACTTACTGTGAAAATCCGAAAACCGTAAACACTAGAAATATTTATTGAATGTTATTGTGTTTCAAGTAAAAAGCCAATAACGCGCGAGAAAACTAAACTGCAAACAGAAACGATAATTAGGTTGTGGTTTCATGGCGCTTCTGATTGGTTGCACAATGAGAAATGTCAAAATCAAATCAAAGTGTTCACGGTTCGGATTCGTGAGTGTCAAAAGTAACTCGCGTTTGCTTTGATTTTGCTTTAATTTGCTCTGTTGGTTGGAAGGACTCACGCGACTTTATATATCAAGCAAGGAGAAGCAAAACCCAAACCACTTTTGTACCCGTGTCACTGGCTGCATGTAATTGATAATTAATTGAAATTGTGATTAGGGGTGGGAATGGTACCTCTAAAATCTAGGATCTCGTAAACTTTTCGTCCAATCTCGAAATCTTGTCAGTCTTTGCGAAGAGTCTCGAAGTCTCGTTTATTATCTCGTTTATAGTCCATTTATTTCGGTCTCGAAGTCTCGCATGTTTGGTCTCGGTCTCGCACTTTCAAACAAGGGTCTCGGTGTCTCGGCGAGTCTCGGATTTTACCATTCATCTTCCCTTGTGATTGAGCTATTCATGTATGTGATCGGTTAGAGTAATTGCTTTGGTTCGGTTTTTCGCCACTCAACCGAGAACTGCTTTTTCATGATTTTATGGCACGATTGGTTCATTATTTCTAGGAGATGTAAGCCTTTTTATTTTAAATTGGACTGTACCTTGAAGATTATGTTTATCGTTTGTAGGAACTTGCTTTTTCTCTGTAAAAGAGGACATGCTGTTGTTATTGTGTTGAGGACGCTGTCCCATATTCCCAGGATTCGAAGCAATCGAGGCTCTATTTGTTGCCTGACTCAGCCATTGGTTGGATCGTGGGTTTGTCATCGGTGCCGTGTTATGATAACCAGGGCCCAAAGGAATACCACCGGGAGAGTAAACAAGTTGTTGCGGCTGCCTCTCTCCCAAATCTACCGTTAACGCATTTTGGCGTTTTCCTCTGGCGTGGATGGGTTTGGATCGTTGGCTTTCGTGGCGAGTGGTGCCAAACGCAGAAGCTGATCGAGTTAAAAATATAACTAACAACGATTAAATAAGAAAAAAAAATAAAAAGATGATACTCGTTAACAATTAAAAAAAAAAAATTAATCAGCATTTGTGACAGTATCACACCCCAGACCAATTTTATGAGCCTGTTGCCTTACCTATGCCAGCCACAAGGATGAGAGCTATAATTGTAGTCTTCATTGATCTGTAAGAGATGCATTAAGGTGAAAAAGACGACTCCAAATGACCAGAACGCAATTTATAGTAATTTATAAAAGGGTCCCCTACACTTTTTTCGTGAAACGTGATTGGGACTATTTTTTATCGTGAAAAGTGATTTAGGCTTTTTGTTAATTCGTGATTCGTGATTGCCCAAAGCAAGACCATTTCAGTACGTGCGCGTGAAAGCGGTTTTTGAATTAAGCGTGATACGTTAATGAAAACTTGAATTGAACGTGATTCGTGAACGACTTTATTTTGCGTGAATTAAGAACGACAGTTTGATTGGTTCTTATTACTGTATCAATCAGTTAAACTTGTAGACGATCGTCTCTTCGAGACTAAACATTGTTTGAGGACAAAAGAGAAAGCCAAACCTTAATTTAAGATCAGGGTGCCATTGGAGTTTTCCCTATAATTTAAACGGATGGGTTTTTCTTGACAGATCATGGCATCAAGTGAATCAAAATGCATGCGCTTCATCCCCGGTGGACCTAACTTCCATTGAACTCAGGTGCCATGGAATAAACCCGCTTCGAATCTTTTCGTGACACCAGTTCCTCATTTCTCGGTGAACTTGATATATGGATGGGGTTTTCAATAAGTTGGTCTTTTAATCGGCTGTCGCTGTTCGCGAAACTGTTTGCTTTTTGCTTCAAAACGTTAGATATAATTCATAAAAGATCCAAAGCCCTTTCGGCGCTTCCTTAACGACTATGAAATTCTTGCATAAAATTTAGACAGCCATTTCATCTCGCTAGGAAAAAACACAGTTCGTCAAAAGTTTTCAATTATTAGATATTAGATTAATTAAAACCATATCAGCCTAGCCACTTTAAAGTCAATTGTTTTATGCCAAGTGAAAAAAACAACCAATCAGACAGAAAAAAAATATGCATTACCATTTCAAAGTATTAACTTCGGCCGTTTCTCTCTTTGATGATCAACATCAGCAGTAATGATCGGTGCTTACTTTTTTTGCCTCAACATAGCTTAATTAATCCAGATAACTATAATTAGGTAGTTTTTCAATACCTTATATATCAGTGGAGTTTCTTGAAATTGCTCCAGTTTCAATAGATATCAAAAGACAACGACAACAGGCTGCGTTTTGTGGCCTATGAATAAACAAACATGTTTTTGTGTAAACACTAGCGAACCAGAAGCGACCAAGCTTTTGTCTAAAGCATGCCTTTGTGTAAACGCTGGCGAATCAGGAGTAAGCAAATCGTGGCTTCAATGGTTCACCTTGCACAATTTGCGACTAAATTATTTGCCTGCGTCCAAATCCGCCACAAGTACCAGTTTGGGTTCGCAATAGACAACGTTACGTTGTTTCGCCTGGTGAAACAGAAGTCTTAAGTCATTAAAAAAAAAAAAGAAAGAAAAATTTGGAAAAGGAAAACTGGATAATATTTTCAGTAGTAGAAAGGTTAACCGCAAAAATACGAAGTTTAAATTCCTCAAAAAAATCGAATGACCGTACTAAATCAGTTATAATTTTTTGATTTAAATAGGTCATCATAGATTTTATTCATAGTTGAACACCAGTAGACAATGGTCAAGGTCATGCAAGGTTAACTTTGAATGGGTAACGCTATAAATGTTTTAAGCCACTGTGTTCGGTTTTACCTATTATTACAGACTTAATTCTGACGTTTCACTGAAAAGTGAAAATTCTTTCTGAATTAACTGGGCCAGAATATTTCTGCCAGGTTTATGGCTATGTATTTTGCACATGAAAGTTGTAACGTAAAACATTCGTAGGCGGAACGTAGGCGCGCTTACTCATTGCTTTCGATGTGTTC
>OX419335.1:5196773-5201773 GCA_948470475.1 Galaxea fascicularis | reverse complement strand
CCCCCGCAGACATTTGCAAGATGGACGACATTTGTAGCGATCTTGATCGGCTGACTCTAGAATTTTTCGACACTATGGAGCTCCTTCAGGAGAAGAGAGAACATCTAAATACTGCAATAAGAGATGGACACTTAAACTTGTCAAAGGCACGTTATTCAATGGGGAATAAATCCGTGGGGGCTTTACAGTACAGTCATAAAATGGACAGCGCTTTGTATCACGTCGATGATGAGTATGTCTGTTCAAACGAACACTCTGAGAGTACTTTTCTGGCGTTTAAGCTGCAAAAATCTTTGGCTGGGAAAGCTGTAGAAACATCAAATGCTAGTGATCAGGCGAAAAATGTGCTAAGGAGAAGAAAACCTCAGAAGTCAGGTGGTCTTACAGAGAAAAGTGACGAAATTACTGGAATTGAAGAGTTGAGTCTCTCAGAGGAGGAAAAATTGCCATTGGATGGCTTGAGAAAGAGTTGTGTCCAGGATCCAATGAAATGGTTTGGAATTCTGGTTCCTGGGTGCTTAAGAACGGGGCAGAACAACTTCCAGAGCGCCATTGAACTGAGCTGTGAGGTGGTGAACCTTGAAGCTAAGCTGTGCGACATAATGGCAAAATTCAAGGCTTTGAAATATCACAAAGCAAAGCTCACTTTAGAGGCTTGTAAAACGTCGAAAGAGTAATGGTTTTAATTCTTGAGCTTAAAGCAGTGTATCTCTTTCAACAAAATGATAGAACATTTAAGCTTTAAATATGTTGCGATAGGAAAAATGTCTTGAAATATTTATAAGTTTTCAGGTACCAGAAAACAGAGAGAAAACAGAGCAGTTGATTTGTATTCGTGAAACTTGTTCAAAGGAAACTTAACCCCATAAACCCCCAAGATCAAAACTGAAATTCTCATTTGTTGCCTCTGCACATTTCCTATAGAAGAAGTGGGGAGAAGTAATTGTTAAATATCAAGCAAGTTCATCTTGTGTGATCCTGTCCATAATTCTTGTAACCAGGGAAATACCTGGCCTCCAGCCCTTTATGACAGCCCTGAACCCCCAGTGGGGAGGATGGGTCTCTTGATTTCAAGTGATGAATGGCATACATCTTGGAGTAAAAAAAATTCAGATCCAAACAAAACCTTTTGATCATTCCCATCACTTGAAATCTGGAGTACTCCCCCCACCCCCCCACCACCTGGGCCTGAACGCATCTATGGAAACAATCAGCAAGGTGACTTATGGAAGGGCAGATTTGCCTTTATTTTTTAAAATTTCAAACCCAGAAAATCCTTTGATTATTGATCATTGAAATCTGGAGCACCCCACACCCTCCCCACTTGGGCCTGAACCTCATTTAGGGAAGCACAGCAAGGTAACATTATGGAAAGGCAGTTGCCATTTTTGCCCTGGATACTTCAAGTGAGATCTCTGGCTTCTTTATGTAGAAACAGCACATTGACTGACCAGTGGCAACTCTGGACAACTCATATAGGGATGGACAGTGAAAGTAAAATAGGGCAGGCAGGTTTGCTTTCATGTTCAGGTTTCTGTGGATCCGAATAACTGCTGAAGGACATTAAAAAAGAACAGAAATGCTCATGTTTTGATATATGTCACTTACATGTGTGGTTGGTCCTTTAAAGCATGTTAACACATGCACTAGCCTGCGTGACAGACGCCTTTCACGGCTCTTGTTTCACACGCCGAGAAAAGAGCTCTTTTCTCGGCGTGTGAAACAAGAGCCGTAAAAGGCGTCTGTCACGCAGGCTACACATGCACCTTCTGTGAAGAAATCTTTTATGAATGACAAATAATTCAAGGCACTTTCTCCAGTATTATTCTTTAAACTTGTGTGTAGAGAAGAACAAAAGGTATTTTTGTTTTGAATGCAACTTTGACATGTACTAGTGACAATAGATGACTTTCCAAGTTGAGTTAGTAGAGGGGGGATATTTTGGCAATTTCTTAAAGTTTGGTAAACCTGTGTCTTTCTGACTCTTCATAAGTGTCCAGTCAGAAAAGCTTACTCAGGTTTTTTGCTCAAAACCCCTTTGTTACCTGGTACACTGTCAAGATGCAGGGATTAAACCCCAATATATTATTTCCTGCAATGTTTATTGTTTAACCAATATACCAAACACTGAATTTTTTCAGCAAGTAAGTGAATTAAGGTAGGCCTTTCTCAGAAGTTGATGCAGTCACCTGCTTGACTGTCACTCTCATACTGTTCTTGTTTTCAAGGTAGTTGCACAATACACAGCAGGGTTACAGGTAACATCAGAATCCATTTTTCTCTCTTGGTATATACTGTGTATCATAAGAGAAGAGGTTACTTCTTTGACCAAGAGGATTTCTATTCCTTTAAGAAAATAAATTGAAAATATCAACAACAACAACAACAAAAAAGTAAAACATGAAAAACATGACTCAGGTAATATTATTGTAGTTACATTTTTTTTATTTTGTCAAAACTGGCTGGCACAGTGTTCCAGATAAGAGTGAGTTATTGGGTCAAAAACTCAAGAAAGACCTGACACACCAAGTTGTTGAGGAAGACAATATTGGGAAGACCCACATCTACCAACCTCTTAAAACTCTTTTGTGATCCCCAGACTTAAGAAAATTGTCTGGTACACTGCTGGCCACACCATTTAAAATAAAGGCTAGCTCAACATGGTACAGTATGAGAGTAGAAAGCACACAGTGTTATTTGAAGGAATTCAAAGAACTCATAAGTAACCAGCCCTCTGACATAATTGAATTCTGCTTGCAAACTAACTGCTTCGGCTGGCCAGATCTAACAAAATAATGGAAAGCACCCACGGTTATGTGAGGCTTTAAAGTCATCTATTGCAAATCCTCCGATACACAGGGTAATCAGTATGGCATTTTCTTGAGAGCTCTGTTTCTATTGTCCTGGCACAGTAGTGAGTGAATAAGGTTTGGTGGAAAGAGCCAAATAAAGTTAAAAATCCAATCTATTTCTTAGCAGCAGCTTGCTTTGCTTCTTCAGCTTTCACTTGTTCATGCTCTGTTATCAGTCCTTCAACTTCGGCTGCTCCGAGAATCTTGATCTTTGTTTTGCCATTCTCTCGAGTTAGGGTAGAAAACTCAACTATTAAGTGAAATAAAAAAATACAATATTGGAGAAAAGTACAGCAGAAATGTTCCAATTAAAAGAAGATAATCCCCAGCAATATTGGCCGGTTCTCTGAACATCACTTAGACCCATTTAAAAAAATTGTACTTGATTTGGCTAAAGACTATATGTAGAGTAAAGGTCTTTTCTATGGAAACCATGATTCAACCTTACATCTTTTATTCATGATACTTCCATTTTATTTTGACCACAATGCCTCCATGTCTCTTCTGAAAGACCTTTTCCTTCATAATCTTTCATGTGAAACAACTAAATAAGAAAGCCAGCATTTCTTATTTGGGCAGTAAAATACTACTTTGCAAATAAATTATTTATTTCAAAATAATTTCATGTAGGCATTGACCTACCTTTATCGGGTGTCAGTTTTGTGATGTCTAAAGTTTTATCAAGCACTTTGACTGCAAGCTTCAGTGCATCCTTTAACATCATTTCCTCATCCTTGTACTCCTGCTTCAGCATAGAAACTGCAGCCTAATGAAAAAGAAGCAATAAATTAAAGTTTCTTTCAGGTTCTACATAATAATATTTTTATAGCAAGTTGTAAATCTTGTTATCACAGTTGGCACTAAAACGAAACACTATTTTCCTACTCTGAATTTATCACTGTATCACATGTATGCCTGAGAAATGTTTCTGTTCCTTACCCCATTAAACCGTAAGATCATATATAAATTTTTGTTTATTGCGCCTACAAATTTCCTAGAGAAGAAGTATGGAGACAATGTTAAAATATCAAGCAAATTCATCTTGTGTCATCCTGTCCTTAATTTCTGCAACCACTCTGTTTTATAAAGTGTTGATATTATTAGAAGAAATTTGATGCTGATCAATCTCAGTATTTAAAGGGTAAGGAGACCATAACTTACCACACTATTATTTCCAATGCAAGTTGCCTTCCAGCCACTGTAATTTCCACTGGGATCACTCTGGTATAACTGGAACCCGTAATGTTTATCCCAGCCCATGTAAAGTATAGATACACCGAATGGCCTCAGCCCTGTAAATGATTGCAACACAATAGCCTATAATGTCGAGCTGAATTTGCTTCTTAAACTCAAGACAGGGAGACAACTTTCTTGGGTTAAAAACCTGAGAAAGCTGAATCCCTGACCCAATGCAATAAGTTGTTGGGTAAGAACATTTCAGTGGGTTGACCCCTTGAAAATCTTCTGTGACCTCTGGGTCTGAACACTGTCTAAACTTTATGATAATGGATTATAATTATAATTAATGGATTAATGATTAATGGATTAATAAGCTTACCTCCAAACTGTGTATATGCCTGTTTTACATCACACAGTGAACTTACGAGCTGTTCACAAGGAATGGCTTCTTGGAATTGTAATAAATATCTGAAAACAAAACAAAACAACAATAATTATATTACCTAAAAATGAATAAAGGTGGTAGTTTTTAAAGAAACGGTGGTGCTGCATCAATGAGGGAGTTGTACACATGAAGGGCTAATGCTCAAAATGTCAGCTTTTAGAATCCCTGTACGGTGGTCAATTTACATGATCAACTCTGTTGACAGAACCAAATTTTTGTATATTACCTAACGTTTTGTTAGCATATAACCACAAAGAAGCATTTTAAAACAATATACTGCAAAACTTTGAGAATGAAATACATGTGGTAGTACCTTTGGGCTATAAGTCTAAGTTGATTTGTTAGCACATTAGCATCAGATGTTATACCAGCCACACTGCAGGCCAAGTCACTGAAAAAAGACACAAATAATGACAACAATCATGGTGTTTAGTAATATTTGAAGTAGATGGGTCCTTTGTCTCTGGATCAGAATTTCAGTTTGTTTTCACACTTTTAAAACTTGTTTTCTTTAGAGATCCCAC
>OX419335.1:5156773-5191773 GCA_948470475.1 Galaxea fascicularis | reverse complement strand
AATTTGCCCATTGCCCAGCCCTTAATGAAACCCCTGCAATAATAATCAATAATTGATACTGCAATTATATCAATAATTTATTATTGATACGACATGAGTTCTCATAACTTTTCACATTTTTAATGGACACTGTAATTAAATCTTCTCAAGACTCTGTAAAACTGTTGACAGAAACAAGTTTGTAACAAACTTTAATTGTGGCTTACCATGGTGATTAGTACAATAAAGAAAGTTAGTATACACTGTATGTTCCATGTGGGCACATTCATTTCAGCTTCCACAGTTTGATGCCAAGTGTTGAGTACTTCAATCAGTGTACCCTTCTAAACAAGCTGAAGCACATTAATTTTGTTCATACACTGACTCTTGTATATAAGGATTTTCCTATTCTAACAGAGTTGAAGGCAAAGCATGTAGTATGGGTGGAGAAATCATTGTTTTATTTTTTCTCTGAAGTCAGAGTTGTAGGTGATTTTTCTGTATACAGGTGGCGAAAATCGCTGGTCTCCAGCATAAAAGGAGAACCCTGTTGGCAATTAGATGATAACCTTATTTGTCTCTCTTTAGACTCATGTTGTTTTGCGTCAAGCCTGGTTGGAGAATATTCGACCCTGTTTGGTGTTGAACAAAATTGACAGGCTCATAACAGAGCTGAAGTACTCCCCGGCCGAGGCCCACTTTCATCTACAGCAGATTCTGGAGAAGGTAAACAAGATGCTTTTCAAACCTTTTGACGAGTTTCCTTGTTATTTATCTTTCTTGATAACAGATTCAAATGTAATGGTTTTCATTGGTTGCTTCCACAGGTCAATGCCATAACTGCAGGACTCTTTGCGACTGATGTCTTAAAAAAAAGTTCTGCTAAAACTCTGCCAGACAGGGACACAAATGTAAAAATGATCACAGATGACACTGCGGTATCAATTGATGACTGGAGCTCAGGCCTTGAAGAGAGTGATGATTCTACACTGTACTTTTCTCCTGATTTGGGAAATGTTGTGTTTAGCAGTGCTGTTGATGGCTGGGGTTTTAGGTGAGACAAGAACACAAACATTGCAGCCACACATTGAGTTTTATAATGAATTCCAACCTTTTGTTGGTTGGAAAAATCTTTAAGTGTTGTCACTGAAGTGACAGCTTTTGAGCAGTTCCGCTAACCTGTGATAGTAAAAATGTAATGACATGTTTGTTAGTTGAGGTACAGATACTGGAGAGAATTCCTACTGACCTTCTGATTGAATATAATATTTCAGTTGCTATACCACTGCTCTATTATATATAGAGTAACTTATTCATATACTTTTGAGTTTTGGGACAAAAATTTGAAGTCTCAGCTAAGTTACTGAGCAATAGTGTCCAGTAGGAGGTGCTGGAAAACCCTGGAATTTTATTGAAGAAAAAGCTGAAATATTTATTATTTTACTGAATGGTCCCTACTTTTGGTCGTATCCTAAGAGCAAAGAAGATTTTAAAACTCATTGATTTCTTTTCTTTTATCACCAGCATAGATGACTTTGCCAAATTGTATGCCAGCAAACTTGGTATTAATGAAGGCATCCTCAAAAAGACCCTATGGGGTGACTTTTATCTGCACACCAAATCCAAGAGGATCTTTAAAGGAGCACAAGCAAAAGCTAAAAAGCCCCTATTTGTTCAGTTTATCCTGGAGAATCTGTGGGCCGTGTACGATGCTGTTCTTAGGAAGTAAGTTCAGTCCTTTTTTTTAATTTTTGTAAAGTGAAAATTCTCAATATTGCTACAGAGCTGTCATTAAAGGAAGGGGCCGTGGATTTCCTCAGGACATTTTGAGTTATACCCGGCTACTTTGTTAAAACTCAGCTCATTGGCTTTTTAGTTTACCTCAATCACTGGAATTCCCGGCTACATTTTGTACATCCCCGATTTAGTGATAGCCCTGCCTGGTTATCATTATGTTAAGCTTGATCTTGGCTTTTTAAAGTTAGCCTGTGGAACAGGCGTTGTAGAAAGGTTAGGCGCAAGTTGGCTTAGAGAGGGGAACACTGAGGAGGAGGAGACGGTCGAGATAGACGAGATACAAGCTAGTTGAAAGCTCAATCAATCAACCAATCAAGTGATCGATAACTTTATTCAAGTGTAAATAAAATACTAGCAGTTAAAAACCACTCATTGGGGACACTATCTAGAGTTCATTTTACACACACAGCCGCAATAAATGTGGATCTCAACTACGAAAAAAGGCCAATGCAAGACTTTATCTCCGCAATTTGCTGATGCAAGTCCTATTTTTAAGACGTGCTGAATGTTGTTCTCTTTGAACTTTACTCCGGCATCCGGTTATGTTACCTCATTTAGCAACTCGCGCTTCTTGTGACAAGGAAATGCCCAATGCTTCATACCGATTGTCCGTAGTCTTTCGGTAGTTGCACGAACTAGAACGGCATAGAAAGACTGGTGGTTTACTCTGGAGGAGTGTGATCAATATTTCTCTTATTGAGTTCATTACATGGCAAGTTAAACAAAACGTTTCTGGTTTTAGACCGTGCGTGATAATTACATTATAACAATGTGAGGTTTTCATGTCAACAGGGACAAGATTAAAACAGAGCAGATCGTGAAATCACTGAACTTGAAAATATCAGCGAGGGACAGTCGTCACACGGACAGCCGAGTGCATCTCAAGGCCTTGTTTGATCAGTGGCTTCCTCTGTCAAGCTCTTTACTGGCCATGGTTATAAACAAACTTCCTAGTCCAATGGAGATACTCGGCGAGAGAGTGGAAAAGCTGATGTGCAGTGGCCTAAGGACGTTTGACTCCTTGCCCGAGAAGACGCAGAGCTTGAAAAATGGTGTTGTTTTTGTTACAGCTTTTTAGAGTAGACCCTGAAGGCGCTTGCTGTAGGGGCTACATTGTATTCCAGAATTGTAGATTACGCCAACACATACAAAAGTGGCTAAATTTTGTCCGAGTTGACCTGAGACTAGCGCTGACAGTGGTCTGGAACGAGCGTCACGTGCTCGGCTGGGCGCGCACGATTTCTCGTCAAAAGGTTCCCAAAACGCATATCATTATGCTGTGTATTCCGAGAAAGCCTTATTCTGTTGATTTTGTTCAGTTTGCTGTCGGAAACTCAATTCTGCAAAAAGAACACGTGTAGTTCTAAAAAGAACAAAATTACGGTCTATTTTGGTCATTCCTATTCCGAAATACATGTAGTCCAGAAAGAAAGCACCATAACTAACCTAAACCCCAACCAATACTTTACTCCAAACCTGATCAAGGTTGCGGTGCGCGTAACCAGAACAGCGAATTATAGACATTACTAGCGCAACGACTGTGGAGCGAAATAACTCTGACATTGTTGTGAAATGACTGTGACCACGAATGTTATTTGAATATTATTACAGATATGTAGGCTAATTGTAATAATATTACAAGACTAACCCTGGAAAATATATTGGGCTTTCATTGTCTGCGATGGTATTTCAGCTTGTGTTCTTTTTCTTCTTTTTAGATTTTCTTAAGTGCTCCTCTAACGATGGTGCTCCGGTTATCGTGTTTGTTTCCAAAATGTTTGCTGTGGAGGACAGCGCCTTGCCAAAGCATCGCAAAAGGTAAAACTGTTCATGTCTTTCTATCCTAGGCTAATAATGCTACAGTACGGTAATGCAAAGCACGGCGCCTCACGGCACGGCGCAGCGTGGCACGGCGCGGCGCGGCACGGCGCAGCGCGGCACGGCGCGGCGCGGCACGGCGCAGCGCGGCACGGCGCGGCGCGGCACGGCGCGGCGCGGCGCGGCGCGGCACGCGGCACAAGAGCAATACCTTGTGGTCCAATAATGTTGAAATTTAAAGAACCCTTTTAACACGTCTTTTTGAAAACCAGACAAATTCAGTTCGCAATTTCCAGTTATTCAATCTCCAGTCAGAGATTCTCCTTCAAAGACCCAGCTTGTAAGTCCTCTCCAAAAAACTCTCTCGCTTTGTAATAGTTGACCTCCAGATCGAGCATTTCCTGTCTGTTAACCTTTTTTAGACCTTTGACCCACGAAGAAATTACTGCTCGACGCGAAAAAGCCAGACAGAGACACGCTGAGTTGCTGGCGAGCAAATCTGGTCTGGAAAATGGAACTCCTCTTATCCTGGAGCCTCCCTGCGAAGAAAGCAAGGAAAAAGAAAATGATGATGGACGAGAAAAACTTCCTGAAAGCAAGCAAGTTCCCAAGAATCACGTGTTGGCTTTTGCGCGCGTCTACAGTGGGACCATAAAAAAAGGTCAGCGGTTATACGTACTGGGCCCAAAACATGACCCACGAGAGGCACCAAGTCGAAAATTGGCGTCCTTGGATGTCCAAGACCAAATTCCCGAGAGCAGGTAAGGTGTTTTCCTGTCAAAGCATGCGCCCTCACGATGGGAATTAGCATTGCAATCACAGCATCAGTTTCCCTACAATATTTTTCGTTGGTATTGTTAGTTTCTTTGTAAGCAATTATAACAGCTGCCATACTGAATTCTGTTGTGGCACCAAATTGGCACTGCTGTACAGTTTGCTGGAAATTGAGGGGTGACATTCCTTGCTGTAAATGTCCAAATACATTAGTGGCCTTAATGTGTTACTCCTCTCAATTATGACCAAAGTATAGTGTGGGTGACGTTCCTGTGACAAGCTGCACTCACGCAGCACCAAATATAAAATAATGACATTCGAGGTGGCCTCTTTGGTAAGCCTGCTGGTTTCCTGAGGTCTCCTTGCCACTAACTTAAAGGTGAAACATGATTGTGTACAAGAAATGTCCTCTCTTACAGGTCCGCTCTTAGGTCTCCTCCTCTTAGGTCCTTAGGTCCTCTTAGGCCCCTCGGGTCCTCTCTCAGGTCCCCTCTTAAACCCACAATAGCACCAACCCTCTAATTTGTAACATAGTTTTGTAATCCCGCTCAGTGATAAAGAGGACGCCAGCGAGGGCCTCTCAACCGCTAAATCAGTGGACAGAGGAACAGACCAACACGTGGCAATGTTCACTGTTCAAGACCTTTACTTACTCATGGGCCGAGAGCTCGAAAGCCTCGATTCCGTTCCAGCTGGAAATGTCCTGGGTATAGGTGGTCTTGAAAGTCACGTGCTCAAATCTGCTACGATCTCCAGCACTGTCGCGTGTCCTCCCTTCACAGCTCTTCCAATCGAAGCTCGTCCCATTGTTCGCGTTGCTGTAGAACCAGTCCACCCCGCCAACATGCCTGCGCTTGCCAGGGGAATGAGGCTCCTTAATCAGGCCGATCCTTGTGTAGAGACGTTAGTGCAAGAAACTGGTAAGGTGATGAGGTTTGGTTGTAGCTTAGGGAGGAGAAGGGTAGAATCCTTTACGCTGATTTTTAAAATTTTTTTTTTGTAATTAAAAAACAATTTCAGTTTCGAAAGACTTTTAAATCATCGGGTTTGGACATCGGGGTTTAAGTGCAGCGCTGAGCGGGACATGCTTACAAATGTTATGTTTGTTTTCCCTTTCAGGCGAACACGTGATAATTGGCGCAGGCGAGGTACATCTGCAGCGGTGCATTGATGATTTGGAGCAGCGTTTTGCTGGCATCAAGCTGAACGTATCAGCGCCTATTGTGCCGTTCAGAGAAACAATTGTGCCTCCTCCAACGGTGGACAGAGTCAACGAAGCTATTGTCATCGAAACGAGCTCAACACAACCCAAACAGAATGAAACCGAGGAGGAAAGTGAAGGAACGAAGAACGTCTTGGATAAAGGCAAAGGTCTCATTGAAATCAGAACAGCAAACAGGCTGTGCTGTTTGCACATTAGAGCGATGCCACTTCCGGCTGAAATCGTCCAGCTACTTGATACGAAGAGCGATTTGATCAAAGTGCTGGTTGCAGTGTCGTCTGCTACTAGTGCTGCTGAACGAAAGCAGTTGGCGTCTGAAGTGAAGGCTTCCACCAGAGAGGCGTTGAAGAGTTTCTATCAAGAACTGCGTGATGCTTTTAAAGAAGCGGGTAGCGTATGGGACGGGACCGCCGATGATATCTGGGCGTTTGGTCCGCGTAGAATAGGCAGCAATGTGTTGCTGAACAGGATTGTTGACTATAAAAGGCCTTCTTTGTGGCAAACCGTCGGGCTGTCAGGTACTGTGAATTGAATTTTTTTTTTCATTAGAAAAGTGACAAGGGGGGGGGGGGTCGGTGGGGTAATTTCAGCTTGCACGATTCTTTTTTTGCAACGATTTTATTTTGGCAGTGGACACCCTCTGGATTCTTTTTCCTTCTTCGTTACAACAATATTTTTTCTTTTCGTTTTTTTTTCTTCTCAAGAGTTGTTTTAGCATCTCCCCACTCCCCCCATCACATTTCTAATGGTTCATCTCTCAACCTTAAACCCCTGAGGCCGATTTACACGGTGTGATTTTCGCTTACAACTTCTGTAACGCGCGCTGCTCGCGCTATGCACAAAATCGTATACAACAGTTGTTATTCAATATTTCCAATACCTGCGACTGTCGTATGCTTTTAAAATATGATTCAAAATCCAACGACAAATTTTAGACCGCGTGCGTCTGTCGTAGAGAAATTGTAGGAGCATTCAGACGGTAAAATTTGTTCTACGTTGTGTCGCATACGCCAAGACGTGCGCGACAAATCGTACCGTGTAAATCGGCCTTCAAGAGTGACCAATGTGTAATTTCTCCTTGTAGTAACACTGATCAGGTTGTGAGAAAAAAGAAAATGATTATCAAGTAACAAAGGTCTTGATTGTTTAACAAATTCTCCTCATTATTACCATAGAAAATGTATGGAGAACAGTGTGGAGAATATCCGTGCTGGTGTTAGGGTTTAAAAGGTTAAAAATGATGTGGAATAATCAATACAAGGCTAAGCAGAAAGTTTTTTCTTCCTATTGACCTTAACCTGTTCCAGGCTCTCAGGTAGTGGAGACGGGCGAACGAGATCTGAGTGAGCAAAAAAATTGAGCGGGGTCTGGGGGTAGCAGCAGGCTGCTTGCAGCCGCCCGTCCCAAGCCCCCTCCATTTTTGACCTCGCTCCACCGTTTACTATCTGAACGCCTGGAACAGGTTATATTGATCTAAAAAGCTTCACTCATTGGATTATTAGATTCTGGTGTAATAATGTTTGCTTTTCTTTATCCCACACGCAGTCAGTTCTCTCATAGAGAATGGAATTGTTTGGAACCAGTAGCGAAAGAAGGAAGACTAGTGTTTACTGTCTATGTGAATTCTGTTGTCCAATAGTACAGTAAACACCCGCGTATAAGAACCTAGTGATTTAAGAACCTACACGCTGAAATTGGGCATTTTAGTACCCAAATATATAAGAACCTATTTAGGCTGGCAAAGAACAATAGGTTCTTATACAAAAAAACAGTCTTATTTTCTAGCCAAAATACTGGATTTTAATTGATAGAAATTGTGAAATTTCTGAGAAACACCGTGAAAATTATTTGTTTAATTGAAAATCTTATAAATACAGAGTATAGAATACTGTATAAAATTATACTGGTGAATTTATTATTGTTTAAAAAATAAGGCTTGGCATTTTTGCTGTTTAAAATACAAATGTTCAACCATTATGACATACTAGTACTACAGTAGTTCTCTGAATGGTATCACTATGACAACTCCTACAAATAAGAACCTACTAAGAACCTAATCAGCCTGAGTTCGGAAGAACTACCCCAAAATATAAGAACCCATTCAGCCTGAACCCAAAAATTCTAGGTTCTTATACGCTTATTCTAGGTTCTTATACGCTGTATCTTCGATTAACAGCCAGAGCGTTGTAAGAAATGCTATTGAAAACAAACAAGGGAAATGGCCAGTTCTACACTCGTAGATAAGTAATTTGTGCATTTTGAATTTTTGACTGTTCTTTAGCAAGTTCATGATGATAAGATTGAGTTCTCTTTCTTTTGCTACAGGAAGTAGATACCAGTCAACGTCGGACACCAGTTACCGGGATTACGATAACAGTATTATAAGCGGCTTTCAGCTAGCGACACTTGCCGGGCCTCTGTGTGAGGAACCTTTAATGGGAGTGTGCTTTGTAGTAGAGAACTGGACTTCAGTGGAGCAAGAAGAGCCTTCAGCGGTATCCGATAATACTGGATTGACTGGTGATACAGGATTAACCGGATTGACAAATTCAGAAGATTCTTCGCGTAAACTTTTTGAAGACCAAAACAGAAATGAAAGTGATACGGGAGACAGCAAAATTGTCGATAGCGAGGATTCAGCTAACGTAGAAAGCAGCCAAAACAACGTCAGAGATAGGGCAAACGCATCATCTAAAGACATTGGAAAACCTGACTCGGGGGATAGCACAGAAAAGTACCCCGTGTCTCAGAAACTTCATAGGTTCGGACCATTTTCAGGACAGCTCATGTCTGCTGTCAAGGAGGGTTGCAGGCGTGCTTTCCTGCTGCAGCCGGTTCGGCTAATGGCTGCGATGTACACTTGTGAAATTCAAGCAACTGCCGAGGTCCTGGGCCGAATGTACGCGGTTATTTCCAAACGAGAGGGAAGGGTACTGAAAGAAGAGATGAAGGAAGGGTCGGACGTGTTTGACGTCACGGCTGTACTTCCGGTTGCCGAGAGCTTTGGTTTTGCTGAGGAAATCAGAAAGCGCACCAGTGGGCTGGCCAATCCACAGCTGGTGTTTAGCCACTGGGAGGTAGGTGGGATTGTTTGCATAGAACAGACTTGTCAAGCTAACGATCAAAGAGGTCATTTCCTTGGTATGGTTTTTGACGATGCCATCAGGATAGACAAAACTTCGGCGAGACATTTTGTCCCGTTGCGTTGTAAGGTTATTGCTAAAGCAAACGGTAAAATCAAGCAAAAAACAGACGGACAAGAAAAAGTGAAGGCACATACAGTTGCACGTAATAAGGGACACACCTGTGGTGCTTTTTGTTTCTATGTATGCTTCATTTGAAAGACAGAATGCTTGGTTGATACTTTGATCTTACTTATCTTTTAGTTTAATGTACGAAACAACGTACGAACATTCTAAGGCTTACATGTTAACCCAAGAAATACCACGACTTCCTTGTGTCTGTGCCTGATGACATAATCATGGGTCTTTTTCATTTTTTTCACGTTATTCACTAGTTTCGACGTTTTGCAGGTCGTTGATATTGATCCTAATTGGGTCCCTACAACAGAGGAAGAGTACACTCATTTTGGCGAGAAAGCGGACTCTGAGAACCAAGCGCGAAAATACATGAACAGCGTGCGGCGAAGGAAAGGATTGTACGTAGAAGAGAAGACTGTGGAACATGCAGAGAAGCAGAGGACACTGAAGAAATGAAGAACGATGGATGTTGAGACGGTGAAGAGGCGAGTAAGAAATGTAAACGTGTCAACAGGGTGCGGAGGAAAAAAATAACAACATGGAGATGATTGTGAAACGTGCGAATTAACGGTTGTCAGTGGACAAAGTGATGATGAAAAAGAAACGAAAATGTGCGGAAGTCAAGGCTTAATTTCCCACCCAATGCGTAAAGAATGAAAAAGATAATTGATTTTTTAATTGAAGAGCAAAATACAAACCATTACACTTGGATAAATACAAGGTACAAGTTAAAATACAACCCAAAGTATTAACATACAACTCAAGGTAAGATGCCTGGCAAGAGGCATTGGACAACTGATCAGAATGAAATAGATATTTAAAGTACACGGTGATGAAGTACTCGGAAAAAAACCCTAAGCCCCCAGCAGGAATCTCGCCCACTACTTTTGAGGTATGGGTCACTGAAATTAGAGGTTCGATTCCTGGTGCTGGCTCGATTTTTTTCCGAGTATTTCATCGTCGTGTACTAATTCATATATCAATAACAACAATACAGCTACAATTTGTTTTCAAATTCGCTTGTCTCTTCTGTGCAGTGGGAAACACTGTTATTACCACCACGACGAAATGCCTTTAGCTGTTAACGCGCGCGGAACGCACTTACAGCGGATTCAGGTTGAGCGTTTAATGGCGTCAGTTACCGCGTTCGTTATCACTGTTGAATGGGTTGCGTTGCGAGGCAAATTATCAGACGTTGCTAGGCGGGGATGATAGCGTTCTGTCAGACAACTGAGATAGATAGATAGATAGATAGATAGTTTTATTAATACTATTTACTTTACAGCCAAAAGGCTGAAATGCGTAAATTACAAATTGCTTTAAAATCGTAGCGAAGTCATGCCACCAACTCGTCCACTGGCAAGCAAACCCTTTCACAATGTGAATCATCACGACTCGATATAACTTCTACGATGTTTAAACGATCTAATTCTGCCGAAAAATGCATGAATTGCCCACGGCAAAATACTTCCAAGGACGTCCTTATCTTTCTCATTTTTCGTCTGTAGCACAGCAAGCGGACGCCATATTTATGTATGAAAGAAAGCTACAAACTCGAAGCTTTCCCTGCACGAGCCGCCATTTTCTTTGTTGATCAACACTGGTGTTTCATGGGATATAAACTGGGTTACAGTCCCCCAGTAACCCTAGATTTGGTTTGAATGGAAGTAAATACGCGCGAAAATCGAACACAGCTTAATTTATAAAGGCTATCACACTAATATTTAAACCAAAAAAATGTCGGACATTGTCGAGAATTACTTTGCACCAAATAAAATATCTACAGAGCTTAGATTGTGCAATATATCGCATGAAACAGCGTCTTTCTCACTCGTTTCAGTGTTTATTCCTTTGCGTTATACAGTATACCGCTGGTAGTTGTTAGCGGGCTCGAAATGTCCGCGATTTCTGGCGATGGACAGAACGCTATCATCCCCGCCTAGTAACTGTGACAATTTGCTTCGCAACGCAACCCAATCAACAGTGATAACGAACGCGGTAACTGACGCCATTAAACGCTCAACCTGAATCCGCTGTAGAAGTATGAAAGGTGAGGTGAGCACGCATCCCCAGTGGCTCCAACAGGGTTTTAATTATAGGAAAATTGAAACGAGTTACTTGGAGCCAGTCTTAAGTATGTGAAACAGAAGGCCGGTAAACTCACTGAGAAAGAAATATCAAAAAGGAAATTATGAAGGAAACACAAAAAGTAATCGAAGTTTCCAGTGCATGCTTGGTGTCCAACCAATCAGAGTGTATGCTTTGTCGTAAGGATTCTTTGATGTTACAGCTGCAAAAAAATTGAAACAACAAACAAGAACAAACACTGTGAGGGCCGATTGAACTATCAGAGGTCATTAACACTGTGGTGGCCTTGATTTAACTATCAGAGGTCATTAATTTTTGTTGACAGCCACCACATCTGCGGACGATACCGTTCGAACTGGAAGCAATCGTGAACTGATACACAGTTTGTTACCTTATTTCAAGAAATGTTAATTTTAATACTTCAAGGTATCGGACTTGCACCGTATTTTTTTCATGCGTAGCAACTATACGAGGCAACCCAACATGTCATGTTAAACCAGCTAAAGGATAAGAAACCGGTCACAGACAGGAAGGAAGTGAATTCGAAAACTTTGTCTTCCCTCCATTAACTCACTATTGATGCCGAGCAGCATCACTGGGCAACTTTCTGATGATGCAGATGATGAAGAAAATAGCTCTTGGCAAAAGAATCCTCCTTTACCTTTCTATCGCTTAACAAACTACTAAATTATGAAAACGTCTAGAGAGGTAAGGCCAACAGATAGGTATCGCCGGGAACAATTATGAATTCTCGGCTAAAATACCGTTTTCGTATGAATTAACGGTCTTGTTCCTAAATTTAGTCAAGTAATAGCTTCGCAATTTTCACCGCATCCGCTGTGTGGTAGAAATAATGCAACAACAAGGAAGGGTGGGTGTTTCTGACTAATTTCAATGTAAAACCTAGCATGTACGACTGTCATAAAATTGGAAGTTCTTGATGGCATGGCACAACCACCTATCCCACCTCAACAGATGTAAAAAAAAAAAAAAAAAAGAAAAAAAAAAGAAAAATTTCTAGTTTTGAAAGTTATGCTTGTCGTTCGGGGTGGCTGACCAAGTGTTCAACAATAAAGAAAATCAAAATTGAAGTGGCGTTCAATCGAAAAGGAAAGTCCACAATTTTCTCTCTGTTAGGAAAGAAAGATGAATATATTTCTGACGCCAGGAAATGCCAAATATATTGTAACAGAAATAGTCATTGCTTTAACCTCCGAAAGCTTAGTTAGGAAGAAAAATATTAGCCACCCACAAAATCGTCATAACAAAATCAGCGAACCATGTAGCCGCGATATCACATCCCTCAGCGTAGTTTCGTGCAATTTTTCAGGAGTTGCGGTCAAGATGGAAAACAGTGCGAGGCTTAATATATCTTGAAGTTTAGCTTACAAGAAAGTCACTCTAATGAAACAGGCCGGCAGAAAAGGCGAAAATTGCAAGTGATTTGGATTCTTTTGTTCGCGTGTGACTGATATTAAGGTTAGTTCAAACTTTAGAGTTGTGACAAGTATTAAGAGACCTGTGCCATTTCTCATTGCTTTACTTAATTTATCACGTTGTCACTTTATTTATGTCACGTAAACTTCTTGTCAAACTGTACTCAATGGCATAGACTTCAGCCCTTCATTCTAATGTAAAACTACCAGAATGAAGTTATAAAGGTAGCGACACTGTCACTCTTGGTATATTCTGAAAACTGTCTCGGTAGGAGACGCAAGCGGCTACCGCACGTGGTCATGATATTTTCCTGGTAGACATTCAATTTTGCTTGCAAATCTGTATCACCTTTCTCAGAGCTGGAATTTAATGGAGGCTAGAGGAGAAACAGAAACGCTTTCGTGCCCTTATTTTAATTCCCTTACGTCAGCGAGTGTCCAGCCCATTTCAAACGTAGGCGTAACAGTCGTGGTGTTCGAGGGACCGACTGAGATCCCAGTTAAACTGAACTATGATCGAGTCACTGCGTCAAGTGATAACCTAGCTTGGCTGCCTCTTTCTTTTCCACGGTAACTAAATCGCCTAGAATCAGCTCTTGGGCATTTTAGGATTTTAATTCTTTTTCATTTACAATTTCTATATTTTGATGACGACTACTTCTCGATTGTTGAAATCTTTATCGTATTGACCGATTAGTGCTCTTTCGAGTTTGGAGAAGCAGTCAGTTTAGAAGCTTGTAATTAGGGTCGGCAGATAACTGTTTTTGTTTTACCCGAGAGCTCCACTCATTTTACGTTCACCGTTGTTTATTAAGGCAGGTATATAATTGCTCCATTTTCTTGATATTTAAATGGATTTTCTGTTTGTTAACACAAAATAATGTAAGGCAACATAACACGACTGATATTCTCTTTCCGTTCTCATTTAAGGAGGGTAAAATCGATATAGAACCTTCAATGATATTTTCTTTGGCAAAGGCTTCTTTTTACCATTACACGTTTCCGTTTGTAAAAACTAACAAATTAAATTCCAAACATGATATTACATGTTCACTTTAGTTGTGCCCCCACAATGACCTAATTACCCAAAACGTGAGCCTTGTAATTAAGCAATATCAATTATTTGTTAATGACATTGCAAGCGAATACATTATCGGGCTAGCCTCGTTGAAAATATTGAAAACCAAACGGCTGAAATCCTGTGAAAAATGCACCTAATAGAATTCGTACCGTACTACGTGATGGATAAGGACTTGTTTACACTGGTGGCATAACAAGATAACAACATAGTCATAATGACATAAAAAAAAGATCAGTTTTATCCTTATGTCGATCTGCGTGATCTTCCCCTTAGGTCGTTATGTCGCAAGTGTGAACGAGGCTTAACTGGTAAAGCTTGTTGTTAATCGAAGGCTTTGTCGTTTAATAATTAACTTTGCAATAACAGCAACAAAGATTTAATGATAACAACGACGAGGCATACATAGATTGTGCTCGAAAATGTTGAAAACATATTGCTCAAAAATGGGGTCAAGACGCTCAAAGGCTGCCCAAAAATTAAAAGTTTTTGCTCCAGAAGGTTAGGAATTGGAAGTTGGTCATCAGCAGAAGTCACATAACTCCTTTAGACAACATGGTATAAAGTTGTTTGACATAACTTTTTTTAACCCGAAATTCGAAAAGAAGTAAATATTAGAAGGGTTCATGGGAAATAAAATAGTTGCGGGCGAACGGCTGCTGTCTTGTTTGTGGGCGCACGGACTACGGAGTCACAAACAACGTGAAACGCGTTTCATTTTAGCTCATGGATGACGTAGTCATACCATGATGTTTTGGTGAGGGTCTTGGCGCTCACTCACTCACTCACTCGATTGTGATTAATTTATTCATTAAACTCTCCTCCTGTCCCTCCCCTGGGACAACGACAACGACACACGTACAGACATTAGACTAACAAAAGACGGATCGAAACGCACCAATCACTGTGTACAGTCTTCACAGCCAATGACAACTAGGCTTAACTGACAGTCGACCAATAACATCACGACTTCGTTGACCAATCACATCAAGGACCAGAGTACTTATACCATCTACTGACGTTACACAAATCACTTGACTCTGATGATGACTTCCGCTCAGGTTGTCGAAACGTCAGTCAATGTCACCACAAACAGTCCCTCTCAGGACTACACTCGCCCGGACAATCGTACTTCAGTTAATTATGAAAACTTTAAAAGTTGCCGAGCACAATCTATACATGACAAGGTGGTGGTAATGGTGATGATGATGTTGATCATAATGATAGCAAAACCCAAAAGCTGTAAAGTGTTCTTTGTGTTCACTTAGGTACTGCTATTAACATACGTTGATTTGATGAATACAGTATTTTAGTCTGTTTTGATTCGTAAAAAAGATGATCTTTTCTTGGCTTCCACTTTTTAGGTCACCAAGTGCCATTTTGACAGGATGCCCGTAAATACAACAGTTTTGTCCACAGATAATGTGGTTGATTACAAGCCAAGCTTATTTACTGGCGCAACTGTCGCCGTTATCGATGGGGCAATTGCGATCACAGGGACACTAGGAAATCTCCTCGTATTGACAGTTATATTTGTACAGATTCGATTCTCGACCGTCTCTAACGTCCTGATCGCAAATCTGGCCTCGGTCGATCTCCTAACTGCGTCCGTACTGATACCGGGTGATATTTCCCGTCATGTGTGCAATCGAATGGGTTACTGCCACGTATCTGACACGTTTGTACTTCTGCATCGTATGCTCGCTCAATATGTCGTCACGGCTGCAGCAGTGAGCTTGTTCGTAATCGCAGTGGAACGTTTCATTGCCATCGCCTTCCCATTTCACTACCGATCTGTGTTCACAAGATTGAGAGCCAAGGGTTGTGTTGCGGTAACGTGGATTTCAGGAGTGGTCGTGACGGCAGTTTTCTTTGGTCTAAAAATCGTATACATTCAGAGCATACTTTGTATATTTCTTGTACTATTAACGTTTTCGCTTTACATTTATATTTTCTCCGTTGCGTTGAAACACGAAAGAAAAATTGCAACAACATATGTGCGACACCCAGATCTCCAAAGGTCTTCTCCGTTGCCGTGGGAGCGGAAGTCCGCTAAGACCATGGCTATAGTTTTGGGTGTGTATATGTTATGCTGGGTTCCTTCTGTTGCATTTTACGCCGTGGTTCGAGTAGACGATTGGCTTTATCCTAGAATGCAATTCTGGATCAACTCTGTGTACTACATGAATGCTGTATTGAACCCTTTCATTTATGGTGTACGGAGTAAAAAGTTTCGGAAAGAGGTTCAACGGTTTATCAAGTCTTGGCGTGTCGCGAACAAATTGTGTCCTCAGTGACGCGATGAGGACGAGAAGGCACAGAGAAAGGCAAACTGAGTCAATTGATTTGTCGCCATCATTTGGCGAGTAAGTTTCTACGTAAGACCGTCGCAGTTGAATCGGAGAGAGTTCCATCTACCAACCTTAGCGTGAAGTGTACACCCTAGTGTTAGGTCTGGTTCTGATATACCGCAGACCTACCTGCCACATAGCCGCCGATAATGCCTGGGATAATATATTATTGTTCCGACATATGACGGGACATACGCCGACGGCATAAAGAACCATCACAGGTGTTTACCGCCGGCACGCCTCATATATCGGAACCGTGTCCCAGGCATTACCGGCGGCTATGTTGCAAGTAGGTCCGCGGCATATGAGAACCGGGGGCTACAGGCGAGTAACAGACTTTGCTTGATACACAGCCGCATACACACTGGTGAAGCGTACCGAGCGAGTAGCAGCAGAAGAAACACAGTGTGAGACTCCGGCCAGCTAGGAAAGAGAGACAAAACGCTGCTAGCCAGAGAAAAGAGGCAACAACGACGACTGTGATGGAAATTTGAGCAGTTCGCGTTTGCTTTATTACATGATATCATTGCTATTGAAATTATTAATGTACTTCCCCGTACACGGAATGAAAATAACAAAACAATGCTATTAAATTATATTTTTGTTGGAGAGTGCATGAAGAGACTATTGACTTCAGGTTTATACCCAAATGTACCAATGAAAAGTTGGCGTTCACCAACACGTTTACGTATATCCCCTGAACTACATTTACGGGGTTGGGCGGCAATTGCTAAGACGCCACTTTGACCCTTTAACTCTCAAGATCTGAATATTAATTCTCCTTTCTAGGTGCTGTACAGTTCCTTGTACATTAATAAGAGAATTTGTGGTTATATCAAGATAACACCCTCCAGCTGACACGTTTGACTATTCTCATCATCTACCTTCTGTGGAATGTATTAATATTATATTGAGAAGTTATATGATAATCATTTCTGGGAGTCTTAAGTCTATTCGCGGACCATGTATAATTGAGAAAAAAGTTCTGATCCACGCGAAACACCTGCTACCTGTGTGCGCTGCCGTGTATTTCTATACTTTATCTCTCGTTCTGTTTATTTTAGCAGACTGCGCTTTATTAAGCGCGACAACTCTTGACAACTCTCTTTTAAAAGGCTATTCGTGTTATCGACAAAAACAATCATAAGCTCATTCATTGAAATGGGTGCTAACTTGAACAAATCCCACGTCTGATTTTCAAGGGCAGTGTTCTGTTGTGTCAACGACGAAACTGTTTAGTAGTGGTGACTTATGATGCGTCATTCTTACTTCAACTAAATGTGAATGTTTATTTCTTGGGAAAAAGAAAAACGTGACAGTTTCCGTGAAGCTGTCCCTCCATTCAGTATTGAGTTTGAAAGTACAATGAAAGGTGTTTGTGCGGGAAGTAGCCGTGGGTGCTTCAGTTTAAAATGCACTTTAGTTTGATGAAGAAGTAGTAGATTGAGAATTGAACAAATACCTCCTCCTGGCAGCTATTTTTAAAAAAACTAATCCCCCAGCTTTAACTTGGCGTAAACTTGTTAAATATTGAACCAAAAATAAAAATTAAATCTCCTAGCCTGCGAATACGGCCGCCTCTCATCGCTCCCGGCCCCCAAGGGACGCCCCTCACAAAGACTGCAAAGTCTTCTACTGGTTTTATAACTTATGATGTGAAATATGATATTTAAAGACCTGCTTTGAAATTTAAAGACCCTCCTTTAATTTATTCACTAATAATTAATGGGAGGGGATATGCTGGTCAAATTTTTGCTGACGACCGCTAGCCTTATTCACGAAAACGTTCATGGCTGACAAATATCGGAAATACAAAAAACGATGTATGGCGGGAAAAAAGAGTACAGTTGCCGAGCAAAAATCAATAAAGCAGCATTGGCTATACCAAGACTTCATTTTACCGCTTTTGTACTGTAATTGTAAGCTCATATAAACCTGAATAACCACAGAGAAAGTACCCTTTTCTTCCAGCAAAAGTTTTTTATTAAGCAAATCATTTCATATGGAATCTCTGAAATACTTTCTGACGAAGTGTTTTATAGCAGCTGTCAATACTGTAAGCAATGATTTATGTGTATGTGTTAAACCTGATTAAACCCCTGCGCTTATCAGTTAAAACTTCAATAGTTAAATTTAATTTCCCAGTATGCTGTTTGGCTCCTATTGTCACCCTAACAATTAAAAGCTGTTGTAAATGAACGTTTACTTTGCTTAATTTGCTGGCCTCGATTTTCCCTCATCTAGACTAAACTTTGGCCCGTTCTGTCCCCCCTAAGAAACAGGGTCTCTCATCTCTCCCGCGTAGAGAGACCCTGGGAACTAGGTTGGTCCGAGTTATGTTACGGATCGCGATTTCGCTAAGCTGAAACTGTTAATCGATCATTTCTCGAGGTAATTTAAACATTCTATTCTATAATGAATAACAGACCACTTGGTTGTTCAGGTTTTTATTTAGCTTTATTGCCATACAGATTAACTTTAGAGCTGTTTACACTTTCATCAAAAAAGTCGTTCGAGCTATTATTGGTTTGGTTTATACTTGAATTTCGGGACATTTGTCTGTATTTTTGTCGATAAAATCGATAATCAGTTTTAAAAATCTTGTGATTATCGACTTTTATCGACAAATTTACTTTGTCGATTGACAATTATCGACAACTATCGAGTACTATCGACTTATCGATTACGTTTTCGATGATCGACTTTGATCGACATGTTACGTCCTGAAATAATGCACACCAGCTAAGCTACAAATTGACGACTCATCAACGGTATTTTTCCACTCAAATTGTTTAGCCGTGGGAAAGGTGCTTACAGTTTCTGTAAATTGCCTTTTCGCGTAGTCTTCCGTAAAATTTGTACAGAAATCGTCCTTTCTCGACCTCCTTGTTTTTTTAAAATGACACGAATATTACAGTTCGTTTAGAACGTCATGTACTGTTGTGTACCATTTTTGCACGGAAAACCGCTTGTCAAAAATACTTTTTTTTCGAATCCTTTCCCAAAAAAACGCATGGATCATGAATCTCAAACATCCGGATTTAGATTTGATCTGATGTATCCTTTCTGAGTACGGATACAGTAGTAAGGGGGGTCACTTGGGCTATAACAAAAGAATTGATTAAAAGAACAATGGCCAAGAATTCCTTAGGGAATAGAGAACAATGGGGATATGGTAATTATCACGTGCACAGCACGAGGGCAGGAAGCAGGGTATGACGTCATCATAGGGGTCAAAGTCCAGGATTTCGCAATACCAAAGGTCTTAGCAAGGTGACGTCATGCCAAGGTCATGGGATATCAAAGGGGGTATGATGCAAGATCAAACTTGAGAAAAAAAACAATGACAACAAAGGATCCGAAGATCAAAGAAAAAAAAAGGCTTGATACGATGACGTAAGGTAACAAGGAGTGTTTTTTTGCTGACAAGTCAGTAAAAGGGATGACGTATGGTATCAAGGGAAGTGTATTTTGTTGACTAAGAGACATGATTGTTTTTGCTGAAAAAAAGGACTTGATGATTGTTTCTCAACTCCATGGCTTGTCACGCATCGTCAGCTCTTTAATTGCTCAAGAAACACGGGCGTGATGAGGTCTTGAAAAATAAAATTGATTCTAATCGAAAAAACTAGCGGGAATGAATGTGTTTATTCAAAGATCAGATGAAAATGTAAACAAGAATGTTGAGCGTGAACCAACGAATTATACTAAGTTTGTAATTCGAGTGTGTAGAGTGTATTCTTATCCGAATGATGAAATCAAACGAATGTTTTGCGTGCTTGATCAAAATGAATTTATAAAGTCTACATGGAAGATGAATTTGTCAAACTTATCACACGGCGTTTTGTCGGCAGAACCACGTGCTTCGCTCTCATTGTGAAATCAGAAGTAAACACGGTTTTGCCTTGGCTTATTGTAGAAAAAGGCGAAAACTTGAATCAAAGCGCAAACGGAGAACCATCTTCGATTACGATGGAAAGATTGAAAGCTAATGCAGTTCCAGTTTAGTTCAGTTTATTTATGAAATGTTTAATATTACAGAGACACACAGCGAAATGTGAATATAAATGAATAGACAGCGGCGCAGAGGGACCTCGACGAAAAGAATAGTTCATTAGATGTTATTGTTACATGCAAATTTTCAGTCAAACAATTCACCTGCAAAACATGTTATTGTGGTCACTGAGGCGAGAATACAAACATCTTTTCTCAAAGTTGACCGAAATCATTTTTACCGTAACAGTCTTTTTTTATGAAGTTGTATTCGGTTCCGACGGGCATCTCGCTTCCTCGAGGTCTTAAAAGCACCCTTGGGGCCGCCTTAAATTAAAGTGGTTTGATTCAACTCTCAATTATAGGTATTAAAACAAGAGTCGGTTTAAGTTGTTTGAAACAATCATTTGAAGCGCACGACTAATGATGATGAATTACACGGACTTGACAATTAAACACACAATACAGAGACTTAAAATGCAGTGAATTTGAAATGGATAAAAGTCAACCGCATTTCTTTCAAGCAATTTCAAACACTTTATTTCGTTAACAAGACGCTATAACAAAAAGTGCTTGTGCTTCGTAAAGCCCGCATTTGGAAACAACTAAAGCCAGGGCGCACTTTAATAGTGAGAAGCAAACCTTTGCCAGCAATGTACCCACACAAAAGCCGAGAAAAGTCACCCTCGCGTTTTAACAAGGTCAAGAAAAGTCGCCCTCATGTTTTAACATGGTCGAGAAAAGTCATCCTCACATTTTAACATGGTCGAGAAAAGTCGCCCTCGCGTTTTAACATGGTCGAATAAAGTCGCCTGATGTTTTAACATGGTCGAATAAAGTCACCCCCCCAGTTTTAACAAGGTCGAAAAATCTTAGAATCAATGTTTCACTTTTCTCTTAAAAGAAGAAAAGCAAGGGACCTGTCCTAGGGCTGACTGACTATAAAATAAAACGAGGGAACTAGTCGTTTCCAGGACTTGACAATTAAACACACAATACAGAGACTTAAAATGCAGTGAATTTGAAATGAATAAAAGTCATTTCTTTTAAACAATTTCAAACAATTTATTTCGTTAACAAGACGCTATAACAAAAAGTGCTTGTGCTTCGTAAAGCCCGTTACTTTAATAGACGCATTGTTTGATTTAATACGGTTCCCACTGTCTATTGCTCCTCAATCTTGCCACTAATGGCGTTCTCGCCTTATAGGACCTTTTAACACTTTTGCGAATGGAGTCTGGCGGTGTTTCCATCATCCATTCATGCACGGTTGGTTCCTGGGGTGAAGGTGGCGTTTCAATGCTAACGGGAATTTTTGACCGCGTTGTAGCGACCGGTGTAGCAGGTAGTTTTCTTGGTGGTTGTTTTGTAATCTTAACCTGGGATGTCAACGGTGGTTGCGTTTTTTTAGGAGTTGTCTCTGCTGCGGGAGGCGTTGGCGTTGGTAATACTACCGTAGGTTTTACAATCGATTCGCTCTTCATTTGTTTTGATAGCCCTTGATACCGTTGCAAAAGTTGATCCGATTAAGTCACTTTTTGGTCTTCTGGTAAGGAAGAATCCATGATACTTTTCATCTCTCGATCCAAACGTGTTAATGTCGTAAGCTGCGGAGGAGTTGTTAATCGGTGTTCTGTTTCGATACTTTGCAATAATTGTTCCGGAACAAGCAGCATCTTTTGCGCGTGTTTCATTTCAACACTTTACCCAATAAATCCACGCCTAAAGGAGCAATCAAAGCGGCGAGAGCTGGTAAAAACCCTCCTTGTTGATTAAGGACTTCTTTTTTGTTCTTGAGACTAGGTTTCTTACGCGTCAAATAGAGGAGCTTTGTCTTGTGCGGCTTCAACCGTTTAAATGATGAACTCGGTACGAGAATGTTTCCCTTAAGTAGGTTTAAAGCAATTTCGCCAATGGCCTCTATCTGTCCTCTGTTAGCGTGAGCTATCATCTCTTTACGTTGTTTCCCATTGCTATTGAAACAGGTACAAAGAAAGGGTAAATGTTGATTGACTTTGGAACCATTGGAGAGCTGTCGTTTCTGTTTGGTCGTTTTTCCAGAACGCAAAACCATGTTACCACCACGTTGATTCGTTTGTCTTGCCGCACGATACGACGTGTGAGAAGTCATCGTGTTAACTGCAGTCCACTGCCAATGGGTCATTCGTTTTATGCGTTTTCTTGTTGACGTAAACTACGGGATACGTTTGGGACAAAGGCAATATGTTGCTACGTAATCGTAGAGTAACTGGTGTTCGCGGATGCAAATCCAGCATGAGATAACCATAGGGTTGCGAAGTGGCATCTTGAAAACTCTCCCATACGTAAGGCACTTGTCCCACAAAGGCTTGTTGTGCCAGTGTCCGGAATCCCAATGTATCGCGAGGGTTATTAAACGCAATAATGTAGTGGGCATTGAGAGAGATACTGCGGGAAAACTTTCCAGGTGGAAAGAGGTTTTGCGTCAAATAAATGCAGGTGACGTCACAATGATGAGATACTTTTGTAAACAAATCCAGGATTCGTTCGTCGCCGCTGCAGTTTTTCATCAGGTCATCTAACACGATGATGCCTGGGCGACAGTGCGATGGAAATAAAGGGAAAATATCTTCAGGAATACCCTCCACCAATGTCACTTGGTTTCCCATCTCCCTGAAAGAATCATGCCAATGTCCGTAGCAATACACAATCTTGCGAATGGGGCGTTCAAATAAACAATCCGCATGTCGAAGTAGTTGCCGCGTAAAGGTTGTTTTGCCACATTGGCTTGGGCCGGCTATAATAATACTGCTCGGGCACTTGAATTGAGACATGTTGTCGCAGGGAAACTCAAATGGACTTCTAAAGGCACGAAAGGGTCGTTATCGTTTAAATAGACATAAACCCACACCTATATATACCTTTTTCAGTTTTATTTTATTGATTGCTTCCGACAACACTGAAACGACTTACAACCTTGCTGTTCACTTCGAAGGAACGGTTCATTTTTACACACCTATACATAACTTTTTTTCAACTTTTATTTTATTTATTGTTTCCGACAACACTGAAACGACTTACAACCTTGCTGTTCACTTTGAAGAAACGTTTCATTTTTAATTTTGGTCATCGAATGAAAATAAGTGTGTACACTCTTTGCAACTTGTGCATCGTTCCACTGTGAATCATATCGCTTAAATTTAGATTGAATGGTGTTCATGTCTACATTTCGTGCGCGATGAAGTAAATAAAACAAACAATAGTCTCCACAAACATCTGAGTCTAATCCCTGCAGTGGTTTGTCGTTGTAGTACGTAGCTTGCCTCAGAATGAAAGTATCCATGTTGTATGTCTCAGGAGGAAATCCGTAACTGTCAAAGAATTCACTTTCGTGTGGTGATTCAAAGTACATGGCCACCCAGTGTGTTCCGGGTTTGTCGTGAGGGTCCGTGTTTGCAATGAGACTGGCTGGGTAGGCGTTGATGACAGGTAATTTGTCACTTGGAAACACGCCTCGAATCAGTGGTGCTAACACAGGGTCACAAAGACAGGCTTGCCATAGTTCTAGGGTAGTATGCATCACGTTTGAATTAAGATCCTTGTGATAAATCGTAGACCACGCGCCTGTTGCGATCAATTTCCATCTGATTCTGAAATTCCGCGTACACGATTAAATTGAGAACTGCAGCAGTTGCAGTACCAAACTTCAGGTACAGGTTGACGTTACCCGTTCGATGGGGTATCAAATGGCTGGGATGTCCACTTCCCGCTGGCGTCAAATCAAAACGGAACAAGCCGTAACCGTTCTCCCAATCCTCTCTATCAATGTCAAGACCGTGACCGCAATTCATCTCTCCACTACCGGAGAAGAGGGTGTTGTAACCATCGATCTTTTTCCCGCCTCTCAGGTCCAGAGCAGAATAGGGCGTTTCTTCTCCGTTGACAGTCAGGCGAATATCTTGCAGACCAAACAACTGAAAATTGAAAGGATTTCTTCCCAGATTGCCGTTATAGGCATCGTTTCGCACCATTCCGAAAATGATGCATTGGGGAATCAGCCCATGGAATAGGTCCGTCTCTGTATGATTTAACACCCCTTGAGGAATGATTTTGGCATGCGTGGGGGTTCTGGTTAACGTATAGATGGCTGGTAAAGCAGCCCTTCCCTCTTGACCTTGCATGATCTCTTTATGTTTCAGTTTCGTACTGTCCGCTACACGCACTGTGCGTATGCGAAGGGTGCTTGACACAATCTTTAGTTTACAGTTGTTGGGAGTCTCACCCCCCATGAGCACAAAGGCGTCGCTGTTCAGATCCACCTTGACTTTAATTTCCAAACCATCCAGGAGTAACTTGTCCATATTAAACACGTCGCAAAGGGGTACTCCAACCAGCCCCACTTCTGCTCCATTGTTGGTGAATGTTGCTCTTTTCACCAGACCCTGGTTATTGTCTGCTGTATTGTCTACTTCATCCATGTGCCTAGCAGTATCTTTGTAGTACAGAGCTTTGGTAAGGTACGATTTCTTAGCTTGTTCTGTAAAGTTTAATAATGTCTTGATGTAAGCATTGTAGGCTTGAGTGTCTGACTGTTCCGTCACTAACGTTTCGTTGATCTTGATGGTAAACTGTTTCACGATCGAATGGAGAGTGTTATTCACCAGAGTGTACTTTTTTCCTTCACCCGTGGCCGATCCATCTTGCTTGGTAATTTTTACCACCAACCGTAACTCGGTCTTGTTAATGTCTATGTAGTCCTTTAGGGGTTTGATCACAAACTCGATGGGATTGGTTCCCGTTTGAACTGGTTCATAATCCAACCATTTGCTACTGACGATTGACACATCAGTGACAGGTACTTGAAACAACTCCAAGCTTGAATTCCCACCAGGGGCTGAGAGAGGGTGTGCTGAGGCCATACTTAGTCAAAAATAGTCTTGAATGTCGAATGCGAGGTTCTCCGTTTCTTGATCGGGTGAGTACTGAATGGTTTGGCTTTTATCGTACGCTTATATGCTCTCTTCCCACGACCTTGCTGTGTAATGTCATCAATGGTGCCCGTGAGTAAACTTTTTCCAGCCGCTTTGGTTCTCGATTTGGCAGCTGCCTTCAAAGGTTGACCATCCATGACGTCTTGAACAATTTGCATTCCTGTTTCCAACCCGGTATTGAGCAATCGCTTTCCAACGTTCTTTGCTGTTGTTTTGAGAAAGGGTGTAGCTGTACGAAATAGGGAACGAAACATTCCACCTAATCCGTTGCCCCCTTGTCCGTAAGGGTGCGTTCTTCCATAGATACTTATGTCCCCCCTGCCTTGTTGTGGAAAGGGTATAACTTGTTGGTGATACGGGTAAAATTGATGGTTCATGGGCAACAACATGTTATAGAATTGCACGACGTCGAGAATGCAACGTTACACGTACAGTACCAGACACAAATGTTATCGGTTGACCAGTGTCTCCTCTTATATGGATGGCCACTGATGAAAACACAGATGTACGGAGTGAATGATAGGTTGGTTGCTTGACTTCTTCTGTCACCGTGTCACCCAGCTGACCTCGGGGTACCAGTATTCGGAGCATGTTAGCTTGGGCGTCTCCTACCACTTGGGACTCGATTAGATCTGAATACACGTACATGGTCTGAAAAGAGTGTCTCGACAACATTCCCCACACCAAGTCTTCTTTTCTGGCAAGTGTGTTTGTGGTCCTCAACAGTGTAATGCTTTGATCGGGTTTCAATTCAACAAGAGGAGAGCTCTGAATTTGGTACAAAGCAGGAAGCTGGTTCTTGTGATTTAAGTACCCTAGGGCACGGGCTAATGTCTTGGGCAGAGTCACGTACCAAGCAGTGGGCAACCTCAACTCGAAGTAATGTTGAGCTTTCTCGTGAATGTAAAAGCACTCGTTTCCTCCTAAACTTGTAATCTTTTCTTCAATTTTCAGATAAAGGTCCTTCAAAGCGTTATGAAGTCCCATCAACATACCATCTATTACGTCTTTGACCGTACGGTAAATACCCCTTGGGAGGTGAATGGACAATGACCAAGGAACAGGCCCTGCCTTACAAAGCAAAGTGTAAGACAGTTGATTGTTTCTCACATTTTGCCACGTGTATGGATAGATGATGCGGGTCATGGCCACTTCCCAGTCTTCACTTAGGTGCAGCTGGGACGGTAATTGCATCTTAAACTCGGACGGCTTGTTTTCTGAATACTGATCCAGGCTTGCATCACTGGTCAACACCATGTAAAAACTGTTTGTCATGATGATCGACGACGAACGTGTAATACCACGTTGACGATACCGTCTAGAAATGAAAGCCGTTGACCACAACCACCTGTTAAGTAGATTTCAACGGTTTGAAATATCTTTGTGCGCAATGGTAGGTAGACAACATGTTCTTTCTCTTCGAGAACTGTTTCTCGAAATGTACCATTGGGTACCATTTCATGTAAGAGAGGTAAACGCTTGTCACCCACTTGCCAAGGTTCCACGAGGTTGGTTTGTACTTGCAAAAGCGTCTGTTTACACGGGCAGAGAGATAACGAGAAAGGAATGGTAAAAAGGCCAGGAAATGTGATGGAGGTCTGAGGTGGTATAACACACCAATCGTGACCAAATTTATCTATTGGGATAAGGGAGACCTCTTTGTTCAAACGGATCCCAGGCTTAACGGTATGTTGGTCCGTTATCCACCCAAGTGCACGAGCAGTTGAAACTGTTAACATAATCTCTTCCTCAAGAGAGTTCAGAGTTACATTCCATTCTTCGTCCACTGTTATTTTGGGTTTAGACGGCGAGTCATCATTGTTCAGACACTGTAGGATTCCCTCCGTAACATCCAGGGCTGTTCGGTACTTGCCCTCGGGTAAGGTGAACCGATTGAAGTCATCGGAGCGTCGGACTAAGACATGTGAATGCTGACAACCACCAGGAACGTCAAACCACGATAACGGATATACGATATGATGTAGTCCTACTTCCCAATCTTCTCCATCTTTCAAATGAATTTGCTGAGGTAACGCCACGCGGTAAGAGGACTTGGAATTGGTCAGAAATAGATTGCTACTAGCGTTACTGGGAAGTGTCACGTAAAAGTTGTTGTCTCCAGTCATGTCTGTTTTTGCAAGGCCACCAGTTGGTTATACGGAATCCAGCTGTCGTATTTCTTAGGCCAACCCTTCCAATGCACTAACACTTCTTTGTTCGCCCCTTTTCCTCGATGTTTTAAAACTTTTTCAATGCGAAACAAGTGATGAGCTGTTTCTATCACTTTCTGCAACTCGAACTCATAAAAGATGCCTTGAATCAAATCACCGTCTGCTTCCTTTAAACGGTATACAGGTGGATCCCTTGGAACTCTCTGGGCAACCGTAAAGGTCTCTTCCGTCCAGGATGGTAAGTAACCTTTCTCAAAGATTCGCTTATGTTTACTAATCTTGACTTGATCTCCTACTTTGAATTTATACTTTGCTGGCTTTCGCTGATCCTGATACAAGGTTTTCCAGACCTCTCTTGAATTGTGCACAGTTACATCGGCAGGTTTCATCTTGATATTTCGGTGGAAATTCTGATTGTAATTGTCATTGACTAACCTGTCCAGTTTGTCCAAATAGTGGTATGAGCTAGTGGTGGTAAACATCCGCCACATTAATTGCTTCAAGGTGCGATTGAATCTCTCGACCACTTGGGCTTTGGTTTCGTTGTATGTCACAAAATGATGCACGTTCTCATTTTTGAGAAAGGTTTGAAAAACTTTATTCTTAAATTCGGTCCCAGCGTCGGTTTGCAACTTTAATGGTTTTCGACCTTGCTCGAAGATATTTCTAAACGCTGCCACCAACGAAGAACCGGTCTTTGATTTCAGGGGAATCACCTAGGCGTACTTGGATAGGATGTCGATACAAGTCAGCAAATACTTGTACCCCTTATTCCATCGACTCAGACTTTGCATGTCCACTAAATCCGCTTGCCACTGAGCATCGATATCAAACACTAATACTCTGTTACGACGAAAGTGTTTTCGTGCCGGTTTGTGTAGGGTGTAACCGGGTTGGCCTTGGAGCCAACTGAGCACTTGAGAGCGTTTCAATCCATGGCATACCGACGTGCTGCACGATACAATTTGTCGACTCCCCCTAAAGCAGAAGGACGGTCCACTTCATAATACAGTTTCTCTAATAGTCGGTTCATCTGATTGCGGGTCATCTTCTTCTTTTGTGTTTTTCTCTTCGTGATTGTCGATGTCATCTTTCAATTCGATGTGTACTTCACCACCACAACATGCAACTAAACATCGCATTCTCTGAGAAATGTCACTTAAAGAAACGGTAGGCGTTGAACTTTCACACAGACGACTTGCAGCACTGCCCATAGTTGAAAACCAAATGATTACAAAATGTTCGTCCACAGGCTTTTTATAATCTGCCACGACATCCACCAGACAGAAGGATAATGTGTAGGATAGGCACTCCTTAACTTTCGATGGAATTCATATTGTTCAGTGAACTTGGCGTTACACTGATCCATGTAAAAGTAAACACTCAGTAAGCGACCCGAGTTCATGGGATCTAGTTCATTCAAAAGAACTGACCAACTTTCACAAGGTAGGGGATGCCATGTGTATCGTGAAAAACAACGTCGAGCACAAGTGCGAACCAAGAGGAAGTAAACCCTATCCATGTTGACGCGTAACTGGAAACGACTAGTTCCCTCGTTTTATTTTATAGTCAGTCAGCCCTAGGACAGGTCCCTTGCTTTTCTTCTTTTAAGAGAAAAGTGAAAATTTGATTATAAGATTTTTCGACCTTGTTAAACAGGCAGGAGGGCGACCTTTTATTCGACCATGTTAAAATGTGAGGGTGACTTTTCTCGACCATGTTAAAACGCGAGGGTGACTTTTCTCGACCATGATAAAACATTAAGGCGACTTTTTTCGACCTTATTAAAACGCGAGGGTGACTTTTCTCGGCTTTGTGTGGGTACATTGCTGGCAAAGGTTTGCTTCTCACTATTAAAGTGCGCCCTGGCTTTAGTTGTTTCCAAATGCGGGCTTTACGAAGCACAAGCACTTTTTGTTATAGCGTCTTGTTAACGAAATAAAGTGTTTGAAATTGCTTGAAAGAAATGCGGTTGACTTTTATCCATTTCAAATTCACTGCATTTTAAGTCTCTGTATTGTGTGTTTAATTGTCAAGTCCGTGTAATTCATCATCATTAGTCGTGCGCTTCAAATGATTGTTTCAAACAACTTAAACCGACTCTTGTTTTAATACCTATAATTGAGAGTTGAATCAAACCACTTTAATTTAAGGCGGCCCCAAGGGTGCTTTTAAGACCTCGAGGAAGCGAGATGCCCGTCGGAACCGAATACAACTTCATAAAAAAAGACTGTTACGGTAAAAATGATTTCGGTCAACTTTGAGAAAAGATGTTTGTATTCTCGCCTCAGTGACCACAATAACATGTTTTGCAGGTGAATTGTTTGACTGAAAATTTGCATGTAACAATAACATCTAATGAACTATTCTTTTCGTCGAGGTCCCTCTGCGCCGCTGTCTATTCATTTATATTCACATTTCGCTGTGTGTCTCTGTAATATTAAACATTTCATAAATAAACTGAACTAAACTGGAACTGCATTAGCTTTCAATCTTTCCATCGTAATCGAAGATGGTTCTCCGTTTGCGCTTTGATTCAAGTTTTTGCCTTTTTCTACAATAAGCCAAGGCAAAACTCGAAATCAAAAACCGTGTTTACTTCTGATTTCACAATGAGAGCGAAGCGCGTGGTTCTGCCGACAAAACGCCGTGTGATAAGTTTGACAAATTCATCTTCCATTTTGATCAAGCACGCAAAACATTCGTTTGATTTCATCATTCGGATAAGAATACACTCTACACACTCGAATTACAAACTTAGTATAATTCGTTGATTCACGCTCAACATTCTTGTGTACATTTTCATCTGATCTTTGAATAAACACATTCATTCCCGCTAGTTTTTTCGATTAGAATCAATTTTATTTTTCAAGACCTCATCACGCCCGTGTTTCTTGAGCAATTAAAGAGCTGACGATGCGTGACAAGCCATGGAGTTGAGAAACAATCATCAAGTCCTTTTTTTCAGCAAAAACAATCATGTCTCTTAGTCAACAAAATACACTTCCCTTGATACCATACGTCAACCCTTTTACTGACTTGTCAGCAAAAAAACACTCCTTGTTACTTTACGTCATCGTATCAAGCCTTTTTTTTCTTTGATCTTCCTTTGTTGTCATTGTTTTTTTTTCTCAAGTTTGGTCTTGCATCATACCCCCCTTTGATATCCCATGACCTTGGCATGACGTCACCTTGCTAAGACCTTTGGTATTGCAAAATCCTGGACTTTGACCCCTATGATGACGTCATACCCTGCTTCCTGCCCTCGTGCTGTGCACGTGATAATTACCATATCCCCATTGTTCTCTATTCCCTAAGGAATTCTTGGCCATTGTTCTTTTAATCAATTCTTTTGTTATGGCCCAAGTGACCCCCCTTACTACTGGATACTTTAGATCTATGATCCGTGTTTGGATTTTCCCAAAAAAACGCAAAATCCTTTTTTGGATTCAAGAATCCGTTTTCGGATTTTCCCAAACAAGCGCACCTTATCCTTTGAGTGAAAAATTAATTGACCCATGCCATTCTTGATATGGAAGAAATTTGCATAGACATGAGGTATTAAAATATGAATTGATAACAACTGTTTTGAGTCCTACCATACTACTGACCCGCCACAAGACGGTTTTTTTAAGCACCTCTCAGTTAATAAGTCGTAAAATTCGGATTCCCTGGTCGTTTAAGTTTTCTCGGAGTAAAAAAATATATATCAGTTTGAAGTTTTACAACTTGACTTTAAACCGGCTAGACATCTTACCAACCAGTTGCAACGTTGGATAAATAAATGTTGTAAACGAACTTCATAATTTGTCGTGATGCTGACGTCCCGCAGAGAAAACCGAAAACAAGCAGCTGTATCTGTTCTCTAAGCGTGCACAGACCCGCCACAAGCAACTAGTTGTCAATACGAAAGTCGTCATTCCGCAAAGCTGTTTTTCAAATATAGTTTTCCAAAGGTGAGTTTGACGTTTGTACGGAACTCGGTTGAATGCTCTGACAAAAAGGCCAACTAATTTAGATGAAAAAGAGCTGTTTATTTCAAGTAAAAGAAAAAGGTACATTTCTTCCATTCAGGTCATTCAGTATTTAAGTATGTTTTTGGCTTGAAGCATGCTAAGTTGCCACCTCCACAATGTCACAATCGGATTTCTTAGCACAGTTTAGCTTCTAAGTTTCACCGGAATTTATCACAGTGCAAAATGTGCTTTTTCGCAGCCCCTGTGGTTTTCATTGACTGTCAGTAAGGTTGTGAAAAGTAACTAGGTTCTTATCGGATCAGTACATCACGACAACCATTTACAGAATCGTACGAGGCTAATATAAGCCGAGGAAGTTTATAAAAATATCGGATCGTATAAACCTTTGTCAGGGAACGATTCAGGATACACTCCTATACGTAACAAGAAGAGACGGACTAGTATGCAGTCCTCATTCATCAACAGGCAACATCCATCGCCGTCAGTATATTCATGACGCACCTGCGATTTTCAATTCACTTCCACTTTTTTGCAGTTTCCTGCAAAAAATAAATTTGACAATTTTGATCTTTTAGGAAACTAGAAACGCCATTCCCCTTCACTCGATTAATTACTTCTCAGTCTAAAGTTTAATGGAAAATGATAACAGAACAAAGAACGCAGTTAGGTTTTTCTATTACCTTGTTTTTTCTGGTTATATCAAATAAATTAAGGGTAGAAAGTTTTTTTAGTGCTATCGCTCTTTCATCAGTGACGTTTAAATGTGGCTCAAATACTACTGTTAACTAATGCGATGTGATCGAAGTCAGAAAGATCATAGTAATAGGAAATCTTTATGAAACTGGAATAAAAGAGAACGAGACTTGGTTCTGTAATATATGTGAAGACAGTTTACCTATAGTATGGAAATATATTTCATGAGCAGATAGAGTTAGAATAATTTATCAAAATCACATCATTGCATTTTTGGGCTTCCCGTTTTTGTAGGGTAGGCAATGAAAATGTGTATTTTTCGCCAATAAATATTAAACTATCAGACATTGCCGAAAGAACATCAACATTCTTAACATTTCAGTTATTACTGAGTTGCAGTATGCAGTAGGCATTGTTTTTACAAATATATTTGAATTTGACAATTGTTACTAATGTCCTTATGGAAAACGTAAAGTTTTTCCCAGGTACGCGCCCTTGTTGAAGTCCTCATCTTCTAAAATTTTGTATATTGACCGCACACTAATTAACATTTATTTACTTTAACTTTTAGAGAGTTCTTTGGAGTACCCTTCCAGCGATATGGATTTCAACAAGTGGAACCCCTTTTGGACTGCGTGCTTCGGAGCGTTGGCCTGTATAATCATCATCGGAAACACTCTTTCCATCTCAATTCTTCTCAACAGAAGGCTTCGCAAGCGTCCCCATTACCTGTTAATCAGTTTGGCCTTTGCTGATTTAATGGTTGGATTATGTGCAATGCCGATTTACATAGCCATCAATATTTCCAGCGAAATTCGAAAACTCGTGCCATTTGTCGCTTCCGATGCCGTGGATATGTTCACTGGAATTTCCTCGATATTCACCTTGGCCGTCATTTCTCTCGAAAGACTCAACGCTGTTGCTCGGCCACTTCGTCATCGGCAGCTAACCTTGTGTAGTTACTTAGTTGCTATGGTTACTCCATGGATTCTGTCGTTGCTTGTGACAACAACTCGAGTGCTGCTTTCGCTTTCCCTGATATCGATTCAGCATTTTACTAGCGTTGTTATCATCACTTTATCGGCGCCTTTGTTGATATTATGTCTTGCGTACTTTGCCATTTGGAGAAAAAGAAGGGCTCGAGTTGCAAGCAGTTTCCGACAAAATCAAGAAAGTAGATTCTCGACGACGGTCTTCTTGATAACAGGAACTTTTTTCTTGACATGGATGCCTTTTCAAGTCTTAGTTGTTATTTTAATTAAATGTGTATCATGTAGGAACATTCCCTCAGCATTTGTTTTTTTCATTAAGTTTCTCCAGTTTAGTAACTCAGGTGTTAATTTCTTCATCTATTTTTTTCGGCTTCCCAGTTACCGAAGAGCTCTCTTGGCTTTGTTTTCTAGGTGTTGGTAGAATTGCATTTTCTTTGTTGAGAGGGTGGTGTACAAGGAATCATGGTGGCGGTAGAGTGGGGTAGAGCCGGATTTACCAAAAACCGACTTTTGCTTGAGATGGGATGAGAGATTTCGTTTCAGATTCTTTTTACTGTGGTAGTTTACTATAAAACACCAATGAAATACCAGGTGAGCTTTCGTGCGACAACATGATATAGATCACCGTTGCTATGATATACGTAATGGAAATGGTTTGGCATTTAAGTGGTGTTTACATAAAAAAAATTACATGACCATGAGATACGAAATTTTCGATCTTTTTCAGCACTCGAAGCGAAATTTCGTTCTCCGCGGAGTTGCTAAAAAATATTGAACCAAAAATGAAATTAAATCTCCCTTCTGTATCTTCATTTTTCAAAAAAGCGCCACTTGCCAGTGCCTTTTTTTTTTTTTGGAAAAATGAAGATACAGAAAGGAGATTTACAGCCTGCGAATACAGCCGCCTCTTATCGCTTCCGTCCCCCGAGGGACGCCTGTTGTGGGCCGAGAGCGATGAGAGGCGGCTGTATTCTCGGGCTAGGAGATTTAATTTTTATTTTAGGTTCAATATTTAGCAAGTTTACCCCAAGTTAAACCTGGGGGATTAGTTTTCAGTTAAAAAAAACAGCAGCAGTAGGTATTTGTTCAATTCTCTATCTACTACTTCCTCATCAAACTAAAGTGCATTTGAAAAGCACCCACGGCTACTTCCCGCACAAACGCCTTTCAATCTACTTTCAAACTCAATACCGGTGAATGAAGGGACAGCTTCACGGAAACTGTCACGTTTTCCTTTTTCCTAAAAAATAAACATTGCTAAAACATAACCTTGAATTAAGTGAGTTTTTTAGTTGAAGTAAGAATGAGGCATCATAAGTCACCACTACTAAACAGTTGCGTCGTTGACACAACGGAACACTGCCCTTGAAAATCAGACATGGGATTTGTTCAAGTTAGCACCCACTTCAAGGAATGAGCTTATGATTGTTTTTGTCGATAACACGAATAGCCTTTTGAAAGAGAGTTTTCAAGGGTTGTCGCGCTGAATAAAGCGCAGTCTGCTAAAATAAACAGAACGAGAGATGAAGTATAGAAATACACGGCAGCGCACACAGGTGGCAGGTGTTTCGCGTGGATCAGAACTTTTTTCTCAATTATACATGGTCCGCGAATAGACTTTCAATCCTTAAACTCCCAGAAATGATTAGCATATAACTTCTCATTATAATATTAATACATTGCACAAAAGGTAGATGATGAGAATAATCAAACGTGTCAGCTGGAGGGTGTTATCTCAGTGATATAACCACAAATTCTCTTATTAATGTACAAAGAACTGTGCAGCACCTAGAAAGGAGAATTAATAATCAGATCTAGAGAGCTAAACGGTTAAAGTGGCAACTGCCGCCCAACCCCGTAAATGTAGTTCAGGGGATTTACACCTACCTAACTTCATTCGGTCTGAAGCAGAATGTCTGTATAATTCTACTTACAAACGAGGCCATATACTTGACCTCCTCATCACACGTGTCGATGAAGAGCTGCTTAGTGGTTTGGATATCATTAATAATACATTATCTGACCATGCTGCGATCACGTGTAAACTTGAATTGCCTCGACCTCCACTTTCAAAGAGAGTTCTTACCTTCCGCAAGCTGAGAAACATTAATATGGATTCTTTTAGATCTGACCTTCAACGCTTACCGATCTATAGCCTAAATCTGGACGATCCTTATAAAATCGTGTATCACTACAATGCTGACCTCTCTGATCTACTTGACAAGCATGCCCCTGAACGTACACACGCGGTTACTTTACGACCTCAATCACCGTGGTTTAATGACAGTCTTAGAAAACTCAAAACTGAGAAGCACCGACTGGAACGTCAGTGGATGAAGTCTGGCCTGGAAATTCATAAACAACTATTTATCAAGCATATGAATGAGTACTACGCATTAGT
>OX419335.1:5139273-5151773 GCA_948470475.1 Galaxea fascicularis | reverse complement strand
GAACATTATTTTTTGCAAAATGTTTTTTGGTAAGTGTTGGCCAAGAAAAAATGCTAAATTTTGTGGATTTAAAGCAATTTTTTTATACTTGTTTTAATGCTAAATACATTTCCAAATATGCACCAGATTGCATTACAGAGCATCCAAGTTTGATGGAAAAAATAATTTTGCTGGAAACTAGTCACGAAAATTGCTGGATCCACCCCTGCAGAGTGTCTCTCTCCAAAGAGTTTTCCATCTTCGACTCACTTAGACTTGCGAAACGCGATGACAGCCGCCTTGTTTGTTCACTTTTTTCCTTTTCCTTGGGTTGTTTCTTAGTCCAATCCCAAAGAAAAAGTAGGCAGATCTTCTTCATCAGCTGTTTCGCTTATTGCAATGTTTAGTTTAACTTTTTCCTGAGGTTTTCCCCCGTTTTCGAATGCAAAATGCCGAAGTCACTCCCGGAGAAAATTTTTTTCTCGAGGCATTCATTTGCTGACGTCATCAGCGTGCACAATGGGAATATGAAGCACGCTCGCGCAATTGAATTTGCTTGTTTTTGAAAACAAGCAGTAAGGCTCCATTCGGTGTATAGGTGTGTGTACACAGGATTACTACAGTGCTGTATTCCGAGGTAGAGGGTTTAACGCTAGTTAGCGACTAAACAACTACACTTGACGCCATGTTGATTAACCTCAAAACAGACCACAAGGTCTGAACCTTTTATAAACTGCGCATGCAACATGTATGTAACATACAGTAAAAAGAATCTCATCCCATCTCAAGCAATTGTCGGATTTTCATAGATCCGGCTCTGCCCCAACAGCCCCCTTTCCTCCACTTTACCGCACCCAGTCCCTCAATGAGCACCATGATTCCCCGTACACCACCCACTCAGTAAAGAAAACCAGGAGCGCATCTCTAGGAGCAATCCTCTAAATTAAATCCTTGATCGGACGTTTTGACAAATCTAGTTATTTTTAGAAACGCGAAATGCAAATAAAGTGTATCGCGTTGTGTATTGATGTGTTGTGTTGTGGGTTTCTTTGTTGTTGTATTGTTTTGTTGCGTTTCCAAAAATAACCAGGCCTACATGACGAGCTTTGCCCGAGAAAAAAATTCTCAGCAGGCGCGTAAGCTGATGCCGCGGCAGGCGAGAGAAAGGTGTTACGTACATGTCATTAAATTAATTGCACTGAAACATAATCTAAAAACCAGACATCGTGAATCCGCGTGGGACGTCTTTATTGAGTGCAAGGCAACGCGAGGCCATTTGAGGCCACCATTTTGGCAATATTTCAGAAATTTAATGTAGTTAAAAGAATAAACGATGTTTTAAAATGAATAAAATGCTGATTGCTACATCCTCACTAAATAATGGCAGATTTCTCATATACTCCTTTGTGCTGCTCTATGTATTTTTATCTTGATAAAGTTATTTTTGCTGAATGTTGAACAAGCACGCCAAGTAGTGTGTAAAGAGTCGACCTAAATACCACCTCCTCATAATTCCGGTAAAACGTCGAAAAACGCCTGCCGGCCCCCATTCGCTCGCCCAGGCTCCCGAATGGGGGACCGGCGGGCGTTTTTTGACGTTTTACCTGAATTATGAGGAGGTGGTATTTGGGTCGACTCTTTACATACTAAAAAATGTAAAAAATGTAAATTGACCACCGTACAGGGATTCTAAAAAGCTGACGTTTCGAGCGTTAGCCCTTCGTCAGAGCGAATCGAGGAATTATGGGTTGTGTGCAGTTTTTATAGTGGAGTAGGAGCTACGTTATTGGTGGTAACATGGCAACGTGAAAAATAGGAATACATTAGTTAAATGAAAAGCGTTCGTTAATACCGTGGGGATTAAGGGTGCCGATTTGGAAGATGAATTTTTGTTCCAGATTCTTGCGGCTTTCCGTCGTACCTTGATGTAGGGAAAGGCCGCAGATAGCCATGTGTTGATTGGAGTGGTTAGGGAGATTAAAATGACGAGCGAGAAGAATGGGACCTAGCTATGCCAATCTTTTTGTAGGATATGTTGAACACCCATTTTTTAATCAGTACAACGGCCCTAAACCTGAACTCTACGGCCGCTACATTGACGATTGCATCGGCACTATTTCATCCAGCACACAAGAACTCAATCAATTTATAACCTCCGTTAATTACTTTCATCCGGCTCTTAAATATACCTGGGAAATTTCGGAAACCTCATTGGCTTTCCTAGATATCAAAGTTTCAATCAGCGGCAACGGTTTATGTACCAGTGTGCACTACAAACCTACAGATTCTCTCAGTTATTTGTTGTATTCATCGTCACATCTAGCCTGCGAACGCAGACGTATTTCCGGTTGTTGTTTCTCTCCCCCCGAAAAGTAACGTCTGCGAGCTCGAGCTGCAAAACGATTTCTGTGACGTAAAAGTCTTCAGCCAATCACAGTTTAGCTCTTAAAAATCCAGAACTAAGGCGCGCGCGATAGTCACGAAGGTAAAATAGGGTTGGAAGGCCTACACGACTCCTGTTTGCGTGTTTGCCAATTTTACCTCGGTTCTATTGACCGATTTAGCTTCTTGCTTGTTTTAAGTGGGGCAACACAGTGGTTTAGAGGATAACACGATGGTGATAGTGATTGAAACATCCATGTCCTTGAATGTCGCATGTTACGTATTTTGATACCAAAGGAAGACGACTAGGCGACCGATTCCGCGAAAAGCCTTCACGATGTTGAGAAGAATGACAAGGATGCATCTAAGCCAGTCGCTCGTCATTTTAATCTCCCTAACCACTCCAATCAATCAATGGCTATCTGCGGCCTTTCCCTACATCAAGGTACGACGGAAAGCCGCAAGAATCTTGAACAAAAATTCATCTTCCAAATCGGCACCCTTAATCCCCACGGTATTAACGAACGCTTTTCATTTAACTAATGTATTCCTATTTTTTACGTGGCCATATTACCACCAAAAACGTAGCTCCTACTCCACTATAAAAACTACACACAACCCATAATTTCTCGATTCGCTCTGACGAAGGGCTAACGCTCGAAACGTCAGCTTTTAGAATCCCTGTACGGTGGTCAATTTACATTTATCAACTCTGTTGATAATACCAAATTTTTGTGTACTACTTCCCCACCGACGCAGCACCACAGTTTCTTTAGAAACTACCCCCTTCTTTACATACTACTTAAGAAGCAGGGCGGCAGCCCATCCATTAGAGACGGGCGCCCCCCCCCGAGAACCAATGGTCGCCGAGCCCCCCCCCTCCTTCCCCCTTGACCCCTTGAGCTGGAGGAACGCAAAACCCCAGTCTTCGCCCCATGGTTGGACTTCGAGCCCCCTTCGGATTCAGAAACCGAAAGCCCCCTACACGGTTAAAGAAATCTTTTTCCCCGAGCCGCCCCCTTCCCCCCGGCCCTAAGGGCAGAAGGGGAGTTGGCCCCTGTATCGGGAAGAAGAGGCCCTGAACCGAGCCGTCGCGCAACTGGGGCTGAGCCAGAGGGGGGCGGACCTGTTTGCGGGGTACATGCGGGGAGTGCCGAGGTGGAGGCGGCGGGGCGTTTTTGGAAAAAATTCCCGTGAGCGAATCGAGGCGCCGCCAGATCTTTAAGGAGCTTTCCGAGCTGGGGCAGCATCTGCGAGGGGTGGAACGCGGGGCGCGGGTGAATGTTCCAAAAGCAAGGTGGCCAAGCAGGTGGCTGAGGCGGACGTTTTTGGAAGAATTGAGGCGGAAGCGCAAGCCGCGGAGGAAGCGGCGGCCTTGCTGTTCGCGAACAGCCGAAACATTCCGATGGTTTGCGACCGCTGCCTCGAGTTCACGAAAAATTGCTGCTGTTAGAGTTGGAAATTTCCTTGGATATCAAGATCCCCGGGTTCTACATGGCGCACCACGTGACCTTCGACGCTTATTTAGGCGCCAACCAGGTTTTCAAGGTCGGCCACATGGGCGACCTTTGGAGGCTGCTGCAATACAACGCGTTCCGAACCTGCTTCCTGCACAAATTCACTTTCGCCGCAACCGTCGCAACCCCGCTGGGAAGACGGGGCGTGGACCGAAATGGCCCACATTCCGCTAGAGGAGCTGAAAATTCTGCAAGAGTCGGGACCGTAAAAATGGCCCCTTGCTATTGAACCCCTCAAGAGGAGCTGGTCGCCGAAGTTTTTGGCAGAGGAGCTGGTTGACCCTTTGGAAAAACAGGAGAAGGCAGTCGGAAACGATCTGCAGAAAGGTGAGCAGGGGGCCCGCCATTAAGGCGTTTTTTCCTGCGCCCTTCCGGCGCCCAAACCAATTTTCTGTTTGGTGTTGATTGCGTTCCGGGCAAGCGCGTGGCCCCACTGCCGCTTTTGCCACGGGATCGCGTCGAGAGCCTTGACCATCTTGCGGTCGGCGGCGAGCTTGCACTTTTTTTCGTCCGCGCCACACTTCTCTTTGCGAAAGCTGCAGCTGCCGTAATCGACATCGTGCTGCATGGCAACGGCGTCAGTGGCGCCGGTGGGCTGCTGGAAGATCTCGTGAATTTGGGCGGTTTCGGGGTCGTAGCGCAGCTGCTCGTCGAGGAGATTGTAGGGGCCAGTGTAGTTGTGGCCCGGCAGCGTCCAACCCTCGCTCTTGGCGTTTCCTCCCTGTTGTTTTCTTGTAAGCCTGTTTCACCATGTTAGCTTTTTGGCATAGAGGGTCATCAATGCGAGAGCACCCCCTTATTATGGTAAACCAGCCATCTATAACAGTTGCGTTTAGAAGATCTATGTAGCTCACCATGACAGCTGCACCCTCTAGGAGCTCATTCCACAAACGTAATAGTTTCCAAGGACTGCAACCTAAATATCGATATATATGAAAATAATTTCATATCTCCATACATTTCTTTACATTAGTTTGCCGCCATACTGGCCTTGGTGCGCAGGCGCCACCGCCATCTTGTCCTAAATTTCTGGCAATGTTCACATTTGTTGGTTTTAGAGGTATCGTTTTTGCAGCACTGATCGCCTTATATGTTGCATATGTTGCATAGTCAATGGTGTTTGCTGTGGCACCAGAATATATGCAAACTTTGACTGGGGTACCTTCGATGGTAACTGTGATATCTGATTTTTCTTGGTTAGGGTCAAGATGAAATGCCTCATGACTTTCATCCTCATCCGAAGAGTAACAAACATACCGGGCCTTGGGTATCCCTGTCTGTTTGCCATTTTGAAGTGGGCGTAAATTTTCGAGCGATTTCTTTTCTTACGCCCACATCTCGGCGAGCTAAAAGAACCCTTGAAACTTCTTTGACATAGCAAGTCGGGCTGCAAACAAGAATAGAGCAAAACTCCTCATACCCTCGCGCCTGAGACAAAATCTCGAAGTCAAGCTATCCCTAGAAAGAACAGCTGACGGTTCGACTTCTTCACATAGCCATCTGTCATAAAATTTAGACTTTTAATGTAAGCGCGTAAAATATCGACACATATCGAATCTCAGAGCCAAAACCGGGGCAAAAAGAGGCCAATTTGAACGAGAGGTTTAGTCTACAATTTCCACAACTGTGAGACATTGTTACCGGAAGCAAAAGCAAATTCTTCTAGTAGATCACAGTACTAAATCGTGTTTGGATGTTAGTTACCAGTCGACAACGGTAAGTGGCAGCCATCTTGAAGTGGGCGTAAAAAAGAATTGCCCGAAGCACCAGTCCGGCAAGGTGAAGTAGCAACGCTCGTTTGCGATTGTCAACAGTGACTCCACGAGTATCGATGTAATATTGTAGTCGTGTTTTCCATCTGTCCCAGCGGGGACCCACGCTGCCGGTCTGTTCGAAGGGATCGAACGGTGGTATGGATGTGATCTCGGCCATCCTCGTCGCCAAAATATTGTAACATAAAGCAAAAAGCCAAAGCATTTGGTAGAACACAACTTTATAAAGTGTTTTCATATGACGTCACGGCGGCCATGTTGGTGTCCCAAAACAAAGAAACGGCCGCCATGTTGGTGTCCCAAATTAAACCTCTGGGAATTGCATCCTATTTTTATGCAAATATCTTCTTTTGTTTCAGTAAACCAATATGGCTGAAAGTCACATGAGTGAAAACACTCTATATTTCAAGTGTCCTCCATAGCGGGCGAGCACATGTCCCCGCTCGTCATGCGCACAACACTCTAGATACGCAGTTCGTATACAATAAGAGTGCATTGTCAAATTACCCCCTTTGCAATAGAGAACTGTAAAGAAAAAAGGTTAGTAGCACTTAAATCAGGTATCATGATAACTGAACCATAATTATTATAAACTGGTAACTAGTATTATTATTTTTCACTAATTTGTTCTGTCTCACTCGGGTAGTCAGTCTTGATGACTGTTATCTGAAGGCAAAACCTAATTATTATTATTATTATTATTATTATTATTATTATTATTATTATTTTGCACTAATTTGTTCTGTCTCACTTGGGTAGTCAGTTCTTCATGGACTGTTGTTATCTGAAGGGAGAACCTAATTGTTTTCGCCTTCAGTATTATTTTGCACCTATTTGTTCTGTCTCATTTGGGTAGTAGGTCTTTTATGGACTGTTGTTATCTGAAGGCAGAACCAAACCAACTAGTTCAATCTCGCTTGGGTAGTCAGTCCTTTATGGACGGTTGTTATCTGAAGGCTGAACTACAACCATTTTCCACCTCGTGGTCCATACCTTGTCATGGTGAGGTGCCTTGCGTGCCTCAATTACCTGGAGCAATTTCATTAAGAAACCCAACACTAACTGGTGTTGCTTGTCAGCGTTTAAAGGTAGAGGCCAGACTAATGTGACATAGGACTTTATGAACACTTTTAATACACAAAAGACCTAAAGAAAATTACAGAAATACAAATAAATACGAGGCTAGTGTACAAAATAAAAGCTAAAGACTAGAACAAGGAACAGGAGACATGGAGGCTGCACTGGTTCCAAAGTAGAAGACTAAACAAACAGAGGCGTACACCGACCTAGTATTGTCATGAAGACGAAAAGTAAACAACTAAACCAAAATGATAGCAAGCGACAAAACAACAAAATATGCTTATCCCGGCGGCTGATAATCTACGAACTAAGGAAAATAAAAAGCGTATAAGCCGAGAGATAACTTATAAAGACGAAAGAAACGACAGACAACTAGTTGGAAGGAAACATACAAAATCACGGCACGAGTTTACAATCAAATAGAACTACATAAAACAGTAGGAAACGAGAAATATCTACGGGAAAAGCTAGATTAATGAAAAGAAAAACAACTTAACAGAAAGATTATAAGGCGATTATGAAATGATGGATCACTTAGAAAAATAAAACAAGGAAAAAAGCTACTAAGAAAATAACTCACATTGTGTTCCGATTTACAAGCTCGTCCTTCTTCGGCCAGTGCGCACGCGCGGCTCAAAGACCCACAGGGCACCCATGATGCGTAAGAAACGCACTCTCACACTAAAATGGACTATCTATTACCTTTAAATACAGACTAGGATGCTATTTGAATGCCACACCAGAAGTAAGTGCCTTTGTTTTTATTCATATCATTCCTGACTAAACATCTGAACAATGTATTGTGAATTACAAGTCACGTCATTATAATTACTTCTCAATGCACAACGTGAATCATTCTAATTTTGTTTCGACAGGTTCTAACTCAGCATGGACTGTTGTTATCTAAAGGTTGAAACATACATGTACTTTTTAATCGTTATTTTATTTATATTGTACTGATTTCTTCTCCCTTTTGGGCAGTCAGTCCAAACTGGCAAGACTTTTGTTATCTGGAGGATTGAGACCCTAATAATGATTTTGTTCTTCAAAAAAATCCCTATTTTGTACTAAGTTATTCCCTTTCCCTTGGGTTGCCGTCTTAGACGAAAGCTAATTTCTCTTTTGAGGGAAGAATCCTTATTTTGCACACATTTGTTCTGTCTCACTTGGGTGGCCAGTCCATGATGGACTGTTGTTATCTGAAGGCAGAACCATTTTTTTTTTATCATTATTATTTTGCATTAATTTTTTCTGTCTCACTTGGGTGGTCAGTCCATGATGGACTGTTGTTATCTGAAGGCAGAACATAACTTTTTATCATTATTTTGCACTAATTTGTTCTGTCTCACTTGGGTAGTCAGTTCATGATGGACTCTTGTTATCTGAAGGCAGAACCTCGCTAATGTTTTTAATTGTTGCACTAATTTGTTTTGTCTCCGATTTGGATAGTCAATCCATAATGGACTACTGTTGTTATCTGAAGGCAGTAAAGGAATGGACAATGTCTAGCGTGCGTCCATCCAATTCGGGATGCACGCGGATAGTTGGGAGAGCACGAAGGTAGCATAAGAGATGCTCGAGGCGCAGCCGAGAGCATCTCTAGCTACCTAAGTGCTCTCCCAACTATCCAAGTGCATCCCGAATTGGATGGACGCACCGGCTAGACATTGTCCATTGCTTTTATAACATAGCAAGACATTTTTCGCGCTGAAAAGTCGCTTTTTCTGTACTGATCAAATTACATATTCTCTTAACCGCGCGGGTGCATACTAAAAATAGAATGACTTGTTTTTCAAAAACACATTTACTTTTACACGCTTACATCTGCGAGTGACAAAATAAGTATATCAAAATACCACACATAGGCCTTCCAGCTTAAAATATTTAGTTAAGATGTCAAGGAAAAAGTTTCTTTAAAATCATCATTCAAAATGATGCATGCTTTAAAACGTCTTGGGTCTTACGAGTCATTTTGAAGGGGTCGCCGAAGAGACCACGACTTGCACATTTTGAATCGTGCAGTTGCTGAAAATGGAGTCGAAATTACACGACAATTTGAAACTCACTCTTGATCATAGAAACATACCAGTTAGTGTTTTTCTTGGTCTTGTTTGATTGTTTATCTTCGAATATTTTTTCGTAATCCCGCTCGGATAAATTTGCGAAGCGGTTGTTTTCACTGGTAGCACTTTCGCTTTGTTGATCTTTAGACGCTTCCAATACTTCTGCAACCATTTCAGACACGTTTTTTAGGTCTTCAAAGTCATAGAAACACCCTACCTCAGATGCTGGGTTGACCAGCCATTATAATACCTAACGTTAAGTTAAAAAAGCTGTGAAAAAAGTTTTGCTGGCAAGAAATTTCATTGACACTGACGTCAGCCTGAACCATCTCTATGAACCATCCGTTTCTTTTTCATAAAATATTAGCCAATAAGAACGCGCGTTAGAATGTAGCTATGTTATAAAACCTAATGTTTTTAATTGTTGCACTAATTTGTTCTGTCTCATTTGGATAGTCAATCCATAATGGACTGTTGTTATCTGAAAGCTGAATCGAATTTTAATTTTCATCAAAATTATTTTTTGTATTTATTCGACCTGGCAGAACACTTTTGTTAATTAATTAATCAGTATCATTAGGTACTTATGTTTCAAGTCCATTTTTTGGAGGAAGGAGTACTTATTCAGTTCTATCTTTTTGTTGTCAAAAAACAAATTTTCAGATTTAACAGTTAGCATTCCTTAATCTTTCTGCACTAAGTGGCTTTGAAATTTGGTTGATTGGACCAAACTGCATTCAAGATAACTTCCAGTTCATACTGAGGTGCATTCTCAGCACAGTCGTGGCTTCGCAAATATGTAATGAACGAAAAAGCCGCCTTAGGAGGCCCTTCGAATTTATTTTTTAGACCTCTGAACTTCCCTTGTCATGTCTAGTCTCATTTCGTGTGGGTTCTGTGTGGATCAATAAAAAGAGTTAGACGATAAATATTAGAAATACGCGTTGTGCGTTTCGCGCGAGTAACGCCGACAATTCCGCGTGCTCTATCTGGAAAACATTTTCATTGTGTCAAGAAATGCTGAAAAGAGAGGTTTCTTGTTTCCCTCTGTGTGTATTTTGAACGCCGCCAAGTGTGAAAAAAGTCATACCGAGAATTCCTAAGCAACACCTCAATGGTACTAAGGCGCGAACTAAGTTCTTCAGTTGCAGTTAATCATAAGCTGTGGGTGTTTTGAATCCACCCATGGCTTATTTGCATACATTTTTTTCTCGGGAAAACCTCATGAAAACCCCCGATCCTTAAGGTAATAGGGGAGAGAAACGCTCCTAGATATGGGCTCCTGAGAAAACTGAATTCCTGGAATTCTACCAGCGCCTAGAAAATAAACCAAAGAAAGCTCTTCGATAACTGGGAATCCGAAAAAAATAGATAAAGAAATTAACAGCCGAGTTACTAAACTGGAGAAACTTAATGACGAAAACAATTGCTGGGGGCATGTTCCTACATGATACACATTTAACTACAAGAATATTTAAGACTTGAAAAGGCATCCATGTCAAGAAAAAGGCTCCCGTTATCATGCAAACCGTCGTCGAAAACCTATTCTCTTGATTTTGCCGGAAACTGCTCGTAACTCGGTTCCTTCTCTTTCTGCAAATGGCAAAGTACGCAAGACATGATATCAAGAAAGGCGCCAATAAGGTGATGATAAGAACGCTACTAAAATGTTGAATCGATATCAGGGAAAGCCAAAGCAGCACTCGAGTTGTTGTCACTAGCAACGACAGAATCCATGGCGTAACCATAGCAACTAAGTAACTACACAAGGTTAGCTGCCGATGACGAAGAGGCCGAGCAACAGCGTTGAGTCTTTCGAGAGAAATGACGGCCAAGGTGAATATCGAGGAAATCCCAGTGAACATATCCACGGCATCGGAAGCGACAAATGGCACGAGTTTTCGAATCTCGCTGGAAAAATTGATGGCTATGTAAATCGGCATTGCACATAATCCAACCATTAAATCAGCAAAGGCCAAACTGATTAACAGGTAATGGGGACGCTTGCGAAGCCTTCTGTTGAGAAGAATTGAGATGGAAAGAGTGTTTCCGATGATGATCACAAACGCCAACGCTCCGAAGCACGCAGTCCAAAAGGGGTTCCACGTGTTGAAATCCATATCGCCGGAAGGGTGCTCCAAAGAACTCGGCTCTAAAAGTTAAAGTAATGTTAATTAGTGCGCGGTCAATATACAAAATTTTAGAAGATGCTTTGTTAATTAAACCCTCCGAGTAGAGGATTACTTCTAAGGTTTTCTTGGTTAATCTCCTTTTTCTGTCACAAGTTTGTTGAGGATGTTTTTTTTTTTTTGTTTTTTGTTTTAACAGCAGGCGTTTTACGCTTAAGATGCCGTTAATTGAAGTCACAAGTTTAAGGGCCAAACCCCGGTTGATCTTGTGCATGGGAATAATAACTAAAAAAGATATCTCACGTGAACCTTGGGATAGCTTAATCAGTCGGGCTTTGAAAAACTGGGTGCATATCAGTGGCTAATCATGAGTCCACCAATTACAATTTAGGAGCGGCGGAAACATTTAGTCTTAAGTAGTGACTATCTATCCTCAGTAGTGACTAATTTAAGCCTGGTTCACACTAGCGTCGCAGTAATCGTAATAAAAGGGCCCCAAATGTGGCATCTCGAAACGAAATTGGAGGGCTGTCTCTGAAATTAAACATTTATTTAATGATTCTTAAATTTTGGATTCATCTCGAAAATCTTCCAGAAAATAGTATTGCGAGACAGTGTCGCAAACTCTCAGTTCAACTGGCAGATACCAAAAAACAATCCTTCATGAACTGTGCCTCATTGAAATTCTACAGCTTTATGGTTTTGCAGATATATAGAACCACACACTTTAAATTCAACAACGGCGCAAAATGTCCAAAGGAACTTATCCAAAATAAACCAACAGATAATCAGCTCTTTGCTAACTCACCAAATGCAATTTAGATGCAATCAAATAAGAAACTCCTATTTTACTCTTTTAAAATGACTCAAAGCGCTTCAGTTAAGATGGACCTAATTAAAAATTTACAACACAAACAATCCGTTGCGAAATTGAGATCAGGAAATCATGATTTAAGAATTGAGACCGGTGGTAGAAACTGTGTCCCAAAAATTCCCGAAAACGCTAGAACATGTCAACACTGTTCATCTATTAACATTAAGAACGAATTGCACTTCATCTTTTATTGTAGTCTTTACAGCCACGCAAGAGAAAAATTATTTGATGATATCACTTCTAAATACCTGATCTTTAATAATCTCAATACAATTGATTGTATTGTTTCTTTTCAATAATGTAGACCCATTCATTTGTAAAAAAAAACTAGGATATTTAGTTTTGAAGAGACTCCACTGGGAGAAGAAAAACTAAGAGTTCATAAATTGTTACTACTGATGATTTTCCGATTTCTCATTATGATCATTTCTTTATACCTAGTAATTAATCTATTTTATTTTATTAATATACATTAACTTTTATTCTTTCTTTTTCTTTCGTCGTAATCATAGGGAGCATTAAAACCTAGTTAATGTGAATCACACATCGTTATCGTAAGCAGAGACGTAAGCAACGTCGTAAGCGTCGCAATCGTAATCGTAAGGATCAGAAAGTTTCCTTTTTGTTATGATTACGGATACGGCGCTTCACACTACCTTGTGACTCTTACGACTACGATTACGATTGCGATTACGTTGCTTACG
>OX419335.1:5084273-5126773 GCA_948470475.1 Galaxea fascicularis | reverse complement strand
AAGAGCTTAGGATTAGCTTTGCAAAAAACGAACCAGAGTTTGACCCTATTTGGGTGAACCGTCAGACCCTAGAGACTGTGAACAGTGTGAAATTATTAGGACTCAATATAAGCAGTGATTTAAAATGGAATGTCCATGTGTCAGAGCTAGTTAGGAAAGCTTCAACAAGATTATATTTTCTTAGACAGCTTAAGAAATCGCATGTAGCCACAAGAGAGCTTCTTCTATTTTACATTACATGTATTCGCTCTATTCTGGAGTACGGCAGCCCAGTTTTTCATCGCGCTCTACCAAGTTATCTGAGCGAAGACCTAGAAAGACTTCAAAAACGCGCTATGAAGATTATTTACCCCGAACTATCGTATGCTAAGGCTCTAGAGCTGTCTGGACTTCCAACACTGTATGATAGAAGAGAGTCAATTGCAGCAAAGTTGTTCGATGAAATATGTGCAAATCAATCTCACAGTCTTCACAAACTACTTCCAAGTAGATACCAACCAAGCTACTATCTGAGAGAAAAAAGAACATTTATTCGTCCGAAATGTAAGACTGAAAGATGCAAGAATAGTTTTCTTTTAAGTTTTGTTCATAGTAGCTGAGAACTAGATATAAATTTGTTTCTTACTGTATATAGGAATTTGACGCATGCTTCTAATGTGTGATTCTTTAATAATTTTTATGTAGTATAAGTCCTATAATTAGTTTGTACTTAAGCGCAGTTGTAAATTTTGTATTTGTAAGCCTTACCGCAATTCAGCTTTTGGCTGCAAGTTTTTAAGGTGAATAAACTATCTATCTCGAGAAGTGGAGGAGGCTTGAGCCATATGTTAGCGAATAAATTATTAAATAAAGTTACGACTATATTTAAGGCATATCCCTCTATATGTTGAATTAATTGTAATTGTAATGTAATTCAAGTAGTTTGTCAACAAAGATCGTACTGTAAATCGTGTAAATTGGACTGTACGTTATTTTCTTTTATGTCAATATTTACTGTTAGCATATCAAGTAATTCATATTGTATTTGTGTTGTTTATTCGTTTCTTTATATAAATGCCATATTTGACAATAACAACTTTCAAATTACAAAAAAAAAAAAAACCTCATTGTAATATTTTGCAAACTAATTATCATCTTTTCAGTCCTAATGTACTTGACGTTCTTGACCTGAGGCGTGCCGTAAGTTGCCACCTCGACAATCTCGCAATGCTTTCTCAGTAAAGTTTAGCTCACTTCTGAATACCACCTTATTTTCATCACAATGCAAAATGTGGTCTGTGGCAGTCCGTGTGGTTTTCACAGTGTGTAATACTGACTATTAGTAATTAAAGTCGTGAAAATAACTAGATCCTTGTCTCGGATCGCGACATCCACGATTTAACAATTATTCGCCTAAGTGGAGGTGAATAGTACTTTGCTAATCACATCCGAGTTAACCAATCAGAACGCACGAAAAGCACTATTCACTTGTGTGGTATTAATTAGATATTTCAGTGATTAGAAGTGCCAAGCCCACACGTCCGGAAGCGTTTACTGCAGGAGATTGTTAACCACGCGATGATCATTTGATCATTTTCCTACTGTTGCAGCTGGTTGCTTCATGCTCAAGGCAGGTTATGTTGTAAAAGCTTAGAATGATATCTTTTTTATGCCTCCAAGAAAACGTAAACGACTGCATTATCTAAATATTACAACTTACCAACCAAAAGGCGCTTAAAAACCGTCTGGTACTATGACACGACTCAAAACAGTTGATATCGATTCACATTTAATGCATATTGCTTCCATATCAAGAATCAATGGCATGGGCCAATTAACTTTTACCTCAAAGAATAAGATACCGCAAGTTATTACAACCACATGCGTCATTCATGACGGGAGGGAAAATCTCGAAAACGTCGGTGTAGCTGGTTGTCATAAACGTGTCCGTGCATAATGCTAGCCGTCTCGGCGAAAATGAGACCAGTACAGGGCCCTCTCCTATTACTAATTATTACTGAAAAAATTAAAGCTGGCGCTTTAAATTTCAAAGCGTCACTCAATACTTCGGCACCGACCTTTTGTTTTTTTCATTCTATTTAAACGTGCGATATGAAGGCTGTCGAAACTTTCTTTCTTTCTTTCTTTCTTTCTTTGTAATTGTTTGTGTTTTTGTATACAAGGTAAAATCTTCAGTATTACTCTATATAGTATTCCAACAACCTGAATGACTGAATAAAATACAAAATCTCGTACATAAGTCCCTCAATTCGGATCTCTTCAGACCAGAAACTTTACGATGTCGCTGGATCACTTGAGAAAAATGTTTTTTTTAGCTACGACTACACGGATTTTACTAGCAATTTAAGCCCGTCTCTTACCGACAATTTTTTTGACAAAATAATTGACCTGTAATAGTGACGTATGGAGTGTCTATTCTTGGTTTTCAATCACGTGACAAGAGGGCAATGTTCACATAGACGCAGTCAAGAAAGTGAGATATTGTAGGAGAGTAATGAACAAAATCCAAAATTCTCAGGGCTGTGCGAAACCCAGTACTCGAGTTATTCAGCAAAATGTACCACTCAAAATGTACCACAGAGTTTAGTAAGGACGCGCCATAATGGAGTCCCTCCGAGGGGCTCCAATATAGCGGCTGGAAATGAATGAAAACATCTGGAATTTACTTTGGCTATCTCAAAGGCTCTTTTCTCTCTTTTGAGCTTGCAAACATTCACATAGTCGCTTTTCTTGTGATACTGGCTTTTCAGACCTCTAAAAAAACACGCTGAATCGATGTTTTCATGTACGTGACATGAGCAGCAATCTATATGTCACATACTGTGAAAAAATCTGAACTTCAAACTGCTCTATTTTCGAAACAAACCACGTTACCGAGTTGAAAACCTGCAAGCAGATACATTTCTAAAATGTCTTTCACGTGATTAAGACAAAAATGGTAACGTCTCTTTACTTTTGAGTTTTAGGTTTTATGACGTCACGTGAAAACCAAGCCAATAGATAATATACTACTTTATCACAATGATATTCAAAAGTAAGATTCAAGACTGTCAATATTGATCTCTATTTTGATGGCATAAATAGCTATTATTTCAGTCTCATAATCACTTTTTCTTTAATCTTCGATCATGACGCACTAGATAAAGACAAAGACAATTTTATTATATTTTTGCAGAGCATTCAGTAATAACAGACCTGCCACCACATGCGCAGGTAGCGGAAGCTAATCGGGGCGGGCCAGGAGAAAGAAAAATAAATGAAATCTGGTAACCTTTATTCAAAGGAAAAAGAAACGTATTACAGACTAGAACCACTACGTGGAACTTGCCAGGGCCCAGTGGGACACGGGATTGCATAAATATAGTTAATCTCTCGCACCCCTCCCCGCTCTTCTGTGGAGGCTAATACTGACGAAATTCACAATCAGAGACAAAAAACTCTTAAAGTCGCTTCAGACTGTTATATTACTAGGCAGTTTGCCTACACGGTCTACATAACACTTCTCATAGAGCAAACATGCATTTTCATGGAGAGCCTGTAGTGTTGAAGAATCCTGGTAAGTGCATGATTTGATGACAGAGAAACAAACTGCACATATGGACATAATAAAATGCTTATTTCTTGATGATTGAGTAGCATCCGTTAATTCATTGAAATGGAGGCATTTGATTGAGTGGTTGATACATAGTGGCATTCATCAATATGACCTACAGTAATTGTAGACGAAGTATTTCTTTCCTGAACTGGGTAAACAGTGGTAAGGCAAATGGTGCAAAGCCTTGATTAGATTCTACTATTTGTATAGTAACTTTTAATGCATCTGCAACTGTTTGAATGATAAGTGCATCAGCCCATGTACCTTGAATAGACATATTATTCAGATATCTTAGCCATGAATTTTTGGTATTGCTCTCAATAAATCTATCTGGGTTGTCTCCCAGCAGTACGTATACGCATAGGATGGAAGGCGTTCCAAACTAAATCGTCCTTTTCCAATTAAGCAAATTCCGCTGAAAAATGGCCAATAAGCCTGTTTGTCAGCAAAAATTCCGACAGAATACTGGCGATGGAGGGTTTTTACAATAACTAAGAAACACACAGTTGAAAACTTGACTACTTTATTATATTTCTAGCGGAAACTACAGTTTTTTTAACATCTAAAAGGTTATAATATTTCGCGGACTTCGTTTAAACGCCATCCTTCACATAGAAAAGAGTTACGAAACGCTCGGAGTCCTGAACAACATTGAAAGAATAACATACAAAAGCGTTATAAATTGCGGAACGCTTTTTTATTCCGTTGACAGAGTCCTGTTGGTCGTTCTAGCGATCTCCTCGTCAAAACGAATTTTCGGCTTCCTAATAACTAGGAATATTACGGGTGTTAGGTAAATTGCTACTAAACAGCAAGGAAACTAAGCGCTGTTGTTTTTACTTTTGAGTCCGATTTTCGGACCCAAAATTTTAGCCTTGATATACTGTTCTCAACCAAACAGAAATGTTAACAACTTTTGAATCCGGTTTTCGGACTCAATAATCTACGTTTCGCCGACTATCTCAGCCCAGCACACCTTTTGGAGAACTTTTGAGTCCGATTTTCGGACCCAAAAATTTTTGTTTCAGTCCACCATTTATGGGTTGTGGCCGACCGTCGCGACGATATTTTATTTTTGAGTCCGATTTTCGGACCCAAAATTGTTCGTTCAATTCACCATTAAATGGGTTGTGGCCGACGGTTTTTTTTTTTTAGGATCCTATTTTCGGACCCAAAATTTTTCTTTGAGTCTACCAATGTTGATCGTGGCCGACGCTGCGAATGTTTTCGTTTTCTCGACTATCTCAGCCCAACGGACCTTTTGATAACTTTTGAGTCTGATTTCCCAACCTAAAATTCCACTCTTCTTGGCATATATCTGCTGACCACGAATGTTCATTCAGCTTATTCGCGGACTCAAGTTAACAGGAGCATTTGCGTCAAATCATTTTTAACAATACGTCGGGATCACATACTTTGTAATCCGGATGTCCAATATTTAACTCTTTAATACAAATTACAAATAAAGACGAGTAAAGGCATAACTCGTAAGAGCCATCGTGTCAATCAAAATGTAAGAAGGAACGATTACCAAAACTAATTTTCCTGGCCTTTAAGCGTTTAGTTGTTAAGCATGATAAGGTCACTATTTTATGCTCTTTTTGACCTGCTGCAAGTATTTTTCACATCAATGCCAGAGAGGCTCAGACTTAAACATTTTTCGTTGTACCTGATTGGACTGACAATTGTTACACATTGATGATAATATTTACACATTGTCTGAATTTGATGGAAAATCTTACTTTTTATAATCACGTCGCCATTGTTAGTTTCTAGCTATGAGCTATGTAGATTGTTGAGTAGAGTTTTTTTCAGCTTCAATCCTACTGTAGACGTCTCTGAGATAAGCTGCGGTCTCTGCCCTTAGGTACTTATCTCGTGTTAACGTAAAGTTAGAAAGCAAAATAACTTCCTTGGGGGGATCTTGTGTCCACGCTACCTTTCTTCGATTCCTTCTAAAGTGGTCGGGCTCCCAGCTAGACTCATAAGTGCCTTTCCAGTAGTGTATTGTGACATGAGCATCATTTATAGCGGTGATCTTCCCAATGACTGGTGTTTGGTCCCAGTCGAGAAGATTGACGGCTACAAAGGAACCTAGTTCCAAGTCGGCTGTATGGTCCTCCACCTCCTGAACTGCTCTATTTTGTTCCCTACGGAGTGGCCCAGCTGTGATCTTATAAACAAAAACGAAATGAGACCGTTTAATACTGATGCAGCACTGAAAAAAAAAAGATATTTTTATTTACTTCATATTTAGTTATTAGAGATTCCAAACAAATTCATTGTTCCCTGCCCTTTTATCCCGCGGCATTATAGTAGGTTTACATAACTATTTGGACATGTGGTCAACTAACGACAATAAAAGTATCTCATCAAAGTGACACTAAACTATGCCAAATGCTTTGACACGGAAATGTCACTTAATTAGTGCACGCAGAGGGTCAAGTGTATTTTGTAAGGCCTGGTATCAATGCGATGTAATGGTCTTGAAACAAGCGAAAGCTGCCTGCGTCGATATAGTACAAATGTTGTTACACTTTTGTAGGTAGCGCAATCGTGGCGTTGCGTTACATTATTCTAAAATTTTTGAGAGTGAAATGATCTATTTCTGTCACTCACTAAAATTGCCTGACCAGTGTGGTCATTTCTAGACCATAACAAACCGGTCCGTCGCCAGAGCTGTAGCAATGAAGCGATGTTTAACCTCGGAAGCATCTTCCAATTGCATTATTTATTGCTCCTGTAAGCAAGGGCATATGTGCGTATATGGACGCTATGCCTCTGTATAGGTTGTCCTCTTAATAATTACATTCTTATTGACCTATAGTTTTGCGTAAACAAGAAGTTCGGCAACAAAGGATGGTAGCCTAAACATTGGCCTTCTTTTGTCTGCAGACATTGAAACGTAAAGTAGCTACTCACGAGTGTATAGATTATGGGGCTCGAAAATCGGCTCATATGAAAAGCCCCTAAGTGATAAAGTTGAGTTTAAAAATAGAGTAGTGGCAGTCAGGAGCTAACATAGTAGGATAATGGTTTGACACCGACTAGTTTTTGATGTTATGTTCAAGACGTTTCGGTTTCGCCTTCATCAGTTGGAGAAAAAAAAACTGATGAAGGCTTAAGGACCAGCCGAAACGTCTTGAACATAACATCAAAAACTAGTCAGTGTCAAACCATTATCCTACAATGATAAAGTTGAGTTGGTCATTATTGACTCAAAATTCTAAATCGGAGTTCACATTTAAGTTCACTTTATAACTTGGTTAAAACGCAACTAGTTCCTTGTTCTTTTCTTTCTGCAAATTTCTTAATTAATTCATCCACTCCTGCGTAGTTCTGCGGGTTCGTTGCAAATTCTTGATGTTGCTTGCCTTTCAAATGCTTATCCAAATCACTGTAGTGCATTTGACAACATTCACAAAATCCTAAGGGCTGTCTTTTTCGCGCCCGGCATGCATTTGACTTCTTTAGTTTAAACTTAAAAGGGTAGCTACCTAATGGAGAGTTAAAGTCGATGAAAGGAAACTCCTCAAATTCCACAAATTCTGGACAATATAATCTAGATTGATCTTCTACTTTGATAAAATGCGGGTGCAACTTTTTCCGGTTGGCTATTCGCATTCCCTTTACAATAGAAACCTGAAGATATTCTTTTAAATTCATGCTGTGAAATGATACTGGAACCTGCAGCTGCTCTTAACTTGCTTACTGTTAAAACTGGTATTTTCCACTTTCGTGCAAATTTTTTCAGATGTAATGGATCAGCCTTGGACTTTTTCATAGCTTCTGAATACATACGTACTCCACGGAATGACAATTTTACCGTATTTTTTTTTTGAAAATACGGCTTTCTTTTTTGCCTTAACGCTATCAGATATTACAATCAAATCTATCCGTTTGCTCAGAAATGTTTCCACGAGTGCTCCTCTTTGCTTTATCAAAGAGACTAGTCCATTATCTTCTTTGTTAGAAATTCGGCCATCTATGAAGATTCGTTTCCCTTGGAAATCGGTGTTCGTTTCATCAGTAGTTTTATCTGAAGAAAATTGACATCAAACGATTAATTGTCTCGTCAATGAAAAAGGCAAACACATCCCCTCTGCAAGCCTTTGTCGGTGGCTGGTAGGGAGCACACGCTTTTTTCGGTGGGTGAAACAACAGCAGAAAAAAGCGTCCGCTCCCCGCAGGCTAGTTTGTCGGTCAAGCCTGTTACAAAGCAAAAAACCTAGACACTGTTTTGAATTCAAGTTTTTGATTTGAAATTCCGGAGGATTGGTTCGATTTTTGGACAGCCACTGAGGTCACACTTGACACGGTGCGCGATTTAATGACAATTTACTGTGGGTGACCCTTGAGACCCTAAAGGAAATTGTGCGAAAGCGCAGCAGTCAAAGTGAAAAACTCTCGTTCCAAATCTTGTACACAAACGCGATTCAATATCAATCGATTTACTTTGAATGAAAGTCAACACAAAGGTAAAACAATCAGAAGATGTATTTAGAGAGTGGGGGCTATCTTAGCTTAAGAATTTCCCGTGTGGTAGCTATGAGAATGATATTAACTTTCCTATCATTGCTTTTTGCTTTGATATGGCTGATTTTATCTCCCTTTGTTTTTATGACCTCTATTGCCGAGGCTGAGATGTCTGAGCTTTCTGTGCGAAATGCCTTTTTTAAAGCCAAAACGGCCAAGTGTCGTTTCATGTGACATCTTGACCTCGCTGATTGCAACGAAAAGCGATGGAGCACGTGCACAATGTAACGCGATGCAGATCTAGATACCAAACACTTGTAATTATACCCCAATAAATTCTAAAACGGAAATGTCATAAGCTATAATTTAAGAATAATACAAGAATATTTTCAGCCTAAAATCGGCAGAAAAATAGGAATATTCAGCCTGGGCTGTAAAAACAACATTCCTATATATATAAAAAAAAGTGTAGCCTGCGGTATGTTAACTGTCTGCGACGCAGGCTAATGCATGACTGTGGTTATTTCGATATACATTGGCGATCTTCGCAGGGGAAAATTATTTCTTGAATGAAATTTTCTCGTTTAAATATTTTTATCATCTACGGGCACACGAACTCAAGCGTTTATATGCATCTAACCTGTGTTGTTAGCGCTCACATAACTTTGCTTTGTTTCAATTCATGAGAGCCGGATGCGATAACGGCACTACGTTAAAGGACTTTGTAAATCGTGACGGAAGCTGGGTAAATTTCAATCACGATATGACTTCAGGAAAAAAAAAAGCTGGTTAAAAAAGCCTGATCTAGCCTGGGCAGTTGAAGCCTTCTTGGTACTCAGGCTGTTAACAGCAAACGATGTTAGATATCAGCCTTGGCAAAATTTGTACTGAAAAACGCTACAAACCCAGCATAAGGAAAAAAATTCTTGATCTTCTACTCTGTCAGAGCGCGAATGGAAAAATACTTTTAGGTTATCAGTTTGGTTTGTAAGGTACAAAGTTCGAGCAAGCTCAAAGAATGATCGAGTTATTCAGTTGCCGAAAAATAATATTGATTTCTTTAAAGTCTGATTTTGCCGGGATTTTTAAGTTAAGCCAATCTAGGTACAGCAACTGGTCATCTTAACATTGTATGGGAAACAAACTAAAACCGGGTGTTCCTGCTAAAAGACTGTTCACGCGTGTGTCAAAGCAGCGGCACCGCCTCACGCGCGCACCCTAGTTTCGTTCGTTCGCTGGCTGTCAGTCGTGGTCTCTACCAGTTTGCGTTTAGAATAGAAAATGAAAGAGCTAATGTTCAATCATAACTACTTATTACATCGCTACTTTAGACTGACGGTGATACTGCCAAACCATGTGAAAACGTGAAAAGTGACGGCTATGTATTTAAAACGTCTGCAACATTTAAAAAGAAATTCATTTAAAAAATGGCGGGAAAACATTCTCTCGTGTAAAGTAGTGATGCTGTCCGGTGCTTTTTAGTCTCTGCGTAATTACATTGTTACTACGAGTCTTAAATTCTTATCAGAATTACAAGGTTACGTTTAGCAGCTCCTCGTGATTAGATGAAATTTATTGGCAAAGGTAATTACACTCATTTACAGCTTACCGGTACGTTGTTGTTCTTGGTCCAGTTCATTGCTTGAAGAGTCTGAATCAATGACATGGACTGTTTCCTCCATCTCCTCATCGTCAGAATCTCCAATGAAGGTTACATTTAGAGGTCGTTGTTGTTCGGGCTCTAACCCTTCATCATCACAATGAAAATCATCACAAAGGAGTGTTTTGCCACTCTTTGACGGAGATGGGAATGAGTCAAGGCTGTCGTCTGAGAAGCCGATTAAGATTAAATCACCATTTCGTTTCGAATGAGTTTTTTCAACGCTGGACTTTGATGGAGAAGTGTCGCTGGACTCATCACTCGAAAACCCGATAAAACTACAATTCAGACGTTTTTGGTCATCTTCCATCTTTCTTGAAGTCTAGCCAGAAATTGCCCTGCTCGATAATTATTTCGGAAATATAATTATCACCAGCGTGATGGGCGGATTCTTCAAATGTCAAGGCGAACACGCAAAGCCTGTGCAGCGCACCGTATCAAAGCGCAGTTCACGAAAGGAGTTATAATTATGTTTAGTACATGTATAGCACAATAATGCAAACAGTAAGAATACACAAGATGGGATAATGACTAGACGTTACTTGGACGAAGCCATTTTGAAAGAATTCAAACCAAGCGTGATCTCGAGACATTGCGTGGCCATATGAAACATTCATACACTTAGTTAACTCACGATTTAATATTTGGGTACGGTCCTTTGGGGTGATCTGGATCTGGTTTTGCGTACGGCTTAAAATTTGGACATGACATCGAAAGAAACATGAATGTTGTTAAATATATGTTATAAACAGAGTTAAGCTAAGAAAGTGGGAGATGTTAAACATTGTAGCAATAGGAAGAAGCGCACGGCTTGATCCATCTACGTAAGACCACACCCGACGAATGTTGAGATCAAGATGTGAACACGACCCGTCAGATAGTCGTTCGTGACCTTATTGAGTGTCATTATTATCGCGCACGCACATTTAAAATTTACTACTAAGTTAAGACTCTTTGTACAGTTCGGCAGTCAAATAGGCCTACGACTACAGAGCATTAGACTGTAGAGCATCAAGAATGGTAAGAGAAAAAACGGCACCGACCAAGTCACCGTCTAAACCAAATACACGAGTTATGCAATGTCGTAGCCAACCAAAGGCGGCAAATTTATGGTCAATCAAGATTCAAGAGGACCATGCATACATTTTTCAGAACAAAGCCCGACTTGCATCTTACGGTAAAACATATTCGGCGGTGAGGAACGTTTCCGTCTTTGAACACAAAGCTACCAATAGAACAATTCAAGCAGTGGAGGTATGTCTTTTTTCCTGTTTATATAGTTATTTTTATTTATTTCTTGTTACAGTTGAAGGGGTACATGCTGATAGGCAAGCGCCAAAATAGCCATTATCCTGTCGGTAAAATAAAATCCGCAAAGATAATTATAGTTTAATTTGCCGGAGAGGAACTAAGCATTCTGCCTATATTACAAAAAAAAAACATCAGGTTTTCTTCTATTCTTCTTTCTTCAAATTAACTCAGTGTAATCCCGCCCGCATGGCATGGTTCCCCTCCGCTAGAGTAGTAACGCGTGAAGGCGCCTAAATACTAAGGATCAGTTTATCTCAATGCGCGGTGTACATTGTAAGAAATTAATGTCCCCAAGAATTTGATAGTGTTAAATGCAAACAAGTGCGCACGTAAAAATTTCGCGACAGTGGATATGTGTCGAAACGGCCGATCGACTCTACTCTATGTCCAAGAAACCCTCATAACCGCTCATCTGAGAAGGAAGTTTTGTTTTCCTGATCGCCTGGTTATTCTACGGTAAACCAGGATTGAATATAAAAATGTATGGCTAGATGAATATTTAATAAATTGAGACAAATACCAAAAAGTATAAAAATGAATAAATAAATAAATGAAACAAGCTATTGCCTCCAGAGATCAGTAAAAATATAATGAATTACGTGCTTATACTGACATGAATTTATCAACAGGTTAGGTTCGTAAACAGCACGGATGGAAAAGCGGCTTTGAAATGGGAACATTTCAACAAATTTGACAGCGATTCTCCATTTCAAGAGGTGAATAAGTCAAACCCCGTGGAATGGGCCAAATCCATCAATGAAATTTTGCTAGGGTTTGTACGAACACCAGGCCCCTCTTCAGAAAGCGAAGGTGACCGGCCCGGCTCAGTGGAAACCGATGCTGGTATCCAGAAAGGAAAAAGCACGAGAAAACGAAAATCAGGAGGAGTTTCCGGTTCCAATCTATCGTTGATCGAACCCATTCACTGTGGCAAAAAAGCCAAAGATGGGAAGAACACTGAAAGTAAAGCGGAAGACCCTGGGGACAAAAGCGGAATACAAGAAAGCTGTGAGCGAGGCCGAGTTGGTAAGAAACAATACAAAATATTGTATTATTTCCACTACCTCTTCTGACGATAAAATTTTAAATTATTCTTTAGTTATTTACGTAAATGTTTTCATTTCCCGCTTTCCTAATGGTCTTTCTGACAACATGAATTTATACCAACTATTCAGGCTGTACAGCCCCCGAAATTATTCCGACCCCGAAAAGATCGCAATATCCCCTCACGTTGTCACCAAAATGATCCCCAATAAATTTTAAGAACTAATGGGTCGAACAACTTAAGAGACAATTGTTCGCATTCTTTAATGACATTAATTTGGGATTACACTTTGAACTGGATTAATTAAATGAAAATATTTTTTACTACACCAAGTCTAAGGGAAGGGGATAATTAAAGACTTAGTTTCGCGGTCGGGATCATTTCGGGGGCTGAACAACTACTGTAACTGCTTCTGTTGATAAAGTTCGTATCCCGGCGTTTTATCCTGTTAAGCTTAATTGTCTTAAACAAGTGAGCAAACCAGGTTTATGGAGTATTTACTTGCATAACTCCTGTCAGTACTTATGTGAGTCTAGAATGAAATTAAAGCATTTTTTTCTTCTTACTCATTGCAGATGGTGTACACAAAATACCGATTAGCCAGTTGGAAATGCCTAGTCAGAGCAGAATGATAAGGCCAATCGATGAAAAATTTGTCGAAAGCCTTATGGATGAGATGACACGCATGCCTGAAGGAAATTATGAGGCACTTTTCATCTTGTGCAAAGATTGCGAATCCAAGGCTGACTTTGATACTGCTAAATTGCATTCGTATACATATGAGGTTATTGGGGGCGCACATAATACCACAGCTGCAAAGAAACTTAATTTACAGTTTCCTGAAAACCCCTATTATCCGTTTAGATACGCCAGGATTTATGTGGGCTTAAATGATGAAGAAGCATTGTGGCTGGGAACAAGACACAACTTAACTGGGGAGTTCCGTCACTCCATTACATTTTTGGAAGAGGTAATTAGTCAAGGGTTTAATGTTATTTTGACAGTCAAATTTATTATACCATCTACTCCTTTTATCAGTAACTGCAATAGGTACACAACGAAAGCAAATGAATTTTGATAAAGCTCGATTCATCATACCATTGGTGGATCCACTTGGTGAGAAGAGGAGGAGGGGGGGGGGGGGTGCTATATGTAAAAGATTTTTCATGGCCCTGCTGAGCGAAATCCCTGCGGGGACAATAATATAACTACGGTTCTTTAAAAGTGCCTTACATTTAAATGATTTCGAGGGGTAATTTTGTTTAATAATATTTGTTTGAAGGTTGGTGTTTGCCGAAAACAATTGTTCAATGGCGCATTACCAGAAGGATTTGACGATCCGCCGACACCAAAGGCTGATTGGAGAGACAAATGCGCAACTATTCTCGGAAAAAAGGTATATCTTTATATTATAGAAATTAATTCATGGTCACAGCGCGCGTACGATTTTTATTCACGAGTGACGTGGAGATGTGTTCTACTTATATTTCATTTTTTGTATTGTTTTTAAGAAAAAAGCATTATCAGAAATCTTTTTGATGGCTCTTCTACCATCTCGATCCTGGAGAGAGCTAGAAGAAATTAATGTAAAATACAAAGACGGAAAATTGAAGGGACAAAAACCATCCTTATCGGAGGTGTTGTCGACACCGTCAATCAAGCAAATCCATCTCAGATGCCTTAGTGGCCTTACACCAGAAGAAAGATATCAGTTGCTCGCGCAGGCAAGTCCTTTACCATCATGTAATCAAATCAGTTTCCACTTCCTTTTTTTGTCGCATTTTTTCCCATTTTCTTAAGAATAAAAATAAGTGTAAAAAAGTTCAACAAAACGTTTCGATGTCGCAGATGACATCATTATCAAGTGACAAAGGTAAAATTAAAAACTGACTAAAGGTGACAAAATAAAGAACAAAAGTACCATGTTTGTACGTGTGAATGAACAAGTGTGAAAATATGTTAAACAAGCGGTTATGCCCGGGTGCAGTCTGATTGTGTGTTTAGGCTTGGTTTCTTCTCCTTGATAAAAAAAAAATCGCGTAAATCAGGCGGAGCCTACTTTTCCATTACACTTCTTTATGGCGTTGCGTTGCGGACAAAATATCCAAAGTAAAATATCAAGTCAAAAACCGAAAAATGTAATTAAAAAAATTATATCAGTCCAAATATATAAAATATCAATTCGAAAAGTTCAAATAATTGATTCAAAACTACATTAATTGACACGACTCGTCGAAAAAAAAATATAGAAGTCGAGAAAATGGGGGAGAGCGCTGACTATTGGTCATTTCAGTTTATTGATGATGATAATAATAATAATAATAATAATAATAATAACAATAACTTTATTTGAGTCTCAAATCGCTCTAGCTGAACACGAGTGTTCTACTAATTGGGGAGACTGTAAATCAAATAAATTCTAAATTAAATCAAATGTTGGTTTTTGAGGAGAGGGGAAAACCGGAGTACCCGGAGAAAAAAACCTCTCGGAGCAGAGTAGAGAACCAACAAACTCAGCCCACTTATGACACCGAGTCCGGGAATCGAACCCGGGAAATATGGGTTGGGGCAAGATTTGAGAAATGACGGCACAAACACTGGAAAGGTTTTTTTTCTTCCCTTCAGTTAGTGTTGAAAACGCTTAAATACAGCTTAGTTATAATTTTAAGTTCACTTCTAGGTCAATAGCTGCGAAATTAGTTTAGCAGAGATGAATCAGGCAGCCAGGGAAATAAAGAAATTCAAGCCCATTCAAAGTGCAGTTATGAAATTCTTTGCACTATTAACTTGGGAAGATACCAAGGACAAATTCGGCGACGATGTGAGTCCAAAACACCTTAGCCGTTTTTTGGTGAGTAATTCTTTAACAACAGGCAGCCAGTTCACGAATCTCATATTTAAAATTAATCCTTCCCTCAAAATATGCGTTAAATATCGAAGCTGAGAAGAGAGAGAGAGTGGAGTTCTCCGAGAATGTTTTCATCTCCACTTTTCTTTTAGGTAAAATAAGCCCTAATGAGTCTGAAGCTAGCCTGCATGACGTCTTAGGTTTTTTTGTGCATTTTAAGTATGTTTTATGACTCGCAAACCATGCACTCTACCGCTCCTGCGTATTGAACCTGTATTGCTAGAGTTACGCCCAAAAACGGCGATGTAAGGGCTGTTTGCCCACAATTCGCGTTTATTTATTTATTTATTTATGTATTTATTTATATTTATCCAGGATGTGCCCCCTTTCACAGAGCTAACGCATACGGTGGCTATCATTTTTCACGCCAAATGCCTCTGTTGCTTTTAGCAGGAGATATTTTTGGGGGGTTTGTTTTTTTTTCCCTTATATGTAGGACACAGACTTGGAATCTGCCGACTTCAACAATTTTTTACATCGTCTAAAGGATCGCCTAAACAAAGAGCTACCCGAAACCTCCCACAGATCTTCTGATGTTTTCATTGCCAAAGATGGTAAAGGCTACCTTATACAAATCGGAAATTTTGGCCGTTGTCGGTTCATTCACTGGAACATCGCTAACCATATCATTAATACCGGATCAAGGCGTCGAGGTAACGATGATGAATTACAATTAAAATTTTTGTTTTCAACAGCCACGGAAACGTTTTATCATGCGATAGTTTGCATTACGTGACACACAACGCCGACCCAGACGTGATTGTCAGATTCAGTTCCACACATTTTCAGGTGCAAGAGCATTTTTATGGCAGTATCAATTCAATCCGCCTTTCTCTCTCTCTCTTTTTTTTTTCCGTCGCCTTTTAGGTAACAGCGAGAACAAAGGCTACCATCTCAGCTGCGAAAAAGGTCAACTTTACCATGTTAAATTCATTCAATGTCGCCATGGTAGTCGACCCGTTGGAGGCCAAGTCCGTCACCAACACATTTAGAGAAGAAGGAGCTTTTGACGTGTCAACTGCATATGTGTACACAAAAAGTTCATCGCTTCATCGAGGTGATTGTCTACCCCACGACGGCATAACAACGGTTGCGAGAACGTCCCTTATAAAACCCATCCACTACATTCCTTAAAACTTCAACGCGATATTTTAACTCGCCTTCCTCCATTTTTAAAATGTTGGCAAATTCTTCCGTAATCGAATTATTAAGAATCTTTTGTAAGTTGAGAAAAAAGAAACAAACAAAAACTCGTCGTTGGGTTTTACCCGGCCTCTATAATACGTAAAATAAGAACATTTTAAGACGTGGTCGTGTAGCATCGGTTAAGAAAAAACCGAAAAAGTGTGATATACATGCAGGATTGTTGTTTTGCATATTGACCTATTGCTGTTTGATGTTCATGTTGTCGTCGCCGTCGTGTAACATCTTACTGTGGTCTTACTCTGGTCCCTCCAGTTGTCTGTTTGTTTGTTTGTTTGTTCTTTCTCTCCAGGTTTAAATCATACATCCCACCCAATTCCCAATAAATTAACTTGACTACATACCGCACCAGGGGTACCACGCCTATTCTTTTATTCCCCATGTGAAAAAAAACGGCATTGTATGACAATGGAGAGAGAACGTACGTAGGTCATCGTATCATAACAATTATCATCTATATTATTAATCATCATTATATCTCTCAGTTAGTATGCGCGCTGTGATTGGTCAATTTTGAGCGCTAACTTTGCAAGTTTTTTTTCCCACGCGCCCGTTGACCTCTAGAGATATAATAAATATCTTACTAACCTGGTTTTCTAGGTCCGTACTGTAAGTTTCCCGTTGCGAAAAAACTCGGTCCGTACCTTACAGTACGGCCCTCGAACTCGATTAGTAATATATTTTCAGCATCCACAAGGATAGCTAATAAACATACAGGCCAATGCAAAAGCAAAAACATAGATGTAATCGAGGACCTTCTCTTTTTTTCTCTTCCGTAGACAACTTGAGCCTTACCAGCTGTGTTTCTGCCTTTGTGATTGGCCATTGGGCAATCTCTTCGAGATTGTCAAGAGGGTTAATTAATTTTCAGCATGACGAATCCAGTGATAACCTGATCATCTGCGAGCATCGTAGCACTGTTCCCGGAGACAAAGCCACTGAAGCTTTCGAGTGGCTTATTAATCATTTCTGTTCAAAGGGGGATCTTGTTTTAGCCATTAATACAATTACAGCATTAAAAGCGGCAATCAAAAATGGCAGAAATTGTGTTAGAATTGTAAGTGATAGGGAAAACTTTGAACGCATAAAGTTTTCTGTCGCCGAAGAGACAAAGGAATTAAGGAGCGCGGCTCGAATTTTGTAAGACAGCCTAAGTGATTGTGGATTCCAAATCCCAGTATTTCAGCATTAACCCCTTACTAGGAGTGAGACATCAGTTGCAAGTTGCTAAAAGAGAGTTTTGTGCCGGTTGAAATCTCTGTGGAACGCTTCAGTTTGATTATCTTTATTGTCATGTTTGTTAATAGTTTAAGCTTTGAAACATTTGTAACTACGCAGCATAAAACAATGAATGCCGGGATAATAAATTGAAGGCTGCAATGACTCTCTGCACGATTGTGTTGAAGTTTTAACTGTTAGTAATAAAACAATCTTTAAGTTTACCGTGTTTCTGCATCCGAATTCGATTTCATTGTATTACGTGAAATTCCATCACGAACAAAACACTTACTCGAGGGCTCGGGAGAAAGTAACATCATTTACTGCAAGTCAAGTCAAACATCACTGATATTTTGGCTGCGAAAAACGGATTCCAATCAGTGTTATCCGTCAGCAAACTGGGCATTTCCCCTGAACAGCATTGATCGTCTTCCACTTATCACAAAAACAGTAAAAAGTTTGGGTCGACAAATTGGACTCACAAAAATTATATTTAGCACCTGCCACGATCAATAAATTGGTAGACTCACGAAAAATTTTGGGTCCGAAAATCGGACAAAATTCCATCGTAGGCCACAACCCATAGATGGTGGGATGAAAGAACAATTTTGGGTCCGAAAATCGGAACCAAAAGATGTCCATTGTCGGCCACAACCTACAAATGGTGGACTGAAAGAAAAAGTGTGGGTCCGAAAATCGGACTCAAAAAATGTCCATCGTCGGCCGCAACCAATAAATGGTGGAGTGAAAGAAATCTTTTATATCTGAAAATCGGACCTAAGTCAAACTGATTTTATGAGAAAAAAAAGTATAATATATGCTGCGGAATCCTTTTGCACTCCACCAGAAATCGACCAAGGAGGCCGAGTTTGATTTTAAGGTGAATTTATTCCGTCAAAATATAGGCAATAACTTGTAATTTAAAAAAGAACGAGATCAAAACTAAAATATATCATCATTTTTAGCGGAATTTTACTAAATTGGAAAAGGACGATTTAGTTTGGAACGCCTTAAAAAATTGGTTGCTATTGCCATATAATTGATGTGAGACGGATCTAAAGAAACAATCACCTGCACCGGCGCCAACATCTATTGATCGTAAACCAAGTTCTCCTAATCTTGACTGCATGAAATAGGAGAGGTGAACTGCATTGTTGACCTGTGATTTTGCATAAAAGGTCTAATTATTAGTTCATGATGATCACTGTTGTATTGAGTAGGTCCTGGATTCTTCTCAACATCTTTCCTTAGTTTGAAATTCACATAATTGGTCATATGACTCACACAATTGCAAGAAAACGATGATAAATATCGACGTGTTTACATTTTAGTTTCATTATCTTATGATTATGCATGCTAAAGAAAGACGACAAATAAGCTTTCTTGGGTATAGCCATTTTATTTAAGTTAACTATCTTTGGATCGCGTTTGTTATTACATTTTTATCGTGCATCATAAAGTTTTCTCACCTTATTAACATAGCGATGGGGCTTTGAAGACTTCTACAAATTTCTCCAACATGCTATTCTTCTTGTTGAGACCTCTTAGAATAGCAGTGGGATTCTGCTCGGTTCACGAGCACGTCTAGATCACCTTGTAGCACGTTTTTTTAAGATGACATAAAGTTAGCTTTGATAAGTGTTCGCTTTGATTCTCGATAAATTTTACGATGGAAGGTTCACTCAACTTGAGTGTAGATATTAACTTTGATAACTTCAGTTAGTCGCTTTTATTCTCGACAAGTTTCTCGATGGAAGGTTCACTCTTCAACAATCGCTCGTAAAATTGTCTCTCCAAATATTCACTCTTAAATTTTCGTTCATAAACTTGTGCATCGTAAAGGCTGGGGAACGTATCGTTCCCCAAAAAGCTATAGTCTTTCTGTTGACTGTCCTCCCTGCCTCGTGCTTTTCAAAATGGCGGATAAGAAGTAATGAGCCAGCGATATCTCAAGTCAGCGATATATCCCTCACAATGTAACGTTGAAAAAACGACAGAAATGGACTGCATTTTATGACCGGTGCCAGCCTTCGGCTGGGCCCCGGTAAAAAGGCAAAAGAAAAACCACTTAAGAGAAACACATAATGCACTAGTTCATTAAGGCTACATGGCAAAATCGAAGTATCTGGGACAAAACAGGATCGGAAAATAAGGATGTACAGCTACAAAGGGCATAAATTAACTTTTGATATGATAGATTCTAAATGTTCGTAAGGGACTTGTCAAAAAATAGCAGGGAGGAATGGGGTGGAAAACAGGGGAGGGTCACAGGTTTTTGAGCCCTTCAAAAGGGAGGGTTATGAAAACAAAAATGACAGGAAAATAGGGAGGGTCACAAGGAATTAAGCCACCATGATGGTAAAGGGATGCTTTAATATCATGTTTTACAAGATAACAAATGATGCCTGCAATTATTTAACAATACAAGCTATTGAAAGCATAAATGCAACAACCCAACTTATAACACAGTGAGTGTCTTTGTTTCTGGTCATGAAAAACTGTTATCATCCCACCGAGCAAAAAGCTTTCTTTTGTCTTGTTTCTCCAACACAGAGACCACTTGTATGTTCGTAACAGGTTTAATTTAATTTTGCTTCATGAAAAGTACTGAATCATTTTCCTTTATTTTACCACTGTATATAGAATTCGGACGTTTCACTTATCCAGGGGAGGGTCATGAAATTTTAGGACGAGTTCCAAGGGTGGGTCAGGACATTTTAATCCCCTTCCTCGAAAGGTTCATTTTATTTTCATCGCTTCACTGAAAATTTTCATCTTAAGCTCAAGAGACACTGAGAATAACCAACCACAAACTAAAAATTGAAACAGGTAGATGAAGACCTTTGCAGTCTTTGTGATATACATGTTATCGAAGATGAATTTCTCCTTCTGAATCGTTGTCCCAATTTTATATTCTTCAATTAGAAATTTCTTTTATGGTAAAATAGTTTAAAGCATCAAGGATCAAGCAGTTGCGCTCGGACGATCATCACTTTATTAACATGTAGTTTATTATGTTCATTTCCTCATGTTTTCATTGACGAAACAAACTATTACCAATGTATGAAAACGTCAAGATTGTGCTGGGATGTGGCTTAGAGTAACAAGAATACCTCACAAATCGTGTAATGTGTCTACTCGGAAAGCTGAAAAGCACTCTATGAGCACTATCGTCACTTGTGGTAGCGCACATTTGAACTCGAACCTTCAGCCTACCTAGGCACATTAATTTGTGAGGTACTACTCACAAGTTTCACGTTTTCAATGCTTATTTTGATGTGGGTACTTGAGTCCGGGTATTAGCTTTACCACACTGAAAGGAAATGAAAGTCGCGCTCATTTTTGCGTACAGGTTTGCGTTCGCTTTCTTTTTCACGATTGACTACCAGTTTAAGTGTAAGAGCGCGCGATCCACGCAACCAAAATTTCCGTCCTGTCCAACCGGAAAGCTTTCGGAAAATGACGAAATGAAATGCCCAATGGCACTAAAAATTTCCGGGCGTTCTGACTTCTGGCCGAAATGAAATGCCAGTATAACAGACATTTCTGAATTGAAGTGAAAAATACCGTTCCGTTCGATATGGGGATATGTCGGAAAGTCTAGCCGAACATTTTGACTCATTGGATCGCATTCTTGCAATTTTGGGTTCGGGTTCGGGTTCAGGTTCGTGTTCGGATTCCGTGTTCGCGTCTGGATTTGGCTTCGAGTTGAGTGCGAGTTCGAGGTCGAGTTTGAGTTTGCGTTCGCCGAGGTTCGCGTTCGATTTCTAGTTCTAGCTTGCGTTCGTGTTTACGTTATCCATAGACCCATTCGGCTCAACCGAATGGGTCTATTGCCTTCACCTTTGATTTCCAATTGGATGGGCATTACATGACCTTGTCAATGTCCGGTTCTACCTTGAAACTGTAACACGCTTATAGCATAGGCCACCTCATCGGCTTTGAGGTGATTGATGAGACGAATCATCTGCTTTTAAGGAATGAAACTAAAACAGCTTGCTCAATTCACTGATTGCAATTCTAGTAATGGCACATTCTCGCATCGCTGCGCTAACTCTCCGAGACAGTCAACAGGGAAACAAACTTTGCCCACAATCAGTTTTATGCTTCCACGGAATGAGTACGTTGATTCGAAATGTCATGCTTTCGAACGCTTGATCTAAAATACCAAATAACATTGAAAAAGTACACGAGTTATCAAAACCGTAGGAATTAACACACTTTAGATTTTTTAGAAGAGTTTGCCCGCCGTTTTGAAAATCACTGAAATACGTCATACTAGCCACTTCTTTGCAGTTGTGACAAAATAAGGACGTTTTGCCATCATGAATCCGCTAATGATATTGATAACTTTAAGAAGGTTTTGTATAAACATTTTAATGAACCGCGATAGTTTCATGATGACCAGGTATGATTTTATACGACACCCTTATCTTGGTCTCAGACGATATATTATATAGGGATATTTATCCAGACTGCATGGTATTTGTGATTGTACATATAGTTTTATACATATATTTATATTTTGTCTTTGTCAGTGGGTCAGCTCCATTTGAGGATTCAATTAATCCATGTTGGCAATTTATCCTGTTTACATTCGCATCCATTATCTCTTAGTTGATATGACTATGCAAATAGAGTTAATAGAAAAACTTATAATTTCAAAGGAAAAAGTTTCTAATGTTAATTCCCAGTTTTATTATCATTCCTTGCCACATGTGTTTGAAGAGCCTAGGGACTCCGTTATATACTGAAAGCACCAACTGACCAAACAACTGCCTGATTTTGACTCTGACTCTCACCCCCTCCCCAAATGGACGCCGGGGCATATTAGGCGACAAGTCGCTCCTTAAGCTTGTGTACTGCTTCCAACACAAGTCACTGCAACAAGGCAATAGCTCGGTGCTTGGTGTGATTTTGGATGAGGGGGAATATGAACGAGTTTTCTTATTCAATATGGGCCTTTTTATGCGCGGCGGCCATATTGGCCATAGACAATCAATAGATCTCGTACCCCGAGCCTCGAGGTGAAATGTTTGGGAACGAGTTTCAGTGCGCAAAAAGAATAGTTTTCAATCCCTCGGGACTCAACATGGCCGCCGTATAATTAAGACCTATGGCAGGCTAGCGGACCCTCGATTGCTAGCTTTGCAGCCAAAGGGGATTTTCATCCCATAGGGACTGGTTGTTCGAAAGCCGATTAGTTCAATCCAGGATTAGTGTTAACTTTGGTTTCAGATTTTTGTCTGTGGGAGAAAGTTTTCCGCTTTGGTGCTTCTTGTTTTTCCGGATTGGTTTCCTTTAATCTAAATTTTTGCAGGATATCAGTGTTGAAAAACAGTTGGGTATAAAGAAATAAACTCGTTAGTTAATCTTTAATCTTAGATCAGTGTTAATCGGCTTTCGAACAACCGAGCCCAGGAGTCTATTTTAATTATAGAACTGGGTTACCATTTTAGATGTGGTTTCATTCCATGTTGAAGGGGAAGAATACCCGGATTACACAAATTGTTTATACCTGCCACATGTCCAATAGACCTTTTTAGCTTGTCGATTTTGTTTTCCCAATGTAGACCATGTGATCTTCTCATGGGAATTTGATTTTTGTCTTTTCATAAATTATGCGTACACATGCATGTGAATATGGCGAAATTTCAAAGAAACAGTTCTCTAGGGTAACATCACGTGGTCTACAATGGGAAAACAAAATCTACAAGCTAAAAAGGTCTATTGCCATTTTGAACAGGTTCAAGGGAGCAAGGGAAAATAAATGAATGATAAATGAACCATAATTATTATAAATAGGGCCTCTCACATTTTCAAACACTTAGAGAATTCTGAACATTGTCACGCCTTGTGTTCAGTGGACTGTTTTCACATTTTAGATCACGCCTCCACCACGTTTCAACTTAAGATAAAAGAGGCATTTCATATTCAAAGAGAAAAACCTTCTTTGAATCAACAACTGCATCACGTAAATCTGAAATTATCCTTTTAATTTTCACATTGCCACGTTTTATGTACATTCCGTTGTTACTATGTAATTAGCATTTTTCCTACTTATAAATTCAACTTCTAACGCTTTGTAAATCTATCAACTGAAGATGACAGAAGTTTCTGTCGAAACATGTTTTGCAAATTTAAGAGTGTTGTCGTTTTCTTTAAAATTTTGACTTGCCTGCTGACATCAAGATCCTTTATAAACTAGTAACTAGTATTATTATTTTTCACTAATTTGTTCTGTCTCACTTGGGTAGTCAGTCCTTGATGACTGTTGTTATCTGAAGGCAGAACCTAATTATTATCATTATTTTTATCATTAATTGTTTTAGCCTTCAGTATTATTTTGCACCTATTTGTTCTGTCTCATTTGGGTAGTCAGTCCTTTGTGGACTGTTGTTATCTGAAGGCAGAACCAAACCAACTAGTTCAATCTCTCTTGGGTAGTCAGTCCAACATGGACTGTTGTTATCTGAAGGCTGAACTACAACCGCCTTTTTCCACCTCGTGGTCCATACCTTGTCATGGTGAGGTGCCTTGCGTGCCTCAATTACCAGGAAAAATTTCATTAAGAAACCCAACACTAACTGGTGTTGCTTGTTTTAAAGGTAGAGGCCAGACTAAAATGGACTATCTATTACCTTTAAATACAGACTAGGGTGCTATTTGAATACCAGACCAGAAGTAAGTGCCTTTGTTTTTATTCATATCATTCCTGACTAAACATCTGAACAATGTATTGTGAATTACAAGTCACTTCATTATAATTACTTCTCAATGCACAACTTGAATCATTCTAATTTTGTTTCAACGGGTTCTAGCTCAGCATAAACTGTTGAAACATACATGCACTTTTTAATCGTTATTTTTTTTTTTATTCTGTACTGATTTCTTCTCTCTTTTGGGCAGTGTGACGTGGGTCCCAATGGCCCGAGACGACAGTAACAAAACAAAACAAAACAAAACTAGCATAAGGCACAATTAGCACAGACTTCTTAAAAAAAAACTAATGAATTTAATTACGATATTGACATGAAACGAACGAACACAAATAAAACTAATCTTGCTTAACTAACTTACTGTTTACGAGTATTTACAATTATTTACAGATATTTACAGTTCAATGTTCAGTTCCTTTCTGTAATCCTTGAAATCCGCCCCTGAACCAAACCAAACCAACTCCAAAACGAAATCAAAATCAACTCCACAAGCCTTCTTCTCTTTGCTTCAAACCACAAAAAACTCTCGTACTTTGCCTTGAATTCGTAGGACGAAGGCTTTCAGGCACTTCTTTCAATTATCACGAGGCACGAAGTCTTTCGGCTCTTCTCGGCTCTAACGCCACCACTCACAAATGTGTTTCGTTAACTTATCTTGGCTGGCGCCTGCCAATGGCTCTTGGCAGTGAACTGGCTCCCCTTTTTCTCTTCCTGCCCTCAGCCCCTGTAAACCTTTCTCTCTTTTCCTTCCTTTCTTTCTTCACCAAAAACTGCTTTCTGACCACCGTTTATCGCGCCTTGCTCCATTTATACGTTGAATTACAATAATTAATTCTACTAACATCTAGCTTACAGTCTACATTTACAACACTATGCTAAATCAACACTTTATGAACAAATAAACTTACACGCTATTCTTCTTGTACTAATTACAGTGTTTACTACTAGGATACATTGACACCAAACAATCAACACCAACAAACAAACCATACAACTGGGAAAACAAAAAATAATAATTTTTTTATGACAGGCAGTCAGTCCAAACTGGCAAGACCTTTGTTATCTGGAGGATTGAGACCCTAATAATGATTTTGTATTTCAAAATAAAAAAGTCCTTATTTTGTACTAAGTTATTCCCTTTTCCTTGGGTTGCCATCTTAGACAGAAGCTAATTTCTCTTTTGAGGGAAGGATCCTTATTTTGCACACATTTGTCCTTTCCTGACTTGGGTGGTCAGTCCATGATGGACTCACGGTTGTTATCTGAAGGCAGAACCTATTTTTTTTATCATAATTATTTTGCACTAACTTGTTCTGTCTCCCTTGGGTGGTCAGTCCATGATGGACTGTTGTTATCTGAAGGCAGAACCTATTTTTTTTTTATCATTATTATTCTGCATTAATTTGTTGTCTCACTTGGGTAGTCAGTCCATGATGGACTGTTGTTATCTGAAGACAGAACCTAATTTCATCATAATTATTTTGCACTAATTTGTTCTGTCTCACTTGGGTAGTCAGTCCAAGATGGACTGTTGTTATCTGAAGGCAGAACCTAATTGTAATATCCAGTCCAGCATTCCTACAATTCCAGTATAGTCAGTTTTGCACATGCGCATAAGCATCGCTTTGCAATGCCACGTTGTGAGATGTAGTCGGCAAAGTGTTCTGTTATTAAATGACATTTATCTAGAGAAGACTCGCGGTTGTTACACTAATGTTTTTAATTGCTGCACTAATTTGTTCTGTCTAATTTGGATAGTCAATCCATAATGGACTCTTGTTATCTGAAAGCTGAATCGAATTTTAATTTTCATCAAAATTATTTTTTATATTTATTCGACCTGGCAGAACATTTTGTTAATTAATTGATCAGTATCATTAGGTACTTATGTTTCAAGTCCATTTTTTTGAGGGAGGAGTACTTATTCATTTCTATCTTTTTGTTGTCAAAAAACAAATTACTAGATTTAACAGTTAGCATTCCTTAATCTTTCTGCACTAAGTGGCTTTCAAATTTGGTTGATTGGACCAAACATTCAAGATGACTTCCAGTTCGTACTGAGGTGCATTCTCAGCAAATATGTAATGAACGAAAAATTCGCCTTAGGAGGCCCTTCGAATTTATTTTTTAGACTTCTGAACTTCCCTTGTCATGTCTAGTCTCATTTCGTGTGGGTTGTGTGTGGCTCAATAAAAAGAGTTAGACGATAAATATTAGAAATACGCGTTGTGCGTTTCGCGCGAGTGTTTGACTTGACTAAAGGTCTCCACGCGAGTAACGCCGACAATTCCACGTGCTCTGTCTGGAAAACATTTTCATTATGTCAAGAAATGCTGAAAAGAGAGGTTTCTTGTTTCCCTCTGTGTGTGTTTTGAACGCCGCCAAGTGTGAAAAAAGTCATACCGAGAATTCCTAAGCAACACCTCAATGGTACTAAGGCGCGAACTAGGTTCTTCAGTTGCAGTTAATCATAAGCCGTGGGTGTTTTGAATCCACCCATGGCTTATTCGCATACATTTTTTTCTCGGGCAAACCTCGTCATGAAAACGCTTGATCCTAAGGTAATAGGGAAGAGGAACGCTCCTAGATATGGGCTCCTGAGAAAACTGAATTCTACCAGCACCTAGAAAATAAACCAAAGAAAGCTCTTCGATAACTGGGAATCCGAAAAAAATAGATAAAGAAATTAACAGCCGAGTTACTAAACTGGAGAAACTTAATGAGGAAAACAATTAGTGGGGGCATGTTCCTACATGATACACATTCAACTACAAGAATATTTAAGACTTGAAAAGGCATCCATGTCAAGAAAAAGGCTCCCGTTATCATGAAGACCGTCGTCGAAAATCTCTCCTCTTGATTTTGACGGAAACTTCTTGTAAGTCGGGCTCTTCTCTTCCTCCAAATGGCAAAGTACGCAATACATGATATCAAGAAAGGCGCCGATATGGTGATGATAACAACGCTAGTAAAATGCTGGCTCGATATCAGGGAAAGCCAAAGCAGCACTCGAGTTGTTGCCACTAGCAACGACAGAATCCATGGCGTAACTATGGCAACTAAGTAACTACGCAAAGTTAGCTGCCGATGACGAAGTGGCCGAGCAACAGCGTTCAGTCTTTCGAGAGAAATGACGGCCAAGGTGAATATCGAGGAATTTCCAGTGAACATATCCACGCCAACGGAAACGATAAATGGAATGAGTTTTCGAATTTCGCTGGAAATACCGAGGGCTATGTAAATCGGCATTGCACATAATCCAACCATTAAATCAGCAAAGGCCAAACTGATTAACAAGTAATGCGGACGCTTGCGAAGCCTTCTGTTGAGAAGAATTGAGATGGAAAGAGTGTTTCCGATGATGATGATAAACGCCAACGCCCCGAAGCACGCAATCCAAAAGGGGTTCCACTTGTTGAAATCCATATCACCAGAAGGGTGCTCCAGAGAACTCTCTAAGAGTTAAAGTAATGTTAGTTAGTGCGCGGTCAATATACAAAATTTTAGAAGATGGTTTGTGAATTAAACCCTCCGTGTAGAGGATTACTTCTAAAGTTTTCTTGGTTAATCTCCTTTTTCTGTCACAAGTTTGTTGAGGATGTTTTTTTTTTTCTTTTTAAACAGCAGGCGTTTCACGCTTAAGATGCCGTTAACTGAAGTCACAACCTTAAGGGCCAAACCCCGGTTGATCTTGTGCATGGGAATATCGAAATATAGCGCACGTCAACCCTGGGATAGCTTAATCGAGCTTTGCAGAACTGGGTGAATGTGGCTAATCATGAGTCAACCAATAAAAACTTAGGGGTGGCGGAAACATATATGGCTCGGCTGTATTACAGAATTCCATAAAAACCTAATGCATACAATGCAACTCAGTAATGACTAATTTACGCCTGGTTCACACTAGTGTTGTCGTCACAATCGTAATCGTATGAGCATTAAAACCCAGTGTGAACTGAAAAATCGTCGTTTACCCGTTAGCACCGACGTAAGCAACGTTGTAACCGTAAGATTTTTTTCTTACGATTGCGATTACGGCGCTTACGATCGCAAGTGTGAACTATGCGTAAGGCTTGATGTATCTTCGTGTTCTTGTGGAAACAGTGAATTTTAAAAATATTCGTTTGTGGAAATTCTCGTTTTCGTTAACCTAGCTCTATAAAAACGGGAGGTCAGAATACAAAAAGATGTAACTTGTGTTAAACTAGATATACCTCCGTCAACAGGCATGTCTGTAGTGGCTTCAGCAATTTGCATGCGAACGACCATTTCCCGAAACTTACCGTGAAAATGATATAATGACTTTAGCATCATGATCAGAAGTTGTCGAGCAAACACCGATCGCTTCTTGACAAGTTTTCTTTGTGATATTTTCCTTAGCCACGATGGTTTTTCTGTGACTAAACAATAGCACTAGAAACGGACAAACTGACCTCCGGCTATATTTTCCTCACAAACTTGCCGTTAACCGCTTAACTATAAAACATTGCGATAGAACAAAAGTTAAAACCATCACGGTTAAAAGCTCTAAAAAACTGTTTTAAACTTTTGAAAACTTTAAAAAGCGACGACGTTTCGACGCTTACTCAACGTCATTTTCAAGTCAAAATCAATAAGAGAAAGTTACTTAAATATAAATATACAAAACAAATCCTTAGAGAATAAAATCAAGCGCTATTAAATGCGAGAAAATATTTACACGCAGTGTCACGTAAACAATTTAGCACGAACGGAGTCTTTCTGGGTATTTAACCCAGGTTTTAGCTCCTTAATATACAACATCTCAAATATTAAGCAGTTAAACTTCGATTTACATTTTCTCAAAACAGAGAATTGTTTGTCCTTCAAATCGGACTTCGGAGGGCGTTGCCATGGACTCTCCACTTGGGCCACTATTAGCGAACGCCTTCATGTGCTCATTTCTGATGACCACCAAGCCAAGAAAGGGAAATTTTTACTGTTCAACTTGAAAATGACCGTCGAACGGTGGAAACGTCGTTGTTTTTTAACGTTAACTTTTATAGTGAAATCCGTTTAAAAAAAAATGTTGATTCTGTGAGACTGCTATTGAATTCTTAAAACTGTGTCAAAATCTCGAATTCACACCAACCTTCGCAAAAGTTGATCAGACGAAATCCAAGAAGTGGACGCGATCAGCAAGGACGTTTGAAGAAAATGTTGTCACAGAGGAGCTACGCCAGAAAACAAAACGCCTTACCGAACTCAGGGAAGAAATTAACGAGGTTTGTAATGAGATCCGTGAGAAATGCCCTCCCCTTTGTTTTGCCTGCATTTTTAGAACGATCGTCGCTCTCCGTAAAGAACAAATTATCTTCAGTTAATGAATGGTCGCACAAAAAAAGATCTCGAAGCTTCTAGACAACAACACTGATATTAACGAACAGATCAAGAATCTATCTTCATATCGGCTGTCCTTCTTTCAGAAGCTTGCCTTGTGCCGTGGTCTGGACTTCACTCTTCCACAGCCAGTTTCACCAATGGAGATACAAGCAACCTTTGAGAAAGCATATTGGAAACTAGAACCAAAACTAAGCGAGGAGAACAAGGAATTAGCAGTCGCAACACTACGTTCTATTGCCCTTAACTACATGAATAGGAAGGGCCCGACACCACCAAAATCAATGTTAATAGCGTCAGGTCAGCTAAAGAAGAGAGACGACATAGTAATTACACGACCGGATAAGGGCTCGGGAGTTGTGATCTTGGAAAAAACAGAGTATGTCAGCTTACTGAAGGAATCATCTATTAGCAATGAAACTAAATTTATACCCATCAGCCTCGAAAGACCAAAGGCAAAGGGAAGACCTCCGAAACATTATCACCCGCTACTTAAAAAGGAGAAGGAATTGTCCCCTATCGTGAAGAAAATTCTTTGGCAACCCATAGCTGACTCACCGATACAAAAGGGTTCCGGGCTCGCACAGTTTTATGGTTTACCATGCAAAGACGCACAAGACGAAACTGGCGGTCCGTCTGATCCTGTCAGCAACAGGAACCTACAATTACAAGCTTGCTGAGTGGCTTGACGAAAAGCTAAAACCATTGTCTGTCAACGACCAAACCATTAATGACATCTTCTCGTTTGCTGATGACCTTCAGGAGATGAAAATCGATGAACAGGACATTTTAGTGTCATATGACTGATGTTTCGTCTCTTTTCACAAACGTACCAGTGGATGAAACAATCGAAATCCTAGCGGAGAAAGCGTTCAAAGACGATTGGTTTAACAAAGAATATGACCTTAACATGAGAAAAGCTGACCTTATAGAGCTGTTAGAGATTGCTACGAAAAACTAGCTTTTCCAATTCGAAGGAAAGTTGTATGAGCAAGTGGATGAGGTTGCCATGGGCTCTGCCCTCGGACCACTAATGGCAAATGCGTTTATGTGCTATATTGAAGAAAAATTGAAAAACCAAAACAAGATGCCTGCTTTCTATAAGCGATATGTCGACGATACTCTCTGCAAAATGCCCGATGTTTCGTCTGCCTCTGAATTCTTGTTAACACTGAATCAAATACACCACTCACTCAGCTTCACAATGGAACTCCAAGACAACGGCAAGCTTCCCTTTCTTGGCCTGGTGGTCATCAGAAATGGTCCACGACTAGATACGAAGGTCTACGTGAAACCAACCGATACTGGACTTTTATTGCATTATCAAAGCCATGTTGACGTCAAGTATAAACATTCTCTACTAAAGACAATGTTAAACCGTGCTTTCAAACTCTCATCGAATTGGCAGTTTTTCCATCAAGAATGCGAACGTCTCGAAATGGTTTTTGCTCGCCTGCATTATCCTGAAACTCTCATAGAACACCATCAGAAATTTTATCGAAATGAGAGTTACTGAGAATGTGTGTTCTAAACAGCAAGTATCCGATGAACAAGATGCCACCATCAGAATTGTGTTACCGTTCAAAGACCAGAAATCGGCAAGTGTGGTAAGACACCAACTCCGTCAGCGATCTCAGTCGAAAGATTAATGCCGTCGTCCAGCCTGTTTATGTAAGCAAAAAGATCAAAGGAAATTTCAAGCCGAGGGAACATAAACCTCCATTGTAAACCAACAAAACGTTGTTTATTATTACAAGTGTGGTCTGTGTGATACAGACTATGTCGAAGTCGACACCTACATCAACGTGTGGAGGAACATAAGCGATCAACAATCGGCTACCACGTAAAGGACGAGCATGGAGGGGATCCGGATCCATTGGAAACAACTTCGAGATTTTAAAGAAGTTTCAGAGTGAACTTGACTGCTTGATTTTTGAAATGCTTTTTATTCGCAAACTTAAACCAAATCTGATCAAACAGAGCGACTCGATCCGCGCGAAATTATTCAGTATACTTAGCGTTTCTTCATGCCACAATTTTATGTTTTTGTGTGTATGTATTGTTTCTATGTAAATATTTTAGAGTTTTGGTCAGTATCTTATTAGCACTTTATAATTGATTGCATATGTTTTAGGGCATTCAAAAATTGTTCACTCATCAACTTGAAAATGACTGTCGAACGGTCGAAACGTCGTTGTTTTTTAACGTTAACTTTTATAGTGTTTTATAGTGAAATCCGTTTCAAAAAACTTGTTGATTCGAATTAATCGAGTGAAAGGAGGTGGCATTTCTAGTTTCCCAGAAACTGCAAAAGAGTGAAACTGAATAGGAAATCGTAGGTGCGCCATGATTATACTGACGGCGATGGATGTTGCCTGTTGATAAATGAGGACTGCATACTAGTCCGTCTGTTCTTGTTACGTATAGGAGTGTATCCTAAATCGTTCCTTGACACAGGTTTATACGATCCGATATTTTTATAAGCGTCCTCGGCTTATAATAGCCTCATACGATTCTGCAAATGGGTGTCGTGGTGTACTGATCCGATAAAAACCTGGTTACTTTTCACAACCTTACTGACAGTCAATGAAAACCACAGGGGCTGCGAAAAAGCACATTTTGCACTGTGATAAATTCCGGTAAAACTTAGAAGCTAAACTGTGCTAAGAAATCCAATTGTGACATTGTGGAGGTGGCAACTTAGCATGCTTCAAGCCAAAAACATACTTAAATACTGAATGAAAGAAATGTACCTTTTTCTTTTACTTGAAATAAACAGCTCTTTTTCAGCTAATTTAATTGGCCTTTTTGTAAGAGCATTCTACCGAGTTCCGTACAAAAGTCAAACTCACCTTTGGAAAACTATCTTTGAAACACAGCTTCGCGGAATGATGACTTTCGTATTGACACCTAGTTGCCTGTCGCGGGTCTGTGTACGCTTAGAGAACAGATACAGCTGGTTGTTTTTGGTTTTCTCTTAGGGACGCCAGCATCACGACAAATTATGAAGTTCGTTTACAACCCCCTGTCCCCCTCCCCCCCCCCCTCCCCCGTTGAGCACTTGTCATTTTGTCAAACTTAACGGCAAGGAATCTTTTTTTATCCGACGTCTCCATAGAGTTTTAAAAGGCACTTGTTTTCACAGCTTTGAGCAAAATTGACAGTCTTATAACCTTAACAAAATGCAGTAAACGCAGCAGGCGACATAGTCACGCCTCCATTATAGATTTTTCTTACAAGTGTTAATCTCCATTGTTTACACTGCCTTAGCCCACACGACAGGAAGCGTTTACTGTTAACCATGCGATAATCATTTGTTTATTGACCTGACGTTGCAGCTGGTTGGTAATATGTCTAGCCGGTTTAAAGTCAATGAGTTGTAAAACTTCAAACTGATATATTTTTTTATTCCGAGAAAACGTAAACAACTGGTAAACAACTAGAAATTTTACAACTTATCACTGAACTGAGAGGTGCTTAAAAAAACCGTCTTATGGCGGGTTAGTAGTATGGTAGGACCCAAAACAGTTGTTATCAATTTACATTTAAATACCTCATGCCTATGCAAATTTCTTCCATATCAAGAATGGCATGGGTCAATTAATTTCTCCGCTCAAAGAATAAGCTATCGCAAGTTAATACAACTACAAGTGTCATCCATAACTCAAGGGAAAACCTTGAAAACGTCTGCGTAGCTGGTTGTTCAAGTTACCACCGATTTGTCTTGACCAACCATTACCTAAACGGGCCATGAAAGTTTTCGTGCATAAGGCTAGCGGTCGTCAGCGAAAATTTGACAAGCATACCCGCTCCTATTAAGTATTACTGAATAAATTAAAGGGGGTCTTTCAATATCATATTTCACACTTAAAGTTATAAAACCAATAGAAGACTTTGCAGTCTTTGTTATTATGCATGATATCGAAGATTATATCCTCCTTCTAAATCGTTGTCCCAAGTATTTTCTTCAATCAGTTAGAAATTCCTTTTATGATAAAATAGTTAAAGAATTCCGAATAGACATCAAGCAATTGAGCCGCAACGATCATTTTATCATAAACAGTTTATTATGTTCATTTCCTCATATTCATGGCCTTGGAGTCCCAAGGGCGAATAGTTTGGATGGGAAAAAGATCGGGACTTGCGAAAAGAGTCCCGATCTTCGTCCCATCCCGACCGATCTAAATTGGGTTGGGTCCGCGATCAATCTTATAGATTTAGGGAGGGTGTTCCAAGTCTTCCCCGCCATTGTATGAAAAGGAAACTTGGAATTTTGTGGTTCGAGCAAGGGGTAATCGTAACTGTTCCCTATTTATCAGGATGTAATTGTGTACATCAGAGGTATATCTTAAGTTATTTAACAGATAATCAGATGCCAGTCAATTAATGCACACATTTACAGTAGTAACGGCATTTGCCGGACACAGCATTTGACCGGATACGCTTCTCTGGGCGAAAATGACATGGCCAATGGAACTGAAAATTTCCGAGCGTTTTCTGACATCTGGCCGAAATAAAGTGCCAGCGAAACAGAAATTTCTGAATTGAAGTGGAAAATAGCGTTCCATTCGATAAAAGAAAATTTCGGAAAGTCTAACCGAGAATTTCGACCCAATGGATCGCACCCCGCTGTATCTTACTCAAAACTCCTGAAGATATTTTGGGCCTGATGAGTATTTTTCAAGTCTTTTTTTTCATCCATTGAGAGATGGCGTCACAAACAACGACATCCGTGATCCATGGCGTAACTATGGCAACTAAGTAACTACACAAGGTTAGCTGCCGATGATGATCATAAAGGCCATGCAGCACTCCATAGCTCGTAGGCCAGAAGGGGTTCCACCAGCTGGAGCCCATTTTTTGCCGGAACGGTGCTCCAAGAAAACTAAGTGGTCAAGCCCGAAAACGCAGGTGCAGTGCAAATGAACTCCAAACCGGTTTTAACAACATAAATAAATCACTGCAACATTAAAAAATACATGGGATTTAGGCTATACAAGGCGGGTCTGAGAAATGATTTTTGGGCCCGACTTGAAGTCTGCATGTTCAAAACTTTCTAGTTCGAGAAACGGAACCTCAGTCTATCTACAGTTGTTACGCCGGTATTCTTGTGTATCCTGGATACTGACAAAGGTGTATACGCGGACCCCCTCAACTTTCTTGGTGTACCATGACATGTAATATTACCCTTCTCTGTTTACTGAGCAGTGAATTAACTGCATGAGCTCGGTTGCAACCGGTCTTAATTTAATCTTACGCCAATTGTCAGTATTGCACACACTACGAAAACCACACGAGCTGTGTCAAAACAGATTTTGGACCGTCTGAGATAAAATTCAGATGGTATTCAAGGGAAAACTCTGGAGACATAATAACGGATTATAATAATTTAAATAGGGGCACCCATGCATGACAAACCAGTTTCGGTAGATCATGTATCTGTTAGGTGGCCGCAGCGGGTTGTCCGCCTTAGGTTTTCGGCGTCGATCAAAGACTGCACACGGTTTTTCGCAACGGAAGCATGGCCTAGAACATTCACATTGGAGAAATATAATATCTCCTGACGCGGTTTTCGGAAGGGGGAAGGGTGATATTTGCTGTTTTTGGCACGTCAACAAAACGCCCGCTACCATTTCGAAAAGCAAGTAGTTCCCTACAAAGTTCGTAGAACCTTCACTGAGCTAGCAATTTCTCGAAAGAAGATTTTGTTCCCTTCTCCAAACAGATCAAATTCGTCTAGCTAATGGAAACATCACTTTCATGCTTCAAACAACGCGAGATACTTAAAAATGCCTTTTTACAGCTTAATCTGGTTGATTAAAGTGTGAAAGGAAATTGACAGTGGCTCACAATTTCGTTCACTCGAAATAAACTGTTCTGTTCTTTTTGTAGAAGCAGTGAAAAGTTTGTAGGAAAGTCACACCCACTTTATAGCTGACAATTATTCACTGAAGTGGAGGTGAATAGTAGTGGATATTTACCGAGGTGAACAATTGTTTTAGTATGTACCACACAAGTTGAATAACTACGGTTTATTCAAATAACTTCAACTTCGGAAACAAACGCGGGAGGCCATTTTATTTCTCTTCGGCTGCTCGGAGGTGAATAGTACTTTTGCTAATCACCTCTGAGTTAACCAATCGCAACGCGCGAAAAGCACTATTCACTTGTGTGGTACATACAGATAAACGATAGTCTGGAAGACGATTCGCTGAAGGAAGACCTTAATTCCGTTAAACAACAAATTGCGCACTGTTGCGGACTTTATAAGAGAGTTTAGTTTGTGTTCCTTAAACTTAAGCCCGCCGCACACTTGAGGAAAGAGCTGAGCAAAATTCCTCGCGAGGCAGTTAGCTCAGCCGTTTCCTCACGTGTGCGGCAATTGCGGTGAGAAATTCGCCTCGCGAGGCGATAAAAAAATATCAAACATGTTTGATATTTTTTTATCGCCTCGCGAGGCGAATTTCTCACCGCAAATTTGCCGCACACGTGAGGAAACGGCTGAGCTAACTGCCTCGCGAGGAATTTTGCTCAGCTCTTTCCTCAAGTGTGCGGCGGGCTTTAGTGGCCTACAGGGAAGAGGTGCAGCAATCACAGGTAGCCTTCCTAATACTTTGTAACAAGTGTTAATTTGAAGCAGTTTTCAGCCAATCACACAGGTCTGGCGAATCACAATGGGTACAGACGGTGCAATAAGCCAATTACAATCAGGCAATTACGCGTTGCCGGCTCCAATCGCAGAGAAAAACGTATACGCACAAGTAACTATTGGTTTTGGTTTTGGCTTCTCATTACGCTCTCGATTCACTGAAAGAGAAAGCAGCGCTTTTTTTACTAACCAATCACAGATCTCCGACGAAAAACTGACGCTCGAAACGTCAGCTTTTTTAATCTTTTTACGGTGGCCAATTTACATTATCAACTAAGTTTTCAAAGCAAACGCGAGTTACGTTCAACTGAAAAGTATTCTAATTTCCTTTCTTTTTGTTCGACCCTTGCGGTACTCTTTCCAAACTTCAAGAGCCCCGTGAGAATTTCAGACTCAAAACACCTGTAAAACAAAGTTATGAATTCACATTTGATCACAGTCTTTCCCGTAAAACCGTGAACACCTGAAATATCTATGGAATGTTATTGTGTTTCAAGTAAAAAGCCAATCACGCGTGAGAAAACTAAACCGCAAACAGTAACGGTAATTAGGTTGTGGTTTCATGTTGCTTCTGATTGGTCCCGAAACAATAAACATTCCACAAATTTTTTCTGGTGTTCACGGTTTTACGTGTAAACACCTCACACTTACACGAATTGCTTCCATCGGCCACGAATGACATAGAATCGAAACATTTGAATGAACTTCCACAAGTTATTCAGATCCAGTGCATCAACTCGGGGGAAAAATTTGAAAACATCGGCACGACTTGCTGCAAAAACAAGTACACCCCCTCTCTGTCTATCTTAAGACAACGATCCATAACCGAGAATATAGATCAAATTTTTTCTGATAGCCGTTTTAAAGAACATTTGACTAAATATAACAACAGTGGTCGCTGAGGAAAGCCTTGTTGCTGATACAAACAAATAAAACAGGTAATTGCAGAACATTTTCATAAAGAAGCTAATTTAATATTGACACCTGCATGATTTTTTCAATTATCAGAGCTTTGTTGAATTATTCATTGTTCAATAGGAGAGTACCGGCTTAAAATGGTAACTTACTTAAGATAGCTTTTGTTTTTTGTCAAGCAATAAATATAGCTACCAAAACTGAACGAACCGCTCGTACTTCAGTCTTCAGAGAATTAATCTTGACTTAACAAACTTTTGACTTTCTTACAGTAAAGAATTATGCCTCTACTTGTTTTTATTTTCTTGTTATGGTAATTGGAATTTAATTCTGCATGGACAATCCCTAGAACAAAAGGAAGGTTCGGCTTCAGTCCTTACGTAATGTGTGTGCTTTTTGCACGAACTTTTTCTGGACGGGACAACGTGCGAGTAAAAAAAAACGTATTTCCCCACCTCTGCCAAAAACACTAATAACGGCCTCCAGACGTAAAATCCTTTTTTGCCGACATACAAAAGGTTCATGAATAAGGTACATAGGTCTATGTATTACGCCAAGTTAAAGCTGGAGGATTAGTTTTTTCAAAAAACAGCTGCCAGGAGGAGGTATTTGTTCAATTCTCTATCTACCACTAAAGAAAAAACAGAAAACAAACATCGCATCGGTTAATTAGAAATTCTGTCAATTAGGGAGCTCCGAATATGGAAGGACAATAACTAAATAGTTGTACAATGCTCGTCAGTATACAGTACTTGTCAGTATACGTGAATGACTCGCGAGATGGACTGTTAGATGAGTGGGAGAGTTCAAGATGTCAATGTCACCACAAACAGTCCCTCTCAGGACTACACGCACCCGGACGATCGCACTTCACTTAATTATGACATGACTCCTGGGTTCAAACCATTTACGATTTTAGAGTTCAAGATCTTGTCCAGTCTATTAAGCTTCTTGGTTGTGGAGTGTTTTACAGGTGAGAACACATCACGTAGTTCAACTTTGTCTTTCGTTAACTATCTCCGATCCCGATTGAAACATCTTCTACTCAACACTTCCGAACAAAAGCTGTCTACCGCTTTCCAGAGATAAGAGACGCCTGACGACATTTGAGTGCAGGTGAGTTTGACTTATTTTAAATGAGTGCACCAGTCGCCGTGAGTTGTCAAGAAGGTTAACCATTCACTTTCATGAGCAAATGGACTCTTTATTCTTTTTAAGACAAATACGTATAAGTTTTGTACTAATTGAGAAAACGTGTTAAGGCAGAATCTCTCAGAGCATGGAAGACCCTGATCACTAACCTGCCATCAGGCCCTATTTTCGTTTCGATGGTGATTGGTGAACCTTTCCCGCGGGATAGGCGAAACGAAAAATAGCGAACGCCAACATTAGAAGACATAAGAGCGATGGTACAATTGGGCCTGATCGCAGGCTACTGACTACATGCTGTAAGTTTTATTCAAAAGAATGAACACGTTGCCAAAAGTTATGTTAAAGAGTCTCCTTGAAAAAGCGCTTTACATTGCGCATAGAAATAAACATTACTTTCACTATCACATTACTTTCGCTGACCTAATGGTAGGTTTATGCGCACTGCCACTGAATTTACATGACCACTGTCATTTCAGGCCAAAAGCCTGTCTCAGCTTGGCCGTGATTTCTCTGGAAACACTTAACACTCTTGCTTGGCGCCACTTCGTCATCGGCAGCTAACCTTGTGTAGTTACTTAGTTGCTATAGTTACGCCATGGATCATGGCTCTCGTTGTTTGTGACGTCATCTCGAGTGCTGATTGGGTTTTCCCTGATATCGAGTTAGCTGTTTTTGAGCGTTCTTATCATTAAATGGAGAAAAAGACAACAATAGATGGAAAAGAGGCTTGAAAAATACTTCTCAGGCCCAAAATATCTTTAGGAGTTTTGAGAAAGACACCCGAACCAGAACCCGAACCCAAAACAAACTTGCAAGCGGGGTGCGATCCACTGGGTCAAAATTTGTGGTAAGACTTGCCGAAATTTTCCTTTATCGAATGGAACGCTATTTTCCGCTTCAATTCAGAAATTTGTGTTCCGCTGACACTTTATTTCGGCCAGAAGTCAGAACGCTCGAAAATTTTTAGTTCTATGTTGGTTGTGTCATTTTCGTCTCAGTAGGGAAGCGTATCCGGTCAAATGCTGTGTCAAATGCCGTAACTGCTGTAAATGTGTACATTAATGGACTGGCACCTGATTATCTGTTAGATAACTTTAGATATACCTCTAGGCCCCGGTTGCTCAAAGGCTGGATAGCTCTATCTACAGGATAAATATCTATCTAGTGGATAGTGCAATTAGCTTTCCCATTACTTATCAGCTGGATAGTGATTTATCCCGTGGACAGCGCCACCTAAAGTTTGAACAACCGGGGTCTGATGTGCACAATTATATCCTGAGAAATAGGGATCAGTTACCATTACTCCTTGCTAGAAGCACAAAATTCCAAGCTTCGGCGAATTCCAATGGGGCGAAGACTTGGAACAACCCAATTTACATAGTCTGGATGGGACAAACATCGGGACTCTTTTCGCAAGTCCCGATCTTTGTCGCATCCCAACTATTCGCCACGGGGACTCCGAGGATGAACATGAGGAAATGAACATAATAAACTGTTTATGATAAAATGATCGTCGCGGCTCAATTGCTTGATGTCTATTCGGAATTCTTTAAACTATTTTATCATAAAAGGAATTTCTAACTGATTGAAAAAAACACTTGGGGCAACGATTTAGAAGGAGAATTTAATCTTCGATATCATGTATATGACAAAGACTGCAAAGTCTTCTACTGGTTTTATAACTTTTAGTGTGAAATACGATATTAAAAGACCTGCTTTGAAATTTAAAGACCCCCCTTTAATTTATTCGCTAATAACAAGACAGGATGAGGCTCACCCTCTCTTGCTAATAATTAATAGGAGTGGGTATGCTGGTCAAATTTTCGCTGACGACCGCTAGCCTTATTCACGAAAACGTTCATGGCCAGTTTAAATAATGGATGGTCAAGACAAATCGGTGGTAACTTGAACAACCAGCTACGCAGACGTTTTGAAGATTTTCCCTTGAGTTATGGATGACACTTGTAGTTGAAATAACTTGCGATAGCTTATTCTTTGAGCCATTCTTGGTATGGTAGAAATTTGTATAGGCATGAGTTATTTAATTATTTATCACATGCGTGGCAAAATTACTGAATTCTGATTGGGTGAGACAGAGGGCATTTTTTCTTAATCACGAGGGCACTTTTGGTAATCAACGGGGCATGATTACTTGATGCTGATTGGTTATAAGTTGCTTGGCAACGAAGCGTTATTGCCAATGAATTTTTTGCAACAATTTCTTCCCGTTTCGTGGAAGCCGACGTAACCTTAATTGAGGAACTAAAGCACGGTAGCCAGACAAAAACACTAAACGAAGTACTGTCTATTGGACCGACGTTTTCAAACACTGGGCTCTAACAAGGGGAAAAGAGAAGCAAATTGAGAGCTACGAAGTGTCACAGATGAACGAAGCGCTCGTCCAATTTTTCGTAGAGCTGAGGAAGGAAAACGGCAATGAGTATGAACCAGACTCTTTGAGGGTCATGCAAGCATCTTTAGATGGCTATTTAAGGAGCAAATTTATCCAAAATCTATCGTAAGAGATGCAGAGTTTCTGTCGTCAAGAAAAGTCCTAGAAGGAAAGGCAAGAAAGCTTCGCGAGCTTGGAATGAGCAAGCGGCCGAACAAAGCCCAGAGCCTTACGAAAGAGGAAGAGGAAATATTATGGGAGAACGGGCAGTTGGGACGAAACCCCCCGGTCACTCATAAACACAATCTGGTGGCTGCTTACGATGTACTTTGGACTACCCGGCCGACAAGAGCACCATGATATGAAAGTCGAAGACTTCTCATTTCAAAAAGATGATGGCGGCTTTGAATTCGTCACTTTTGCTGAAGGCCTCACAAAGACAAGAGGTGGCGGACTGCGAGTCAAATCACGGCTAGCTACCCCGAAAATGTTCGCAACCGGTGAGAAGAGATGTCCTGTTGCTTTGTTGAAGAATTACTTAGAAAAACGGCTGGCAGAGCTGAAGACTACCGGGCCATTGTACCTTGGTGTTATCGAAAACCCAAAAACGAGCGTGTGGTACAAGAAGACACCGATGGGGAAAAACACTATATATAAACAACATCATGAAAACAATGAAGGAAAACTTACCTCTGAAAGTTACCTAACCAGACAAGAAGCTTACCAACCACAGCGCCAGAAAAACGGTTGTCAAGAAATTGAAGAGCTCCGGCATTAACTTAACTTTAACTTAACTTTTATTTATTTATATAGCGCTCATATCCATATATCGCTGTCCATGGCGCTTTACAGATTACAATTTACAGTAATTTACAATAAGACGATCTAAAAACATTAAATTCTATGGAAATTATTATACAATAAATATTATTAATTCTGTAAACGATCTATAAAATATTATAATTATTTCAAACAATTATTAAAATGAAAATGATAGAAACAAATAATGAAAGAAATATCAAATCAGTCGATAAAAACAAAATGATTAAAAGAAAAATGAAATAACTAATTAAATTTCCTATTATCAAGAAATAGTGTAAAGAGGAACGTTTTTAATCTGCTCTTAAAACTAGCAACTGAGGAGCAAGAACGAATATCTGAAGGTAACCTATTCCAAAGTCTCGGAGCAGCGAATAAAAAGGACCGAAAACCGTAAGTGGTAAGCTTAACTCTAGGTTCAACAAGAAGATTATTTGTAACAGAGCGAAGACAGTAGCAAGAGGAACGATAGGAAAGAAGATCAGACAGATAGCGAGGAGCCAGACCATTTAAGGCCTTATAAGTGAGTAAAAGCACAGGCGGCCCAGACGTTGTTTGTGATTTACATACGTCACAGTATTGCGCCATTTAAGAGAATGTATGAAAATGGTTCAAAAATCGCTCTAAATTCAACTTGTAGTCAAGGATTGAAATAAAAGAAGCTTACCTTAGTCTGCATTTGTGTTATTTTGAAGTCTTTTTTTTGCATACAGCAAATTGACCTGTGCCTCCCTACGGTTGAGGGCGACTTTGTCGTTACGGAGGGGTCGCTAAGCCAACGATTTTGAAATCCGTGGCCAAGATAACTCGTTACGGATGTCGACAAAGCAAAAATGGGCAGTCAGCGCTCGAAAAGGAGCGTTTTTCCGGCCGATAAGATAAACCTTGGAATCCGAGGCGAAGCAACTAGAAAGAGGAATTATCGACGGCTGCCGTGAGGCAATTTTGGCGGGCTCCGAGCATTTTAGTGGAATTTATGGAGCTTCGAGTGCGAACCGTCGGCCGACCATGTCGCCAGCCTTTCGTTTCTCTTTACTGGAAAGCAAACTTGGAAAAGTTTAAATCGTCAAAATGGCTTTA
>OX419335.1:5054273-5079273 GCA_948470475.1 Galaxea fascicularis | reverse complement strand
TAACTGCTTGATATTTGAGATGTTGTATATTAAGGAGCTAAAACCTGGGCTAAATACTCAGAAAGACTCCGTTCGTGCTAAATTGTTTACGTGACACTGCGTGTAAATATTTCTCGCATTTAATAGCGCTTGATTTTATTCTCTAAGGATTGGTTTTGTATATTTATATTCAAGTAACTTTCTCTTTTTGATTTTGACTTGAAAATGACGTTGAGTAAACGTCGAAACGTCGTCGCTTTTTAAAGTTTTCAAAAGTTTTAAACAGTTTTTAAGAGCTTTTAACCGTAATGGTTTTAACTTTTGTTCTATCGCAATGTTTTATAGTTAAGTTAACGGCAAGTTTGTGAGGAAAATAGAGCCGGAGTCAGTTTTTCGGTTCTTTTCATCAGGATACCACAAAATCTTGCTAGATTGTCCGTTTTTAGTGCTATTGTTTAGTCACAGAAAACCCGTCGTGGCTAAGGAAAATATCACAAAGAAAACTTGTCAAGTAGCGATCAGTGTTTGCTCGACAACTTCTGATCATGATGCAAAAGTCATTGTATCATTTTCACGCCAAGTTTCGGGAAATGGTCGTTCGCATGCAAATTGCTGAAGCCACCACAGACATGCCTGTTGACGGAGGTATATCTAGTTTAACACAAGTTACATCTTTTTGTATTCTGACCTCCCGTTTTTATAGGGCTAGGTTAACGAAAACGAGAATTTCCACCAACGAATATTTTTAAAATTCACTGTTTCCACAAGAACAGGAAGATACATCAAGCCTTAAGCCTAGTTCACACTTGCGATCGTAAGCGCCGTAATCGCAATCATAAGAAAAAAATCTTACGGTTACTACGTTGCTTACGTCGGTGCTAACGGGCAAACGACGATTTTTCAGTTCACACTGGGTTTTAATGCTCATACGATTACGATTGTGACGACAACGCTAGTGTGAACCAGGCATAAATTTGTCATTAGTGAGTTGCATTGTATGGATTAGGTTTTTATGGAATTCTGTAATACAGCCGAGCCATATATGTTTCCACCATCCCTAAGTTTTATTGGTTGACTCATGATTAACCACATTCACCCAGTTGTCCAAAGCTCGATTAAGCTATCCCAGGGTTGACGTGCGCTATATTTCGATATTCCCATGCACAAGATCAACCGGGGTTTGGCCCTTAAGGTTTTGACTTCAACTAATGGCATCTTGAGGGTAAAACGCCTGCTGTTAAAAAAAAAAAACATCCTCAACAAATTTGTGACAGAAAATTAAAAGGAGATCAACCAAGAAAACCTTAGAAGCAATCCTCTACTTGGAGGGCGTAATTAACAAAGCATCTTCTAAAATTTTGTATATTGACCGCGCACTAATTAACATTTATTTACTTTAACTTTTAGAGAGTTCTTTGGAGCACCCTTCCAGCGATATGGATTTCAACGAGTGGAACCCCTTTTGGACTGCGTGCTTTGGAGCGTTGGCCTGTATGATCATCATCGGAAATACTCTTTCCATCTCAATTCTTCTCAACAGAAGGCTTCGCAAGCGTCCCCATTACCTGTTAATCAGTTTGGCCTTTGCTGATTTAATGGTTGGATTATGTGCAATGCCGATTTACATAGCCAGCAATATTTCCAGAGAATTTCGAAAACCCGTTCCGTCTGTCGTTTCCGATGCCGTGGATATTTTCACTGGAATTTCCTCGATATTCACCTTGGCCGTCATTTCTCTCGAAAGACTCAACGCTGTTGCTCGGCCACTTCGGCATCGACAACTAACCTTGAGTAGTTACTTAGTTGCCATAGTTACGCCATGGATTCTGTCGTTGCTAGTGACATCATCTCGAGTGCTGGCTCAGTTTCACCTGATGTCGAGTCAGCTGTATTTGAGCGTTCTTATCATCAGCTTATCGACTCCCTTTCTGATATCATGCGTTGCATACACTACCATTTGGAGAAAGAGAGGGGCTCGAGGTACGAGCAGTTTCCGACAAAATCAAGAAAGTAGATTCTCGACGACGGTCTTCTTGATAACAGGAGCTTTTTTCTTGACATGGATGCCTTTTCAAGTCTTAGTTGTTATTGTACATAAATGTGTATCATGTAGGAACATTCCTCCAGCAATTGTTTTTCTCATTAAGTTTCTCCAGTTTAGTAACTCAGCTGTTAATTTCTTCATCTATTTTTTCCGGTTGCCCAGTTACCGAAGAGCTATGTTAGCTTTATTTTCTAGGTGCTGGTAGAATTTAGTTTTCTTTGCTGAAAGGGTGGTGTACAAGAAATCATGGTAGCGGTAGAGTGGGGCAGAGCCGGATTTACGAAAATCCGACTTTTGCTTGAGATGGGATGAGAGATTTCGTTTCAGATTCTTTTTACTGTAGTAATCCGCCTGTTTACTACATAACACCAATGAAATACCAGGTGAGCTTTCGTGCGACAACATGATATAGATCACCGTTGCTATGATACACGTAATATATTGAGATAGATAGATAGATAGTTTATAATAACCGATTTGCAACTAAAAGTTGAATTATGCGATTATTTACAAAAAATTGAATATTGGTAATTACATTAAAAAGCCTACAAGTGATTTAAAACAACAAATAAGAACACTATATATATGTTCTAAAAAGGTATATACAAGAGATTTAAGGATCTACAAAAACCATTCAAACCTTAAGGGCGTTGAAGGTAATAAAACTATTACGAAACCTGTTCATCTTAAAAGCTGGCTTAAACTTCCGCATATTTCTTAAGTTAAAAGTACATGTGTTGCGAGCAGGAAGAAGTTCATGGAGCTTGTACGTTATGTTCATTCTGTAGAACATTCTTAAATAGTTTTTCAACTAGTTCCTGGCGGCGGTCTGAAAGTTTAGTTAGGCCTGACTCAACCAAGTCCTCATTATATGAAAGAAGAGGAAAAATGATGCGCGTAGTCCGCTTTTGTACTCCTTCAAGTTCGTTGGAGAGGTACACGGGGAGGCCGTCATGAAAAACAGAACACGCGTACTCTGATCAGACGAATACAAGTGCAGAAAAACTGGACTAACTCACGGGTACCAAGACCAGAGCGTTTAAGCTGGGATAAGCTATACAAGCGCTTTTTAGCTTTCTTATTGCTTGACAAAAAACAAAAGCTATCTTAAGTAAGTTGCCATTTTAAGCCGGTACTCTCCTGTTGAACAATGAATAATTCAACAAAGCTCTGATAATTAAAAAAATCATGCAGGTGCCAATATTAAATTAGCTTCTTTATGAAAATTTTCTCCAATTACCTATTTGTTTGTATCAGCAACAAGGCTTTCCTCAGCGACCACTGTTGTGATATTTAGTCAAATGTTCTTTAAAACGGCTATCAGCAAAACTTTGATCTATATTCTCGGTTGTGGATCGTTATCTTAAGATAGACAGAGAAGGGGTGTACAGCAAGTCGTGCCGATGTTTTCAAATTTTTCTCCCGAGTTGATGCACTGGATCAGAATAACTTATGGGAGTTCATTCAAAATGTTTCGATTCTATGTCATTCGTGGCCGATGGAAGCAATTCGTGTAAGTGTGAGGTGTTTAAACAAATGTGAATTCATAACTTTGTTTTACAGGTGTTTTGAGTCTGAAATTCTCACGGGGCTTTTGAAGTTTGGAAAGAGTACCGCAAGGGTCGAACAAAAAAAAAAGGAAATTAGAATACTTTTCAGTTGAGTGGTGAACGTAACTCGCGTTTGCTTTGAAAACTTAGTTGATAATGTAAATTGGCCACCGTAAAAAGATTAAAAAAGCTGACGTTTCGAGCGTCAGTTTTTCGTGATCTGTGATTGGTTAGTAAAAAAAGCGCTGCTTTCTCTTTCAGTGAATCGAGAGCGTAATGAGAAGCCAAAACCAAAACCAATAGTTACTTGTGCGTATACGTTTTTCTCTGCGATTGGAGCCGGCAACGCGTAATTGCCTGATTGTAATTGGCTTATTGCACCGTCTGTACGCATTGTGATTCGCCAGACCTGTGTGATTGGCTGAAAACTGCTTCAAATTAACACTTGTTAGAAAGTATTAGGAAGGCTACCTGTGACTGCTGCACCTCTTCCCTGTAGGCCACTAAGTTCAAGGAACACAAACTAAACTCTCTTAAACGTCCGCGACAGTGCGCAATTTGTTGTTTAACGGAAGGTGTTCCTTCAGGGAATCGTCTTCCAGACTATCGTTTATCTATATGTACCACACTCAGAGGTGATTGGCAAAGTACTATTCACCTCCGAGCAGCCGAAGAGAAATAGAATGGCCTCCCGCGTTTGTTTCCGAAGTTGAAGTTATTTGAATAAACCGTAGTTATTCAACTTGTGTGGTACATACTAAAACAATTATTCACCTCGGTAAATATCCACTACTATTCACCTCCACTTCAGTGAATAATTGTAACCTATGACGTGGGTGTGACTTTCCTACAAACATTTTACTGCTTCTACAAAAAGAACCAATTAACTTTAACTAAAAGAGAACAGTTTATTTCGAGTGAACGAAATTGTGAACTACTGTCATTTTCCTTTCACACTTTAATGAACCAGATTAAGCTGTAAAAAGGCATTTTTAAGTATCTCGCGGTGTTTGAAGCATGAAAGTGATGTTTCCATTAGCTAGACGAATTTGACCTGTTCGGAGAGTTTTGAGAAATTGCTACTCTCACTGAAGGTTCTACGAACTTTGTAGGGAACTACTTTGTGATGAGAGGATTTATTGGTATTTAGTTATTTTGCTTTCGCTGATAAAAATATAAAAGCCAACGTAGAAAATATTTGGTCTTTAGTTTCAAGTTCAATAATCCGTAAACACAACCTGTCGTTAGTCACTGAAGCGTTAACTGTTCTGTAAGATCATAACTGTAATAAGCATTCAAGCTGTAACTCAATCTGTTAGAAGCCGTTATCCACCTGTGTATAACTTTTGGAAGTGATTAATGTTGTAAACGAGAAATTCCGTTATAGCCAATCACTACTTTACAACTGTATCAGGTAACGGTTAGTTATGAGTTTTTAATGATGTGACTTCGTCACCTAAGATTGTCGGTTTTCACATAAATAGAAGTGCATTGTAGTCGGTTACATCCGGGGTGAATTCCTAGTTACACTGTTGGTTGTATCCTTGGTATTAAACCCTACGTTGGAGCCAAGTTCTGTGTGGATTTACTGTCTCAAGGATAGTCGTTCGTCGTAATAGATCCCGGCATTCCCGCAGCCAGCGAGTTCCCCAGGAAGAAGCCTTTCCCAAAGAAGTTTTATAGAGTTTCCCGTCCCGTCCGATTGTCCGTTTGTGAAGCCATCAAAACCTGTTTTCACAACTTGCTTTTCGAAATGGTAGCGGGCGTTTCGTTGACGTGCCAAAAACAGCAAATATCACCCTTCCGAAAACTGCGTCAGGAGTTATTATATTTCTCCAACGTGAATGTCATAAGCCTTGCTTCCGTTACGAAAAACCGTGTGCAGTCTTTGATCGATGCCAAAAAACCTAAGGCAGACAACCCGCTGCGGCCACCGAACAGATACATGTCCTACCGAAACTGGTTTGTCATGCACCCGGTCCCTATTTAAATTATTATGATCCGTTACGTAAAATTGTCTCCAGAATCTCCCCTTTGTTTCTAGGTCAGAGTTAATCTTCTGAATACCATCTGAATTTTATCTCAGACGGTCCAAAATCTGTTTTGACACAGCTCGTGTGGTTTTCATAGTGTGTACGATACTGATTGGCGTAAGATTAAAATAAGACTGGTTGCAACCGAGCTAACGCATTAATTCACTGCTTAGTAAAGAAAGAAGGGTAATATTACATGTCATGGTACACCAAGAAAGGTGAGGGGGTCGTATACACCTTTGTCAGTATCCAGGATACACAAGAATACCGGCGTAACAACTGTAGATAAGCTGAGGTTCCGTTTCTCGAACTAGAACGTTTTGAACATGCAGACTTCAAGTCGGGCTCAAAAATCATTTCTCAAACCCGCCTTGTATAGCTTAAATCCCATGTATTTTTTAATGTTGCAGTGAGTCATTTATGTTAAAACTGGTTTGGCGTTCATTTGCACTGCACCTGCGTTTTCGGGCTTGACCACTTAGTTTTCTTGAAGCACCGTTCCGGAAAAAATGGACTCCAGCTGGTGGAACCCCTTCTGGATTACGAGCTATGGAGTGCTGGCCTTTATGATCATCATCGGCAGCTAACCTTGTGTTGTTACTTAGTCGCCATAGTTACGCCATGGATCATGACTGTCGTTGTTTGTGACGTCGTCGTCTCTCAATAGATGGAAAAAAAGACTTGAAAAATACTCATCAGGTCCAAAATATCTTTAGGAGTTTTCAGTAAGACACCCGAAACAGAACACGAACCCAAAACTTGCAAGCGGGGTGCGATCCATTGGGTCAAAATTCTCCGTTAGACTTTCCGAAATTTTCTTTTATCGAATGGAACGTTATTTCCACTTCACTTCAGAAATTTCTGCTCCGCTGGCACTTTATTTCGGCCAGATGTCAGAAAACGCTCGGAAATTTTTAGTTCCATTGGCCATGTCATTTTCGCCCAGAGAAGCGCATCCGGCAAATGCTGTGTCCGGCAAATGCCGTTACTACTGTAAATGTGTGCATTAATGGACTGGCACCTGATTATCTGTTAGATAACTTAAGGTATACCTCTGATGGCACAATTATATCCTGATAAATAGGGATCAGTTACGATTACCCCTTGCTCGAACCACAAAATTCCAAGGTTCCTTTTCATACAATGGTGGGGAAGACTTGGAACAACCTCCCTAAATCTATAAGATTGATCGCGGACCCAGCCCAATTTAGATAGTCGGGATGGGGCGAAGATCGGAACTCTTTTCGCAAGTCCCGATCTTTGTCCCATCCCAACTATTCGCCACGGGGACTCCGAAGATGAACATGAGGAAATGAACATAATTAGGGATAGACCATAAGAAAAGTGATGGGGGGGGGGGGGGGCGGTGGGGGGAAAAACCCAAAAAAAATTCATGCAAGGGAAAATGCCAAGAAAAAACATTCACGCAAAGAAGAAGGTAAAGAAAAAAATTCATGCAGAAGGAACTGTCCAATTGTGACTTTTATTTAATAATTATATAATATTTACCAGTGTCTATTAAAAATAATTCTCATTCAAAATATTCTTGGGGCCTTACCCCAGGCCCTGCTATATTATTATTAATGAATAAAGACATCTAGTGTACTGAGGTGTTTTCCTCACACTGAATGAAATGACAAATTAAAGGTGACATAAATTAATTCACACTACAATAGCCAGAAATGTCATTCAGAAATCAACAATATTCCCAAGCACAATATGAATAAACAAAAATCACTTTCTTCTTATTGAAAGGAGACAATTAGAACCTTGTTTTTGTTTTCAATTGCAGCTAGTGTACCTACATGTACGATATATTCTCTGTTATAAATACTGTGTTATAATAAAAATAATAAAATAAAATTTGTAATAAATAAATATTAGAATTTGGTATCTTTGTAAATGTTCTATAAAATTGTTTGTGCCCACAATAAAAATTAGAGGATGGGTCTTATCGTTTTGAATGATTCTATGATAAAATGAAAAAGAGCATTTACATGTAGTAGTAGTGTTAAAACTCTACCTGTTACCAACATTAACTAGTCAACAACATAAACAGCAACACTGCCGCTGGTACTTTCAACAAAAATTAAGAACCACAAAGTATGGTTTTTATTGGCAGCCAAACTACCTGCAACATAGTGTATACTGCATTATAATAAATATAAAAAAATACATTTAATTAAACTACTTATCACCCAATAATTACTATAAAGCCAAATGAGTGCATCTTAGTATTAGTATTGTATTGTATTAGTCTTCAATTTCTTCCTCGGTAGACCACTCAAGACCACTCATCTATGACTGATCTCTCTTCTTCCTCTTTGTTTGGATCTTTCTCACTGCAAGTTGGTACATGTACTTGTTTTTTGCCCTTTTTTGCTTTCCTTTTTAGTTCCTTCTGTGCATTCCTCTTCTTTCTCCTTTTGCACTGTTGCTCAGCAACAGTGCTACCAAATTTCTTCCTGCACTACTCCACTAAAACCTCATAGGTGTTGAAAACCTGTAAAATTTGTTTTGCTCTTGGAGTCCTATAAAAAGATTGTATAAAAGTGGTTAAAAAGATAAAGAATATGGCCTAAAAGTATATTATTGTTGTGATCAGTGAGGGGTCTGACCGCACTCATACAATTATTTTCAATATACTTGATTTATAATAGCTGTAATTTATTCGTTTTCGTGTACCCAATTAGTAGAGGGATCTACCCTCAGCTAGATACCACTGAAATGTTAAATAAATTCTTTGATTTATAGATGGTTTTCACTCATGTGACAAGGTGGCCATCACGGTTAGTGTACAAATCAGTACAAAATGTTTGTGCAGAATTTGCGTAAAACAGAATTAAGTTCCCAGAGGAGAGAAAATTTATTGTTCTTGTACACCAGCATGGCCGCCATGACCTCACATGAAAATGATCTATTGATTGAGCTACAGTTTGATGCATACATTAAATTATTACTAAATATGAGCTTAAATAGAAGAAATACCTTCTCTAATTGTTGTCCGTTTTAAGGTCTTTTCAATTTCTAGTTGACAATTCGCCTCATTTTATTTGCCAGTGCCAGTGCATCTTGGCATCTTTCAAAAAACTTGCACAGGTGTGCATATTGACTTTTTCCTCAGGTTGAACCCCATTTTCTTCTGAGGCCATGCCACAACGTCTGGATACCGTGATCTGGCGATTTCAGGATACCGTATGGACTTTGGTTCTGGTAATAGGGTGTTTACTGTCGATCGTGGGACTTTTTGCTGTTCCCAACAGGGCATTGGTGCACTTTGATCTGTCTTTTCTGCACCAGAGTTCACAATCGCGCAATGAACTCGAATATTTCATTCTCTCGCCTGCCATTTGGAGAATGAAAGAATTAGAGAACACTTGTGTGGGGGTGACTGGGGACTCGTAGTACAAATTCTTAAACTGACGTTCAGTTCGCACAACCACGTGTCCCTGCCCGTCGCGTGTTTGAACGAAATCTTTCATGACTTTCGGCAAGCTCAATACAATCGACGAACTTGAGGTCTTGAAAGCGACTGTACTTGTGGCTGAATTTCCATGGGAACACTGCTCGGACTGTGTTTTGAAGATAAACGTCTGTGGTGTTTATCCAAAGAAGCACTTTTTAACCATTTATAAAACGTACTTTCTTCTGTCATCTCTGCCATCTTTGCAAGGCCTGTTAGCAAAAACAGTGGGGCTTGTTACAAGGCCGCGGAGGCCTGGATGCTGATCACAACCACTGACAAATTCAAAAATAAAATAGCGGACAGCTTGGAAAAATGTTCACGCGGGAAGTGACCATACGTAGATTTCAATTGTAGTTTTGGTTTAAAAAATGTTATAGTTTCATTATGCAACAGAACGGCAGATGAAAGACACACTGAGCTCAAGGAGGCAATCGAACAAAGTTATGAGTGTAGCCGAGAAAGGTTGTACAGTCTGCTTGACGAATTAGTTGCCGTTAACTGCATTTCTTTCCAAGAGGCATTTGATCAATTTGCTGGAAAAGTCCCATCGATAGCATGCAAGCCAGACAAAAAAGAAGCACGACGACAGAATGCAGCCAGCTACCAGACTATCTGGAACTCTCACACGAAAGGTGAGTCCTAGATATCATTTCTTTTCTTTTTTTTTAGTAAAATGTAGCCTAAGTTCATTCAAGTTGTTACAGAGCACCATAAAAATTAAATAACCTTTGACAATCATATTAATATTTCAATATTAGGGGGGCTGTGTTGGGGTGAATGGAGTATGGCATCATTATGATGGTCTGTGGGAGAGGAATTCCAGAGGGCAGGGACTGCAAAAATGTACAGGGAAGCCGTCCACTCCAAGTGGCTTCCTCCTCTCTCACTGTGTGTACATTTTTGAAAAGATTTTGCATTAAAAAGTGACCTGTATCCTTTGATCTGTTGTGAGTGTAGAATAATTTATAAATCATAGATAATGAATCAAGATTTCACTGTTAAAAAAAAGCGATATTTGTCTAAAAAAAAAAATTCGTGCAGGGGGCTTCACCTGGAAAATAAATTCCTGCACAAGCAGTGCGCGAAAAAAAAAAATTGTACCAGCTGAAAATCCCCCACCTCTCCCACCCATCACTTTTCTAATGGTCCGTCCCTCAGTTGTTTATGATAAAATGATCGTCACAGCTCTATTGCTTGATGTCTATTCGGAATTCTTCAAACTATTAACTATTAACGTTATCATAAAAGGAATTTCTAACTGATTGAAGAAAATACTTGGGACAACGATTTAGAAAGAGGATATAATCTTCGATATCATGCATATCACAAAGACTGCAAAGTCTTCTACTGGTTTTATAACTTTAAGTGTGAAATATGATATTGAAAGACCCTCTTTAATTTATTCAGTAATACTTAATAGGAGCGGGTATGCTGGTGAAATTTTCGCTGGCGACCGTTAGACTTATTCACAAAAACGTTCATGGCCAGTTTAGATAATGGATGGTCAAGACAAATCGGTGGTAACTTGAACAACCAGCTACGCAGACGTTTTGAAGATTTTCCCTTGAGTTATGGATGACACTTGTAGTTGAAATAACTTGCGATAGCTTATTCTTTGAGCGGAAAAATTAATTGACCCATGCCATTCTTGATATAGAAGAAATTTGCATAAGCATGAGGTATTTAAATATGAATTGATAACAACTGTTTTGGGTCCTACCATACTACTAACCCGCCATAAGACGTTTTTTTAAGCACCTCTCAGTTCAGTGATAAGTTGTAAAATTTCCAGTCGTTTACGTTTTCTCGGAATAAAAAAATATATCAGTTTGAAGTTTTACAACTCATTGACTTAAAACCGGCTTGACATATTACCAACCAGGTGCAACGTCAGATAAATAAACAACTGATTACCGCATGGTTAACAATCTGCTGCAGTAAACGCTTCCTGTCGCGTGGGCTTAGACAGTGTAAACAAGGACAATGGAGATTAACACTTGTAAGAAAAAACTATAATGGAGGCGTGACCATGTCGCCTGCTCCGTTTACTTGCATTTTGTTGAGGTTATAAGACTGTGAATTTTGCTCAAAGCTGTGAAAACAAGTGCCTTTTAAAACTCTATGGAGACGTCGGATAAAAAAAAAAAAGATTCCTTGCCGTAAATTTTGACAAAACGACAAGTGCTCGACGGGGGAGGGGGGGGGGGGGGAAGGACGGGGGGTTGTAAACGAACTTCATAATTTGTCGTGATGCTGACGTCCCTAAGAGAAAACCGAAAACAAGCAGCTGTATCTGTTCTCTGAGCGTACAGAGACCCGCGACAGGCAACTAGTTGTCAATACGAAAGTCATCATTCCGCAAAGCTGTGTTTCAAATATAGTTTTCCAAAGGTGAGTTTGACTTTTGTACGGAACTTGGTAGAATGCTCTTACAAAAAGGCCAACTAATTCAGCTGAAAAAGAGCTGTTGTTTGTTTTAAGTAAAAGAAAAAGGTACATTTCTTCCATTCAGTGTTTAAGTATGTTCTTGGCTTGAAGCATGCTAAATTGCCACCTGCACAATGTCACAATCGGATTTCTTAGCACAGTTTAGCTTCTAAGTTTCACGCGAATTTACCACAGTGCAAAATGTGCTTTTTCGCAGCCTCCGTGGTTTTCATTGTGTTGCGATACTGTTAGTAAGGTTGTGAAAAGTAACCAGGTCCTTCAGTCGGATCAGTACATCACGACAACCATTTACAGAATCGTATGAGGCTAATATAAGCCGAGGACCTTTATAAAAATATGGGGATCGTATAAACCTGTGTCAGGGAACGATTCAGGATACACTCCTATACGTAACAAGAACAGACGGACTAGTATGCAGTCCTCATTTATCAACAGGCAACATCCATCGCCGTCAGTATATTCATGACGCACCTGCGATTTCCTATTCACTTTCACTTCTTTGCAGTTTCCTACAAAAAGGTAAATTTGACAATTTTGGATCTTTTGGGAAACTAGAAACGCCGTTCCCCTTCACTTGATTAATTATTCCTCAGTGTAAAGTTAAATGAAAAATGCTAACAGGAAAAGGAACGCAATAGTAAACGCAATAGAAAATAAATTTGACAATTTTGGATCTTTCAGGAAACTAGAAACACCATTCCCCTTCAATCGATTAATTATTCCTCAGTCTAAAGTGTAATGAAAAACGCTAACAGAAACGGAAGGAGTTCATCTTCCTTGTATTACGTATATCACAACGAGTGCAAAGTCTTTCAAATCTACAGGTTTCAATTTATTTTTTTGTTGCTTTTTCTCAGTTTCCTTGAAGCAGTTAAGTTTTTCTATTACGGTGTTTTTTCTGGTTATATCAAAATAAGTTAAGGGTAGGTCGTTTTTTTAGTGCTATCGCTCGATGTTCATCAGTGACGTTTAAATTTTGCTCAAATACTACTGTTAACTAATACGGTGTGATGGAAGTCGGAAAGATCATAGTAATAGGAAATCTTTATGAAACTGGAATAAAAGAGAATGAGAATAGAGTCTTGGCCCTTTAATACATTTGAAGATAGTTTACCTATATTATGGATGACACTTGCAGTTGTAATAACTTGAGGTAGCTTATTCTTTGAGTAAAAAATTAATCAGTTAATTGACCCATACCATTCACCTTGATATGGAAGAAATTTGCATAATTATGCACGAGGTATTTAAATGTGAATCGATAACAACCGCTTTGAGTGCTACCATACTACTAACCCGCCATAAAACGATTTTTTAAGCGTCTCTTATATAGTTGGTAACTGAGTTGTAAAATTCGGATAGTTCAGTCGTTGACCTTTTCTCAGAGGCATGCAAAATACCAGTTTAAACCTTTACAACACAAAACCCGGCCAGCGCATATAGCAACCAGCTGCAACGTCTTGACGTCAAGTAATTCAGTATATCGTTCGTATCTGCAAATTACTGAAGTCACCAGACATGGCTGTCAAGGAAATATATTTCACGAGCAGATAGAGTCAGAATAATGTATCAAAATTACATCGTATTTTTGGGCTTCCCGTTTTTGTAGGGGTAGGTTAATGAAAATGTGTATTTTTCGCTAATAAATATTAAACTATCAGACATTGTCAAAAGAACATTCGCATTCTTAACATCTTAGTTATTACTGAGTTGTAGTATGCAGTAGACATCGTTTTTACAAATATATTGGAATTTGACAATTTTTACTTATGTCCTTATAGAAAACGTAAGGTTTCTCCTAGGTACACGCCCGTGTTAAAGTCAGGCAATAGTTATTCAGTGAGGAAAGCATCGTGAGAACTAATCAAGTTAACTTGAAACAACGGCAAGTTGAGGAAAATATAGCCAGAGGTCAGTTTTTCAGTTCTTTTCGTCAGGATACCAGAAAATTTTGCCAGATTTTCCGTTTCTAGTGCTATTGTTTAGTCACAGAAAAACCGTCGTGGCTAAGGAAAATATCACAAAGAAAACTTGTCAAGAAGCGATCAGTGTTTACTCGACAACTTCTGATCATGATGCTAAGTCATTATATCATTTTCACGGCAAGTTTCAGGAAACGGTCGTTCGCATGCAAATTGCTGAAGTCACTACAGACACGCCTGATGACGGAGGTATATCTAGTTTATCACAAGTTACATCTTTTTGTATTCTGACTTCCCGTTTTTATAGGGCTAGGTTAAGGAAAACGAGAATTTCCACCAACGAATATTTTTAGAATTCACTGTTTCCACAAGAACACGGAGATATGTCAAGCCTAAAGCCTAGTTCACACTTGTGACCGTAAGCGTTGTAATCGCAATCGTAAGAAAAAAATCTTACAGTTACTACGTTGCTTACGTCGGTGCTAACGGGCAAACGACGATTTTTCAGTTCAAATTGGGTTTTAATGGTCATACGATTACGATTGCGACGATAACGCTAGTGTTAACCACGCGTAAATTGGTCATTACTGAGTTGCATTGTATGCATTAGGTTTTTATGGAATTCTGTAATACAGCCGAGCCATATATGTTTCCACCATCCCTAAGTTTTTGTTGGTTGACTCATGATTAGCCACATTCACCCAGTTGTCGAAAGCTCGATTAAGCTATCCCAGGGTTGACGTGTGCTATATTTCGATATTCCCATGCACAAGATCAACCGGGGTTTGGCCCTAAGGTTTTGACTTCAACTAATGGCATCTTGAGCGTAAAACGCCTGCTGTTAAAAAAAAAAAAACATCCTTATCAAACTTGTGACAGAAAAAGGAGATCAACCAAGAAAACCTTAGAAGCAATCCTCTACTCGGAGGGTTTAATTAACAAAGCATCTTCTAAAATTTTGTATATTGACCGCGCACTAATTAACATTACTTCTTTCGAACAGCCTTCCGGCGATATGGATTTCAACGAGTGGAACCCCTTTTGGACTGCGTGCTTCGGAGCGTTGGCCTTTATGATCATCATCGGAAACACTCTTTCCATCTTAATTCTTCTCAACAGAAGGCTTCGCAAGCGTCCGCATTATCTGTTAATCAGTTTGGCCTTTGCTGATTTAATGGTTGGATTATGTGCAATGCCGATTTACATAGCCATCAATTTTTCCAGCGAAATTCGAAAACCCGTTCCATCTGTCGTTTCCAGTACCGTGGATATGTTCACTGGAATTTGCTCGATATTCACCTTGGCCGTCATTTCTCTCGAAAGACTCAACGCTGTTGCTCGGCCACTTCGTCATCGGCAGCTAACCTTGTGTAGTTACTTAGTTGCTATGGTTACGCCATGGATTCTGTCGTTGCTAGTGACAACAACTCGAGTGCTGCTTTGGCTTTCCCTGATATCGATTCAGCATTTTACTAGCGTTGTTATCATCACCATATCGGCGCCTTTCTTGATATCATGTTTTGCGTACTTTGCCATTTGGAGGAAGATAAGAGCCCGAGTTACAAGAAGTTTCCGTCAAAATCAAGAGAATAGATTTTCGACGACGGTCTTCTTGATAACGGGAGCCTTTTTCTTGACATGGACGCCTTTTGAAGTCTTACATATTCTTGTAATTGTACCTGTATCATGTAGGAACATGCCCCTAGTAATTGTTTTCCTCATTAAGTTTCTCCAGTATAGTAACTCGGCTATTAATTTCTTTATCTATTTTTTTCGGATTCCCAGTTATCGAAGAGCTTTCTTTGGTTTATTTTCCAGGTGCTGGTAGAATTCAGTTTTCTCAGGAGCCCATATCTAGGAGCGTTCCTCTTCCCTATTACCTTAAGGATCAAGCGTTTTCATGACGAGGTTTGCCCGAGAAAACAATGTATGCGAATAAGCCATGGGTGGATTCAAAACACCCACGGCTTATGATTAACTGCAACTGAAGAACCTAGTGTTCGCGCCTTAGTACCATTGAGGTGTTTCTTAGGAATTCTCGGTATGACTTTTTTCACACTTGGCGGCGTTCAAAACACACACAGAGGGAAACAAGGAACCCCTCTTTTCAGCATTTCTTGACATAATGAAAATGTTTTCCAGATAGAGCACGTGGAATTGTCGGCGTTACTCGCGTGGAGACCTTTAGTCAAGTCAAACACTCGCGCGAAACGCACAACGCGTATTTCTAATATTTATCGTCTAACTCTTTTTATTGATCCACACACAACCCACACGAAATGAGACTAGAGACATGACAAGGGAAGTTCAGAAGTCTAAAAAATAAATTCGAAGGGCCTCCAAAGGCGACTTTTTCGTTCATTACATATTTGCGAAGCCACGCTGAATGTCTGACTGTGCTGAGAATGCACCTCAGTACGAACTGGAAGTCATCTTGAATGCAGTTTGGTCCAATCAACCAAATTTAAAAGCCACTTAGTGCAGAAAGATTAAGGAATGCTAACTGTTAAATCTAGTAATTTGTTTTTTGACAACAAAAAGATAGAACTGAATAAGTACTCCTCCCTCAAAAAAATGGACTTGAAACATAAGTACCTAATGATACTGATCAATTAATTAACAAAATGTTCTGCCAGGTCGAATAAATATAAAAAATAATTTTGATGAAAATTAAAATTCGATTCAGCTTTCAGATAACAACAGGCCATTATGGATTGACTATCCAAATGAGACAGAACAAATTAGTGCAACAATTAAAAACATTAGGTTCTGCCTTCAGATAACAACAGTCCATCTTGGACTGACTACCCAAGTGAGACAGAACAAATTAGTGCAAAATAATTATGATGAAATTAGGTTCTGCTTTCAGAACAAGAATCGATCATGGACTGACTACCCAAGTGACACAGAATAAATTAGTGCAAAATAACAATGATAAAAAGTTAGGTTCTGTCTTCAGATAACAACAGTCCATCATGGACTGACTACCCAAGTGAGACAACAAATTAATGCAGAATAATAATGATAAAAAAAATTAGGTTCTGTCTTGAGATAACAACAGTCCATCATGGACTGACAACCCAAGCGAGACAGAACAAGTTAGTACAAAATAATTATGATAATAAAATCAGGTTCTGCCTTCAGATAACAACCGTGAGGCCATCATGGACTGACCACCCAAGTCAAGAAAGAACAAATGTGTGTAAAATAAGGATCCTTCCCTCAAAAGAGAAATTAGCTTCTGTCTAAGATGGCAACCCAAGGAAAAGGGAATAACTTTGTACAAAATAAGGACTTTTTTTATTTTGAAATACAAAATCATTATTAGGGTCTCAATCTCCAGATAACAAAAGTCTTGCCAGTTTGGACTGACTGCCCAAAAGAGAGAAGAAATCAGTACAGAATAAAAAAAAAAATAACGATTAAAAAGTGCATCTATGTTTCAACAGTTTATGCTGAGCTAGAACCCGTTGAAACAAAATTAGAATGATTCAAGTTGTGCATTGAGAAGTAATTATAATGAAGTGACTTGTAATTCACAATACATTGTTCAGATGTTTAGCCAGGAATGATATGAATAAAAACAAAGGCACTTACTTCTGGTCTGGTATTCAAATAGCATCCTAGTCTGTATTTAAAGGTAATAGATAGTCCATTTTAGTCTGGCCTCTACCTTTAAAACAAGCAACACCAGTTAGTGTTGGGTTTCTTAATGAAATTGCTCCTGGTAATTGAGGCACGCGAGGCACCTCACCATGACAAGGTATGGACCACGAGGTGGAAAAAGGCGGTTGTAGTTCAGCCTTCAGATAACAACAGTCCATGTTGGACTGACTACCCAAGAGAGATTGAACTAGTTGGTTTGGTTCTGCCTTCAGATAACAAAAGTCCATAAAGGACTGACTACCCAAATGAGACAGAACAAATAGGCGCAAAATAATACTGAAGGCTAAAACAACAGTCCATGAAGAACTGACTACCCAAAGTGAGACAAAACCAATTAGTGAAAAATAATAATACTAGTTACTAGTTTATAATAATTATGGTTCATTTATCATGACACCTGTCATTGTCTCGAGTGACACGGTGAATTTTTGTGAAAATCGTTGTCACTGCGATAGGTCGCACGAATTCCAACTGGTTCGAATTCGTGCGACTGTCGCATCGTCTGTTCCCTTCTAGCGCCGATCTGCGACAAGTTGCTGCGACAAAATATACATTAACCAATGACATAGCGTCATTTATTTTCCCTTGATCCCTTGGACCTGTTCAAAATGGCAATTGGACATGTGGCAGGTAAACAATCTGTGTAATCCGGGTATTCTTCCCCTTCAACATGGAATGAAACCACATCTAAAATGGTAATCCAGTTCTATAATTAAAATAGACTCCTGGGCTCGGTTGTTCGAAAGCCGATTAACACTGATCCAAGATTAAAGATTAACTAACGAGTTTATTTCTTTATACCCAACTGTTGTTCAACACTGATATCCTGCAAAAATTTAGATTAAAGGAAACCGATCCGGAAAAACAAGAAGCACCAAAGCGGAAAACTTTCTCCCACAGACAAAAATCTGAAACCAAAGTTAACGCTAATCCTGGATTGAACTAACCGGCTTTCGAACAACCAGTCCCTATGGGATGAAAATCCCCTTTGGCTGCAAAGCTAGCAATCGAGGGTCCGCTAGCCTGCCATAGGTCTTAATTATACGGCGGCCATGTTGAATCCCGAGGGATTGAGAACTATTCTTTTTGCGCACTGAAACTCGTTCCCAAACATTTCACCTCGAGGCTCGGGGTACGAGATCTATTGTCTATGGCGAATATGGCCGCAGCGCGAATAAAGTCCATATTGAATTAGAAAACTCGTTCATATTCCCCCTCATCCAAAATCACACCGAGCACAGAGCTATTGCCTTGTTGCAGTGACTTGTGTTGGAAGCAGTACACAAGGAGCGACTTGTCGCCTAATATGCCCCGGCGTCCATTTGGGGAGGGGGCGAGAGTCAGAGTCAAAATCAGGCAGTTGTTTGGTCAGTTGGTGCTTTATAACGGAGTCCCTAGGCTCTTCAAACACATGTGGCAAGGAATGATAATAAAACTGGTAATTAACATTAGAAACTTTTTCCTTTGAAATTATAAGTTTTTCAATTAACTCTATTTGCATAGTCATATCAACTAAGAGATAATGGATGCGAATGTAAACAGGATAAATTGCCAACATGGATAAATTGAATCCTCAAATGGAGCTGACCCACTGACAAAGTAAGACAAAATATAAATATATGTATAAAACTATATGTACAATCACAAATACCATGCGGTCTGGATAAATACCCCTATATAATATATCGTCTGAGACCAAGATGAGAGTATCGTATAAAATCATACCTGGTCATCATGAAACTATCGTTCATTAAAATGTTTATAGCGGAGCTCCGCGCGCGCCTTCGGCGCGCGCGCGCGGAGCACCATTGCTAAGAAAATATGGTAACCCATCCTTCCGAGAAATTTTGGTTATGACGTCATCGTACGACCGACCAACCGTCCGACCGTCCGACCGTCCGAAAAGCTAAGCGAAGTCCGGACGGTTTATAACCTCGGCCCGGTTTGGTAAGTTTGACATTTGGAAAACTCTTGCAAAGACCAACAATTCCTTGCCAAAAGTAAACGCAATTTTTAACAGCTACAGCATTGGAAATGCCAGCAATATGTTGTCCCTGGCAGCGATTCTTAGCAAAGCAATGATTTTGTGTGAAATGACGGCTATCATGTCAGCTCTGCGTTCGGAGTGATTATTGACTGACCTAAACTGTCCGCATCCGCAGGTTAGTACTCCTGTTTTGTCTTTTATACGGATGCTTATGTCAACAACACTCGGACTAGCGATTTGCCTAGGTTACTCTCGAGTTATGTTTGTTGCTTGTATTATTTCTCCAATTTGTACGAGCAACGCCGAAGAAACATTCGTATCGTTTTTTGTTTTCTTACGTTTTGTTGCTTTCACGCTTTTACCTCAAATTGATTTGGACTAAAAAATGCTCGTGTTTTTGTCCAAATGTTTTTTATCCAATATTTCATTTTGGATCCTAAAACTCTTCGTTTTCCCTGCTGTTGCTCATTTTTGGGCACAAAATTGGTTGAAGAAAAGCCAAGCAAAGTACGGACGGTTTAAATCCTTGGCTCCGCTTTGTTAGGAACAAGAGCCGGATTGACATTTGGAAAAGTCTCGCTAAGAGTGACAATTCCTTGCCAAAAGTAAACACGATTTTTCACAGCTCTAGCATTCGAAATGCCAGCAATATATTGTCCCTCACAGCAATTCTCGTTGTTGGTTAAAAAATCGCAGACAAATGTTTTTCTGAAACCGATTGGTTTGTCTGTTGTCATTGCCAATCAGATGTTATCATAAACAGTGATGTAAAAAATAATACCGCGCACGACTTGTAGTCAACGTTTGTAGTTTGGAATATTTGTAGTTGATCGAAGTCAAGAATAAAACCATTCTCAACCATTTGCAGTTGATCACCTGATTTGATTCATGACTTATCATAACGAAAAGTTAAAGTCATTTTCGCTTAATGTTTTTCGGTGCTATTGTACAAAGGACACAGATCTTATAGATCACAAAAATGACGCCATAAAATAGTCAAAACAAGGCAACAAAGTACTTGTCTTCTTTTTTGGGTGGTGTCGAAAAGTACCCACTTTGGGGTTTTACCATTTTGTTTTGTTGTGGAATATTTCGGTTTGTTGAGGTTAAAATGTCTACGATAAATGTTAGAAAATTTGTGACTTTAGCCAAAGCACATAACCGGTTGTGATGTTGGATTTAAAAGTGAGTCACTAAGACTGTTAATCTATAGTTTAGAGATTTACACCATTTGTATTGAAATGTAATCGGATGTAATTACACTGTGATGAAGCAAAATCGTTTATGCTCATAGTCATGTAGTCCCTTGATCCAACGTGGCAAAGGCCGATGATAAATCGAAAATGTACGTTAGCACATGCTTGAATGGTGGCTGTGGCTCTACAGCAAAACAGTAAAAAAAAACTATAATTACAATACAGAAGTCCTTACTAGAGTCCTGGCTCGAGTCCTGGCATTGATTTTATTTTATTTGGTAAATGCCATACAATAAGGAAAGAACTGTTGAGCTCCGCTTTTAGGCTTGCCTAAATATATATATTACAAAACCTTCTTAAAGTTATCAATATCATTAGCGGATTCATGATGGCAAAACGTCCTTATTTTGTCACAACTGCAAAAAAGTGGCTAGTATGGCGTATTTCAGTGATTTTCAAAACGGCGGGCAAAGCTTCTAAAAAATCTTAAGTGTGTTAATTCCCACGGTTTTGATAATCCGTGTACTTTTTCAATGTTATTTGGTATTTTAGATCAAGCGTTCGAAAGCATGACATTTCGAATCAACGTACTCATTCCGTGGAAGCATAAAACTGATAAGTTGTCGGCAAAGTTTGTTTCATTGTTGACTGTCTCGGAGAGTTAGCGCAGCGATGCGAGAATATACCAGTGCTAGAATTGCAATCAGTGAATTAAGCAAGTTGTTTTAGTTTCATTCCTTAAAAGCGGATGATTCGTCTCATCAATCACCTCAAAGCCGATGAGGTGGCCTATGCTATAAGCGTGTTACAGTTTCAAGGTAGAACCGGATATTGACAAGGTCATGTAATGCCCCTCCAACTGGAAATCAAAGGTGAAGGCAATAGACCCATTCGGCTGAATGAGTCTATGGATAACGTAAACACGAACGCAAGCTAGAACTGGAAATCGAACGCGAACCTCAGCGAACGCAAACTCAAACTCGAACTCGAACTCGCACTCAAATCGAAGGCGAATCCAAACACGAACACGGAATCCGAACACGAACCTGAACCCGAACCTGAGCCCGAAATTGCAAGAATGCGATCCAATGAGTCAAATTTTCGGCTAGACTTTCCGCCATTTTCCCATATCGAATGGAACGGTATTTTTCACTTCAATTCAGGGCCTCTTCATATGAGCCCGGTTAACCGGGCTGGCTCGGTTACCGAGATGAAATAGGTTTCTCTTCATATGGCGACTTTCGGCCCGCTTTCTGAGATGAAACGTTTGAAAAATTGGTGACGCGACCATTCAGGCATGAAATCTAAGGAACAAGCCTGGCGAGAATTTTTCGATTTTCTTTGTTTAAGCAGCCTCAAATTTGCTTTGACTTTACGTTAACTATCAAACTATTCCGAGTTTCATTTTCGAAGAAAAGAGAGGTAAAATCTCGGTAATGTCATAAAATATCCGTTCTATCACGAAAATGCATTGTATTACTTTCCTCCCGCTAACCGGGCTGAAGTATTCATATGGCAAATATATTCAGCTCGGTTCCCGAGATCCCGGTTGGAAAAACCGAGATATCGGCAATCCAGCCAGCCCGCCCTCTCATATGAACACATCGAAATTTTTACAAACGATTTAACGGTGTGGCGAGATCTCGGAAACCGGGTCAGCCCGGTCAACTGGGCTCATATGAAGAGGCCCTCAGAAATGTCTGTTTTACTGGCATTTCATTTCGACCAGAAGTAACAACGCCCGGAAATTTTTAGTGTCATTGGGCATTTCATTTCGTCATTTTCCGAAAGTTTTCCGGTTGGACAGGACGGAAATTTTGGTTGAGTAGATCGCGCGGTCTTACACTTGAACTGGTACTCAATCGTGAAAAAGAAAGCGAACGCAAACCTGTACGCAAGAATGAGCACGACTTCCATTTCCTTTCAGTGTGGTAAAGCTAATACCCGGACTCAAGTACCCACATCAAAATAAGCATTGAAAACGTGAAACTTGTGAGATGCCGGGCTTGACAATAATATCTCACAAATTAATGTGCCTAGGTAGGCTGAAGGTTCGGGTTCAAACTCAAAGGATAATGTGCTCTACCACAAGTGACGATAGTGCTCATAGAGTGGTTTTCAGCTTTCCGAGAAGACACACTACATGATTTGTGAGGTATTTTTGTTACTCTAAGCCACATCCCAGCACAATCTTGACGTTTTCATGCATTGATAATAGTTTGTTTCGTCAATGAAAACATGAGGAAATGAACATAATAAACTACATGTTAATAATTAGTGATGATCGTCCGAGTGCAACTGCTTGATCCTTGATGCTTTAAACTATTTTACCATTAAAGAAATTTCTAATTGAAGAATATAAAATTGGGACAACGATTCAGAACGAGAAATTCATCTTTGATAACATGTATATCACAAAGACTGCAAAGGTCTTCATCTACCTGTTTCAATTTTTTAGTTTGTGGTTGGTTATTCTCAGTATCTCTTGAGCTTACGATTTTTTTGACGGTTTTTTTTCTGGTTATATCTAAATAAATCAAAGATGCGTCATGTTCTCTTTGAAAGTGCTATAAAATGGTAGTTTTTTTTTAACGTTGAAGGGTATGTTTCCAATGAACAATGTATATATCGTTTTGATGCCGACTAAATGTTGCTCAATTATACTGTTATCCTCCGCCCGTATCAGAAACGTGCTTCTCTTTCCTCCGAAGATTTGTATCCTCGATCACCAAACAAATACTTTGACGTATTTGGAATGTAAAGGATGTGTTAAAAATCTGGGAGTTCTCATAGATTATAAACGTTCGTCAGGAGCCCACCAAGGGGAGCCTCTATCTCCACTAATTCCTTGAGTCAACCCTTTCCCGATCGAGTGATCGAGAACAGCTTTTTCCCGCGAAAAGTATTACCGTTAACAGAGGAAAAAATGGCGGACGAAGGCGAAAACAATCCAGGATCCCGTCCATTGACTGTTTTTCAGTGAAGCGATGAAAATAAAATGAACCTTTCAAGGAAGGGGATTAAAATGTCCCGACCAACCCTTGGAACTCGTCCTAAAATTTCATGACCCTCCCCTAGATAAGTGAAACGTCCGAATTCTATATACAGTGGTAAAAGGAAAATGATTCAGTACTTTTCATGAAGCAAAATTAAATTAAAACCTGTTACGAACATACAAGTGGTCTCTGTGTTGGAGAAACAAGACAAAAGAAAGCTTTTTGCTCGGTGGGATGATAACGGTTTTTCATAACCACAAACAAAGACACTCACTGCGTTATAAGTTGGGTTGTTGCATTTATACTTTCAATAGCTTGTATTGTTAAGTAATTGCAGGCATCATTTGTTATCTTGTAAAACATGATATTAAAGCATCCCTTTACCATCATGGTGGCTTAATTCCTTGTGACCCTCCCTATTTTCCTGTCATTTTTGTTTTCATAACCCTCCCTTTTGAAGGGCTCAAAAACCTGTGACCCTCCCCTGTTTTCCACCCCATTCCCCCCTGCTATTTTTTGACAAGTCCCTTACGAAGATTTAGAATCTATCATACCAAAAGTTAATTTATGCCCTTTATAGCTGTACATCCTTATTTTCCGATCCTGTTTCGTCCCAGATACTTCGATTTTGCCATGTAGCCTTAATGAACTAGTGCATTATGTGTTTCTCTTAAGTGGTTTTTCTTTTGCCTTTTTACCGGGGCCCAGCCGAAGGCTGGCACCGGTCATAAAATGCAGTCCATTTCTGTCGTTTTTTCAACGTTACATTGTGAGGGATATATCGCTGACTTGAGATATCGCTGGCTCATTACTTCTTATCCGCCATTTTGAAAAGCACGAGGCATGGAGGACAGTCAACAGAAAGACTATAGCTTTTTGGGGAACGAGACGTTCCCCAGCCTTTACGATGCACAAGTTTATGAACGAAAATTTAAGAGTGAATATTTGGAGAGACAATTTTACGATCGATTATTGAAGAGTGAACCTTCCATCGAGTAACTTATCGAGAATAAGAGCGACTAACTGAAGTTATCAAAGTTAATATCTACACTCAAGTTGAGTGAACCTTCCATCGTAAAATTTATCGAGAATCAAAGCGAACACTTATCAAAGCTAACTTTATGTCATCTTAAAAAAACGTGCTACAAGGTGATCTAGACGTGCTCGTGAACCGAGCAGAATCCCACTGCTATTCTAAGAGGTCTCAACAAGAAGAATAGCATGTTAAAGAAATTTGTAGAAGTCTTTAAAGCCCCATCGCTATGTTAATAAGGTGAGAAAACTTTATGATGCACGATAAAAATGTAATAACAAACGCGATCCAAAGATAGTTAACTTAAATAAAATGGCTATACCCAAGAAAGCTTATTTGTTGTCTTTCTTTAGCATGCATTATCAGCATAAGATAATGAAACTAAAATGTAAACACGTCGATATTTATCATCGTTTTCTTGCAATTGTGTGAGTCATATGACCAATTATGTGAATTTCAAACTAAGTAAAGATGTTGAGAAGAATCCAGGACCTACTCAATACAACAGTGATCATCATGAACTAATAATTAGACCTTTTATGCAAAATCACAGGTCAACAATGCAGTTCACCTCTCCTATTTCATGCAGTCAAGATTAGGAGAACTTGGTTTACGATCAATAGATGTTGGCGACGGTGCAGGTGATTGTTTCTTTAGATCCGTCTCACATCAATTATATG
>OX419335.1:5024273-5049273 GCA_948470475.1 Galaxea fascicularis | reverse complement strand
TTTTTATCATCAGTTTATCAACTCCGTCCTTGATATCCTGTGTTGCATATTATATACTTTGCCATATGGAGAAAGAAAAGGGCCCGAGTTAGGCCCGGGTTAAACGCCGTACTTCACATGAGCCGAACTCAATTCAACTAATTTACATGAATTAAGTTCATGTGAAGTACGGCGTTTGACCCAATTAAGTTCGACTGGTTTCATTTGGATCGGCTGAGGCGTTCTTCACGGCCACTCCAGGCGGGAATAACGGCTGAAGATCGCCTTTGGGTCAAACGCCGATCTTCACATGAGCCGAACCAAATGCATAATCATGTTAATGTATATCAATGTATAAGTCAACCTCGATCGGTTTGTTTTCATGATCTAGTTAAGTTCGGCTGAATTTGGGTCGACCTAAAGTGTAATTAGGTTCGGCTCATGTGAAGTACGACGTTTAACCCGGGCCTTAGGAACAGTTTCTCAACAGATTCTCAACGACGATATTCATGATAACAGGAGCTTTTTTCTTAACATGGATGCCTTTTCAAGTCTTAGTCGTTATTTTAGTTCAATGTGTATCATGTAGGAACACTCCCCCAGCAATTGTTTTTTTCATTAAGTTTCTCCACTTTAGTAACTCGGCTGTTAACTCCTCTCTCTATTTTTTTCGGCTTCCCAGTTACCGAAGAGCTCTCTTAGCTTTATTTTCTAAGTACTGGTAGAATTCAGTGTTCTTTGCTGAAAGGGTGGTGTACAAGGAATCATGGTGGCGGTAGAGTGGGGCAGAGCCGGATTTACGAAAATCCGACATGATTTTGCTTGCCTTTGGAAATGGTTTTGCATTTCACTGGTGTTTAGATATAATAAACAACATTGCATTACCACGAGATACGAAATTTATCGCCTCGTGTTCAAAATGTTTCACTGCCCACCGACGCAGCACCACATGCAGTCTCTTTAGAAACCACCCCCTTTATTCATAATACCAAGACAAACATCTTTATGTCATGACGAACATATTAACATCAAGACAAACATCATAATGACATGACAACGCCATAACATCAAAACGACCATCATAACGCCAAGATGTACATGATGATGTCGAGGTCAAGTTTACATTGAGCATTTTAATGCCAATACAAAACACATAATTAAGTAGCAAATATAATTTTGACACTGATTACGTTATCTGCGTCTGTTGTGATTGGTCAGAGTAATTGGTATTTTTGGTTTTACCACATTTGGATACTGCTTCAAGTTAAAGCAGCTGAACGCCACTAGTTTAGCTCAAAGCACACAAACACTCTTAAGCTACTGCCACAGTCCGCAACTTGGTTTTTTAACGGAACGTCGTCCTGTAGAGAATCGTTGTCAAAAATATAGTTTGCAAAGGTGAGTGTGACTTTCTTCCAAACTTTTTTACTGCTTCTACAAGAAGAAACAACTAGAGAAACGTTTATTTCGAGTAAACGAAGTTGTTTGTCATTTGCAATTACCCTCAGTTGAAGTATGTTCTCCGGCTCTATGTCGTTACTGAACCTGCTGAATTTTATCGCAGCTCGTGTGGTTTTCATAACGGCTAGCGGAAGATTAAGACGCGAAGATTACCTCAGTGCTTAAAATAGTAAGACTCAGTACAAAATTGTGAAACGTCAGTAAACAAAAAACGTATAAGAATGATATTACAGATCAGGGTATGCCAAGAAAATATAAGGATCGTTTATACCAGTGTCAATATCCACTGAGGATACACAAGAATACGGAACGGCAACCGTAGATAGGCTGGGCCTTTCGATTCTCGAAAGTGTCGAACAGATGAGTTTCGTTTTCAAACTCGCCTCCTTTATATATATTTCTACAACTGGTGGCTTCCAGTCCTTCCCCACTGCAATAATTTATCTCTTACTAACGTATAGTTAATTGTCTTTTTATGTAATTTAGTTACTATGTTTTAACTAATGCAGTGAAAATAGAATAAATAAACGAACAAATAATAATAAAAATGTCATTTTATTGGAAGAACAAGACGCCTGCTGACGTTTACGTGGGATGCACTATTTGATGGAGAGGTTATTTTTGATGACTCACTGCAGGGAGATGTTGTTTCCATTTGCGTGTGGAGTTTTCTTCTTTTTAATAGCAAATAATCTATCGAGTCACCTTATTTGGTTCAAACTAGCAGTCGTCAGAATTGAAAATTTCAAATGAAGCTGTGTTGAAAGATTTCAATGATCAATTCAATCTTGCAAGTTATTTAAAAAGAAGAATGCAGTTCATTTTCGATAAAAAAAAAGCGGAACGCGCGAAGTATTTTTATGTAAAGGACCGGTCATTATTTAGGCGGGAATGGTGGGGGGTACTAAACAGAGAAAAATGTTTGGCCCTCCCTTCTAAGGGGTCCAAAAAAACTCTGACCCCCGCCCCTTCCTTACTCCTTAAAAAAAAATGTGACCTTTCCTAAAAGGCATTTTTTTAAAAACGGCCCTCCCCAAAGTGAGGCTAAAAGAATGGCGACCCTCCCCACAAATATAGCAGCCCTCCCCGCCCCCCCCGTTAAATAATGACCGGTCCCTAAATAACATTCACCACATGAAGGATAATACATTTTAATGCTAACTGTGTATTCCTAAAACTTTTGATTTGTGCTATTATCCTTATTTTTTGAATCATCATATGTAAATATAAACTTGCAAAACACAAGTGTTTAGCACGCTGGCCGCGATTTGTCAAATATCTGCAAATATGTTTGGCACGTTGGCCGCGATTTGTGAAATATGCTCACTAATTCAACGGGTACTGTGCGTTAAAAATTGCTTCAAAGTGCTTCTTTTGAGAAAGTGTTTCACGTTTGCAGGTTAGGCGATTGATAAGACAAATTGGCGCTGGCACAATGAACACTCTGGTTGGTGGGATCGTTGCGGCACAATGGCCGAATTAAACAGCAAATAGGTGTAAAATGAACGCGTTACTTCGATCACACTCTATCCAATTATTCACAGTTCAGCTCACATTCACAACGGTTCACATTCAATATTTCGAAGGAATATTACCTCCCAAGTACTCCCTTGGCGGGACTTACAGCAAGCAGGAGTCACATGCAGAATAAAATTTCGCAATCATTTCACCTTTGTCATGTTATCTTGCACGTGATCACACGTTAAAGGCTGGTTCTCATTAGCGCATAAGCATAAGCACAAGCATAAGGATAACATAAGCATAAGCAAGTGAGAACGGGGCCGACATAAGCATAAGAATAACCAATCACAGGTCACTTTGACCTAGACTTCTAGCCCTGCGGAAAGTATCACAAGCAAAATGGCGGACGCTATCACAAGTAACGCAAAGAGAAATATCTCATTATCGACAGCCATCTTGTTTTTAAACATCGAGGAGATCTGGTATCGAGGATTGCGTCAAAAAATGTATTCTACGCGTGCGTATGTCCTTATGCTTTTGTCGTTTGTGTTCTCACTTGCTTATGCTTGTGCTTATACTTATGCGCTAGTGAGAACCAGCCTTAATGCCTTGCACGTGATGACACGTCTGAACCCAATCAAATCACAGGGTAGAAATACTTTCAGGCTATGATGTAAATTTTTAAGTGTTTTGCACGTGATTACACGTCGGACCCAATCAAATCGCAGATAATAAATACTTTCAAGCTATGACATAACGCTTTTACTGTTTTGTTGTTTCCGGCTGACACTAGCAGTTAGGGACAATACAAAGCATTTCAAATATTTAACATGAAAAAAAAATTCAAAAATTAAAAATAAAACGTGACGACTTGTAGGAAAAACGTACCGGATTTATAACGTGGTCTGCCACAGGCGCCCCACGTAATTACACGTTCCAATTTTGGAGATATTTCAAACCCTATACAATGTCTTTTATTGCGCTCAAATTATCAACGGTCGCCATTCTAACACAACACTGCTTAGAGCCGATTTGATTGCTGCTGCAATTCGTTTACAAAAACCATTCAGCCGTACAAATGACTAAGGGTATCCGCTTTTCGAAGGACTGGGATTGTTCATTCAGAATGAACCTTATTCAGCTGTCCGATTGGCTATATATGTCCATTCGTTCAAAACAAACATTTAGCCTTTCAAACGACTACTTTTACCCGTACTTTAGGAAAAACATAAAAACCCTTTGAAATCTAAGATGAAAATTTGACTTCTTATTTGTTGTCCTGCACATTTCTTACAGAAGTAGTAGGGAGAAATTGTTAAAGTATCAAGCACATTCACCTTGTGTGATCCTGTTCTTAATTCTCGTGACCACTCTGTTTTGTAAAGCGTTGATATGACACGGAGAAATTTGATGTTGATCACTCTTAAGGTTTTAAAGGGAAACCATACGCTGAGCTGATGGAATGCACACGGCAAAGAAAAATCTGCTACCGCAAAATGTACTGCATTCTCAATTCTTGTGATCTTGATGCAAGGCATGACAAAGAAAAACCTCCCCCCCCCCCCCCCCCCACCTCCCAATAAAATCACATGCCAGCAAGATGAACTGTTTCACTTTGGACAGCACAAAACATTACCAAAAAAAGCAAAACAAACGAGGAAACTGGATTTTAAATATTTGCAGAGACCTTCACGTGCACTTTAAAAAATATTTCATATTATTTATCCCAAAAGCCACTCATCAGTACAACCTGATGCAAGATATGCCTAACTTTTTAGGTGCAATTTTAAAAATACTGCTGTTCATGTTATGTATCCCAGAAGCACTCAGGCATAAAATAATGCCAGGACTTAGACCGGATGAACCAGAAAAGAGATATAACATTTGCCTAGCTTACCATGCGCAATGGAAACAAAGTGTTCATGTTATGTATCCCAGAAGTACTCAGGCATAAAATCATGCGAGGACTTCAATCTGGATAAACCAGAAAGGATATACAACATTTACCTAGCTTTTCAGGTAGCCCCTTCCCGATTATGCTAGCATTTTTTGGCATTATTTGGTTAAAGAAGCATTTTTTTCACACTTTTTCAGTGAAAAGAATTGCTAGCATTATTTCACATTTTGCATAACTTTGATCTAGATTTCAGCACTCGAAAGATATTAAATGCTAAAATTTAGAATTCAAAAGCATTGTGATGATTTGCTTTCGTGTTTGAGAGGAGAGTTTAACTGAAGTATGAACTGAATGCTTCTGAACTGAGTCGAAAGAAGTCTGAACCTAGCTGATCAGCGGTTAACTTTCAGACAGAGGCCGTTCACGCGCTTGCTTAAACAAGATGGTGCCAGCCATTGCCACCCCATCTTCTCGAAACTTGCAGCTCATAGAATGAAATTATGACGGAGAAGATAGACCAGTCCCTTCAACGATAGCTTGAGAGTTTTGGCTGAATGAGAAGTTTTATAAACAAGCAATGAAGCACTTTTAACTTTATATATTCAGTTGATGATATGCACTCATGATGCCTCATCGAGCTTGTACGTTTTGCTTGAATTAAACAAGCATAAAGTAGCATTATTTTGAGAATCGAGCATAATTTGAGCACTTTTTTGGCGTAAAACGATAATTGCTAGGAGCATAAAATGCCAGTTTTACTAGTATAATCGGAAAGGCTTATTTGTAGGTGCATGCAATTAAAACAAATACTGCTGTCCATCTTAATTATGTATCCCAGAAGCACTCAGGCATAAAATCATACCAGAAGAATTTTCATGAGAATTTTCCTAAGTTTGCGCTTTTCCTTACACAGCAAAGACGAAGATCTAAATTGTTGCATTTTCATTTTATCTGGATCGCTGGCAACGCGCGCGTATTTCGTGGCTTCATATTTCCTGCCAGAATATGCATTTAGTTTGCGACGTAATTGTGGTCCAAAAGCGAATGTCCAGGAATAACAACTAATTTGGGTCGACCAAGATAGGTAAATCTTAACAGCCAGGCCAAGCGTGAACCTAATTCCACGAACCAAATTCACAAAAACAAATATTATCATACAAATATTAATCGACGTTTCTCCCACGGTCGAACACATTCTATCCGTCTGAATCAGACGAATAAAACGTGTTGGCCGATCCAAATTCAGTCGACGAACCGTTGAGTCAAACAAAGAATTTGTCATGAACTCACTTGTATTTCGGCTTCCCGTTTTTATTGGGCTAGATTAACGAAAACGAAAATTTCCAGCAACGAATAATAAACTAACCAGCTAACCGTTGCCAGTTAAACACGGAGATACATTAAACTATGAAGCCTGGTTTCCATATGATCGCAAACGATCGCAACGCAAAGTCTTATCACACATTTCGGTCTTAGGAGATTATGAAAAATACGGGCGCGAATTAACTTCTATAAATGTCTCTTTACTGACGCTGCTGTCTTCGAGTATTGCCGCGTACGGCATATTATGGGATATATTTCGATTGCAGATCGCAAAACTTTGGTTTCCATATAATTGCACGATCGCAATTGATTGCAGTTGATCGCAGGACCGCATACGATTGCAGAAGGGTGTTTCCATATGATAGCAGACGATCGCAGAATGTTTGGCGATCTGCGATCGTTTGCGGTCATATGGAAACCAGGTTTCAGTCTAGTTCACGCTTGCGACCGTAAGCAACGTAATCGCAATCGTAATCGTAGTCGTAAGAGTCACAAGGTAGTGTGAAGCGCCGTATCCGTAATCATAACAAAAAGGAAACTTTCTGATCCTTACGATTACGATTGCGACGCTTACGACGTTGCTTACGTCTCTGCTTACGATAACGATGTGTGATTCACATTAACTAGGTTTTAATGCTCCCTATGATTACGACGAAAGAAAAACAAAGAATAAAAGTTAATGTATATTAATAAAATAAAATAGATTAATTACTAGGTATAAAGAAATGATCATAATGAGAAATCGGAAAATCATCAGTAGTAACAATTTATGAACTCTTAGTTTTTCTTCTCCCAGTGGAGTCTTTTCAAAATGAAATATCCTAGTTTTTTTTACAAATGAATGGGTCTACATTATTGAAAAGAAACAATACAATCAATTGTATTGAGATTATTAAAGATCAGGTATTTAGAAGTGATATCATCAAATAATTTTTCTCTTGCGTGGCTGTAAAGACTACAATAAAAGATGAAGTGCAATTCGTTCTTAATGTTAATAGATGAACAGTGTTGACATGTTCTAGCGTTTTCGGGAATTTTTGGGACACAGTTTCTACCACCGGTCTCAATTCTTAAATCATGATTTCCTGATCTCAATTTCGCAACGGATTGTTTGTGTTGTAAATTTTTAATTAGGTCCATCTTAACTGAAGCGCTTTGAGTCATTTTAAAAGAGTAAAATAGGAGTTTCTTATTTGATTGCATCTAAATTGCATTTGGTGAGTTCGCAAAGAGCTGATTATCTGTTGGTTTATTTTGGGTAAGTTCCTTTGGACATTTTGCGCCGTTGTTGAATTTAAAGTGTGTGGTTCTATATATCTGCAAAACCATAAAGCTGTAGAATTTCAATGAGGCACAGTTCATGAAAGATTGTTTTTGGTATCTGCCAGTTGAACTGAGAGTTTGCGACACTGTCTCGCAATACTATTTTCTGGAAGATTTTCGAGATGAATCCAAAATTTAAGAATCATTAAATAAATGTTTAATTTCAGAGACAGCCCTCCAATTTCGTTTCGAGATGCCACATTTGGGGCCCTTTTATTACGATTACTGCGACGCTAGTGTGAACCAGGCTTAAATTAGTCACTACTGAGGATAGATAGTCACTACTTAGGACTAAATGTTTCCGCCGCTCCTAAATTGTAATTGGTGGACTCATGATTAGCCACTGATATGCACCCAGTTTTTCAAAGCCCGACTGATTAAGCTATCCCAAGGTTCACGTGAGCTATCTTTTCTAGTTATTATTCCCATGCACAAGATCCACCGGGGTTTGGCCCTTAAACTTGTGACTTCAATTAACGGCATCTTAAGCGTAAAACGCCTGCTGTTAAAAAACAAAAAAAACAAAAAAAAAAAAACATCCTCAACAAACTTGTGACAGAAAAAAGAGATTAACCAAGAAAACCTTAGAAGTAATCCTCTACTCGGAGGGTTGAATTAACAAAGCATCTTCTAAAATTTTGTATATTGACCGCGCACTAATTAACATTACTTTAACTTTTAGAGAGTCCTTTGGAGCACCCTTCCGGCGATATGGATTTCAGCAAGTGGAACCCCTTTTGGACTGCGTGCTTCGGAGCGTTGGCCTTTATGATCATCATCGGAAACACTCTTTCCATCTCAATTCTTCTCAACAGAAGGCTTCGGAAGCGTTCCCATTACCTGTTAATCAGTTTGGCCTTTGCTGATTTAATGGTTGGATTATGTGCCATGCCGATTTACATAGCCATCTTTAGTTCCAGCGAAATTCGAAAACTCGTTCCATTTGTCGCTTCCGATGCCGTGGATATGTTCACTGGAATTTCCTCGATATTCACCTTGGCCGCCATTTCTCTCGAAAGACTGAACGCTGTTGCTCGGCCACTTCGTCATCGGCAGCTAACCTTGTGTAGTTACTTAGTTGCTATGGTTACGCCATGGATTCTGTCGTTGCTAGTGACAACAACTCGAGTGCTGCTTTCACTTTCCCTGATATCGATTCAGCATTTTACTGGCGTTGTTATCATCACCTTATCGGCGCCTTTCTTGATATCATGTCTTGCGTACTTTGCCATTTGCAGAAAGAGAAGGAACCGAGTTACGAGCAGTTTCCGTCAAAATCAAGAGAAAAGATTTTCGAGGACGGTCTTCTTGATAACGGGAGCCTTTTTCTTGACATGGATGCCTTTTCAAGTCTTAAATATTCTTGTAGTTAAATGTGTATCATGTAGGAACATGCCCCGAGTAATTGTTTTCCTCATTAAGTTTCTCCAGTTTAGTAACTCGGCTTTTAACTTCTTTATCTATTTTTTTCGGATTCCCAGTTATCGAAGAGCTTTCTTTGGCTTATTTTTTAGGCGCTGGTAGAATTCAGTTTTCTCAGGAGCCCATATCTAGGAGCGTTCCTCTCCCCTATTACCTTAAAGATCGGGCGTTTTCATGACGAGGTTTGCCCGAGAAAAAATTGTATGCAAATAAGCCATGGGTGGATTCAATACACCCACGGCTTATGATTAACTGCAACTGAAGAACTTAGGCCCCGTTCAGACTAAGTGCTCGTTCGGCGGCACCGTTCCCGGGCACTAAAAGGACGCTGTCCAGACACCTTAGTGCCCTGGCGCGCGTTTATCGAAACCCCCGGAACGTTTCGGGCCTATTTCGGGTGCCATAATTTTCTTCGTATCGTGAAAACGAAGACGTTTCCAGGCATGAAATTTTGTAACAGAGTTGCCCTTTCCTATGTTGAAATCATGGTAAAAGACCAGCGTTTTAGAATAAGCGAATCACAGTTTAGAAATGGCTATTCGGGCCCGAAAAGTTTTCGGGACTTTCGAGAAACGGGCCCCAGCTGGACCGAGGATGTCATACTCGTGCAGAAGGCTTGGTGCCCAGTTGACCTTTTTGAGTGCATCGTAGGGAAAACAAGGGAAAAAACGCGGGAACATTATGAAAACGTGTTCAGACAAGTTCCCGGTGCCCGAGTACTACCCTTGGAGGTAGTGTCCGTGCCCGGGCGCGGTGCTCGGATATGTGCGCGGGCACCAACGAAAAGCTATGTTCAGACTAGTGCCCGTTCCCGAAAACCGGGCACAGGCACCTAGTCTGAACGAGGCCTTAGTTCGCGCCTTAGTACCATTGTGGTGTTGCTTAGAAATTCTCGGTATGACTTTTTTCACACTTGGCGGCGTTCAAAACACACACAGAGGGAAACAAGAAACCTCTCTTTTCAGCATTTCTTGACATAATGAAAATGTTTTCCAGATAGAGCACGTGGAATTGTCGGCGTTACTCGCGTGGAGACCCCTAGTCAAGTCAAACCCTCGCGCGAAACGCACAACGCGTATTTCTAATATTTATCGTCTAACTCTTTTTATTGATCCACACACAACCCACACGAAATGAGACTAGACATGACAAGGGAAGTTCAGAAGTCTAAAAAATAAATTCGAAGGGCCTCCTAAGGCGACTTTTTCGTTCATTACATATTTGCGAAGCCACGCTGAATGTCTGACTGTGCTGAGAATGCACCTCAGTAGGAACTGGAAGTCATCTTGAATGCAGTTTGGTCCAATCAACCAAATTTAAAAGCCACTTAGTGCAAAAAGATTAAGGAATGCTAACTGTTAAATCTAGTAATTTGTTTTTTGACAACAAAAAGATAGAACTGAATAAGTACTCCTCCCTTAAAAAAATGGACTTGAAACATAGGGACCTAATGATACTGATCAATTAATTAACAAAATGTTCTTCCAGGTCGAATAAATACAAAAAATAATTTGGATGAAAATTAAAATTCGATTCAGCTTTCAGATAACAACAGTCCATTATGGATTGACTATCCAAATGAGACAGAACAAATTAGTGCAACAATTAAAAACATTAGGTTCTGCTTTCAGATAACAAGAGTCCATCATGGACTGACTATCCAAGTGAGACAACAAATTAATGCAGAATAATGATGATAAAAAAAAATTAGGTTCTGCCTTCAGATAACGAGAGTCCATCATGGACTGATTATCCAAGTGAGACAGAATAAATTAGTGCAAAATAACAATGACAAAAAGTTAGGTTCTGTCTTCAGATAACAACAGTCCATCATGGACTGACCACCCAAGGGAGACAGAACAAGTTAGTGCAAAATAATTATGATAAAAAATTAGGTTCTGCCTTCAGATAACAGCCGTGAGTCCATCATGGACTGACCACCCAAGTCAGGAAAGAACAAATGTGTGCAAAATAAGGATTCTTCCCTCAAAAGAGAAATTAGCTTCTGTCTAAGATGGCAACCCAAGGAAAAGGGAATAACTTAGTACAAAATAAGGACTTTTTTTTATTTTGAAGAACAAAATCATCATTAGGGTCTCAATCCTCCACTGCCCAAAAGAGAGAAGAAATCAGTACAATATAAATAAAATAACGATTAAAAAGTACATGTATGTTTCAACAGTTTATGCTGAGTTGGAGCCCGTTGAAACAAAATTAGAATGATTCAAGTTATGCATTGAGACGTAATTATAATGAAGTGACTTGTAATTCACAATACATTGTTCAGATGTTTAGTCAGGAATGATAATTATGAATAAAAACAAAGGCACTTCTGGTCTGGTATTCAAATAGCATCCTAGTCTGTATCTAAAGGTAATAGATAGTCCATTTTAGTCTGGCCTCTACCTTTAAAACAAGTAACACCAGTTAGTGTTGGGTTTCTTAAAGTGTTCCTGATAATTGAGGCACGCAAGGCACCTCACCATGACAAGGTATGGACCACGAGGTGGAAAAAGGCGGTTGTAGTTCAGCCTTCAGATAACAACAGTCCATGTTGGACTGAGTACCCAAGAGAGATTGAACTAGTTGGTTTGGTTCTGCCTTCAGATAACAACAATCCATAAAGAACTGACTACCCAAGTGAGACAGAACAAATTAGTGCAAAATAATAATAATAATAATAGTAATAATAATAATAATAATAATAATAATAATAATAATGATAATAATTAGGTTCTGCATTCAGATAACAGTCATCAAGGACTGACTACCCAAGTGAGACAGAACAAATTAGTGAAAAATAATAATGATAGTTACTAGTTTATAACAATTATGGTTCATTTATCATGATACCTGTCATCGTCTTGAGTGACACGGTGAATTTTTGTGAAAATCGTTATCGCTGCGATAAGTCGCACGAATTCCAACTGGTTCGAATTCGTGCTAATGTCGCATCGTCTGTTCCCTTCTGCGACAAGTTGCTGCGACAAAATATACATTAACCAATGACATACCGTCATTTATTTTCCCTTGATCCCTTGAACCTATTCAAAATGGCGATTGGACATGTGGCAGGTAAACAATGTGTAATCCGGGTATTCTTCCTCTTCAACATGGAATGAAACCACAACTAAAATGGTAATCCAGTTCTATAATTAAAATAGACTCCTGGGCTCGGTTGTTCGAAAGCCGATTAACACTAATCCAAGATTAAAGATTAACTAACGAGTTTATTTCTTTATACCCAACTGTCTGATATCCTGCAAAAATTTAGATTAAAGGAAACCGGAAACCCATTCGGATATGGATAACGTAAACACGAACTCAAGCTAGAACTGGAAATCGAACGCGAACCTCGGCGAACGCAAACTCAAACTCGACCTCGAACTCGCACTCAACTCGAAGCCAAATCCAAACGCGAGCACGGAATCCGAACACGAACCTGAACCCGAACCCGAACCGAAAATTGCAAGAATGCGATCTAATGAGTCAAAATTTTCGGCTAGACTTTCCGACATATTTCCATATCGAAGGGAACGGTATTTTTCACTTCAATTCAGAAATGTCTGTTTTACTGGCATTTCATTTGGGCCAGAAGTCAGAACGTTCGGAAATTTTTAGTGCCATCGGGTATTTCATTTCATCATTTTCCGAAAGTTTTCCGCTTGGACAGGACGGAAATTTAGGTTGAGTTGATCGCGCGCTCTTACACTTGAACTGGTACTCAATCGTGAAAAAGAAAGTGAACTGAAACCTGTACGCAAAAATGAGCGCGACTCCCATTTCCTTTCAGTGTGGTAAAGCCAATACCCGGACACAAGTACCCACATCAAAATAAGCGTTGAAAACGTGAAACTTGTGAGATGTGGCTTGACAATAATACCTGACAAATTAATGTGCCTAGGTAGGCTGAAGGTTCGGCTCAAACTCAAAAGATTATGCCCGCTACTACTAGTGACGATAGTGCTCTATAGTGCTTTTCAGCTTTCCGAGTAGACACATTACATCACAATCTTGACGTTTTCATATATTGATAGTAGTTTGTTTCGTCAATTAAAACATGAGAAAATGAACATAATAAACTACATGTTAATAAAGTGATGATCGTCCGAGCGCAACTGCTTGATCCTTGATGCTTTAGACTATTTTACCATAAAAGAAATTTCTAATTGAAGAATATAAAATTGGGACAACGATTCAGAAGGAGAAATTCATCTTCGATAACATGTATATCACAAAGACTGCAAAGGTCTTCATCTACCTTTTTCAATTTTAGTTTGTGGTTGGTTATTCTCAGTGTCTCTTGAACTTACGATTTTTTTGACGGTTTTTTTTTTCTGGTTATATCTAAATAAATCAAGGATGCGTCATGTTCTCTTTGAAAGTGCTATAAAATGGTAGTTATTATTTTAATGTTGAAGGGTATGTTTCCAATGAACAATGTATCTCATTTTGATGCCGACTAAATGTTGCTCAATTATACTGTTATAAAATGTTGTTATCCTCCGCCCGTATCAGCAACGTGCTTCTCTTTTTCAATTTGGGGACGCTGTCACAAAATTACTGAGACGTTTGTATGGATTTTGAGCGAGGTTCAAGGTCTATAACTTGGTCTCTGTTCAACCTAAAAGAATCAAACTTGGTCAAACGACTAAACTCAATGTCATCTTTCATGTGATGGTGTCAGTTTATCGATTACTTTAAAATTTGAGACTCTCCCCAGTTCCCTTTTGAATTTCGGAATGGCCAATTGACTGTTTTTCCTTTAACCGTGTATCGTTTTCCCGATTTTACAGCCGTAGGGGACTGCATATCCATAAATGAAAGTTAATGAACAACCAGACTGAGCATGAAGTGATGGAAAACGTTTTCGCGAGTTCTAGCAAGCTAGCGAACTCATTATTAATTGTTAGTGCAGTGATCGTTTTATGCGCGCGCGACTCCGCGCGTGAACTACCGCAGCGCATCATGGTCAAGTTCAGACCACGTGCTGGAGATCTCAAGAAAGTTTAGACGGTCGATCCAACGCTGAGATTGTGTAGTTTTTGTCAACGTTTTTTACCGATTAGGACACAGACGTAAGTGTGTTCGCTGCATTTCCATTTTTATTTGTTTTGCTTTCCTTAAGTTTCTGTTTTTCCTTTTCTTTTAGTTTTTGAAACCGTAATCTACGTATCTACGGAATCTACGCGTCTTTCGAAATGTCTACATTAAATCACCGTTCCCTGCGAGAACATCGTCTGTATCGTTTCTTTTTTGGCTCTCACATTAATGGTTCTAATCGTGTGGGTAAAACAATGACTGTCTGGTCATAGCTCTGTTTTAATTGGCTCTTCGAATTGAAGACGTGTAAAACTTCCCCTGGGCGGCGTTCTATTAATAGATCTACCTGGGAAAGGGTTGACTCAAGGGCTAAGTATGGGAGATAGAGGCTCCATGTCGATGCTATAGCCTTGGAAATTAGCAAAACCATAGGATTGCTGTCAAACTAAGACATTTTGTTTCACTCCGCACACTTGTTAATATTTACAATTCCCTTATTACTCCTTATTTGCGTTACAATTTAATTGTGTGGGGCCAAGCCAGCAAAATCCAATTAATAAGCTCTTAATTATCCAAAATGAGCCCTTCATTTTTATTCATTTCTGTGATAGACGTGATCACACAATTCCTTTATTCTTGAATGCTCATATGTTACCTATGAATTTTATGCACTACAAATTACTAGCCGAAACAATGCATGATGTAAGTAACGACCCTTTTTCCGTCAAATCTGAAGAACCTGTTCAATCCTACTGCGAAAATCCATTCTTACAGTACACGAGCCTCGGTTTCTAAGAATAGTTATATCCAGAAATCAAAACGTTAACTGTGGAATGAGAAACCAACTAAGTTAAGGACACTCCCTAAAGCTACTTTTGAAAAAAAGATACAAATGATTTTGTTAAATATATTGGAAAATAAAGATTCTTAGGGCCCGATTACATGGCGAATTTCAGCCCGGGCTGAAAATCCTAGCCCGGTTTGCTCAAACCGGGCCAGGAAAATCTGAAAAAATAGCATGTAATCGAAACGGAATTTCAGCCCGGGCTGAATAGTGAGCTTGGACATGCGCAGTGATTTTGTTTTCCAGGAAATAAGATGGCTGCTGCTAGTAGGAAGGAAAAGTTAATATTTCAGCCCGGGCTGAAGTTCGTCATGTAATCGCAACAAAATTACAGTCCGGTTGACCGGGCTGACATTTCAGCCCCAGGAAGAGATGAAGATTTTCAGTGAAGCGATGAAAATAAAATGAACCTTTCGAGCAAGGGGATTAAAATGTCCTGACCCACCCTTGGAACTCGTTCTAAAATTTCATGACCCTACCCTGGATAAGTGAAACGTCCGAATTCTATATACAGTGGTAAAAGGAAAATGATTTAGTACTTTTTATGAAGCAAAATTAAATTAAAACCTGTGACGAACATACAAGTGGTCTCTGTGTTGGAGAAACAAGACAAAAGAAAGCTTTTTGCCCGGTGGCATGATGACAGGTTTTCATGGCCAGAAACAAAGACACTCACTGCGTTATAAGTTGGGTTGTTGCATTTATACTTTCAATAGCTTGTATTGTTAAATAATTGCAGGCATCATTTGTTATCTTGTAAAACATGATATTAAAGCATCCCTTTACCATCATGGTGGCTTAATTCCTTGTGACCCTCCCTATTTTCCTGTCATTTTTGTTTTCATAACCCTCCCTTTTGAACGGCTCAAAAACCTGTGACTCTCCCCTGTTTTCCACCCCATTCCCCCCTGCTATTTTTTGACAAGTCCCCTACGAAGATTTAGAACCAATTATCAAAAGTTAATTTAAACTCTTTATAGCTGTACATCCTTATTTTCCGATCCTGTTTTGTCCCAGATACTTCGATTTTGCTATGTAACCTTAATGAACTCGTGCATTATGTGTTTCTCTTAAGTAGTTTTTCTTTTGCCTTTTTTGTAATACGTTTCTTTTTCCTTTAAATAAAGGTTACCAGATTTCATTTATTTTTCTTTCTCCTGGCCCGCCTCGATTAGCTTCCCGCCAGGTCTGTTTTTACTGAATGCTGTGCAAAAATATAATAAAGTTGTCTTTGTCTTTATCTAGTGCGTCATGATCGAAAATTAAAGAAAAAGTGCTTATGAGACTGGAATAATAGATATTTATGAAGATCAATATTGACAGTCTTGGATCTTACTTTTGAATATCATTGTGATAAAGTAGTATTTTATCTATTGGCTTGGTTTTCACGTGACGTTATAAAAACTAAAACTCAAAAGTAAAGAGACGTTACCATTTTTGTCTTCATTACGTAAAAGACATTTTAGAAATGTATCTGCTTGCATGTTTTCAACTCGGTAGCGTGCTTTGTTTCGAAAATAGAGCAGTTTGAATTTAAATTTTTTCACAGTGTGTGACATATAGATGTCTGCTCATGAGTATGTCACGTACATGAAAACATCGATTCAGCGTGTTTTTTTAGAGGTCTGAAAAGCCAACATCACAAGAGAAGCGTCTATGTGAATGTTTGCAAGCTCAAAAGAGAGAAAAGAGCCTTTGAGATAGCCAAAGTAAATTCCAGATGTTTTCATTCATTTCCAGCCGCCATATTGGAGCCCCTGGCGGAGGGACTCCATCATGGAGCGTCCTTACTAAACTCTGTAATTTTGAGTGGTACATTTTGTTGAATAGCTCGAGTACGGGGTTTCGCACAGCCCTGAGAATTTTGGATTTTGTTCATTACTATTCTACAATATCTCACTTTCTTGATTGCGTCTATGTGAACATGTAATAGGCCACAAATAGCAAGTACAATCCATGAAGCCAAAAGCACATGTTTAATGGCGGGAGTGCACTAGAAGGATTACGCCTGCTATGCACGATGGGTGACATACGTGACGCGTGACGGATAACACGCTTTTTCCTTTAAACAAACCAAAACAAAAAACTAATCACATTCACATTCACATTCACATTCTATAACAGTAACAATATGTCTCAAAAACGCAAATGTCTCATTAGCAATGTTCTTCAAAGTCTCATCAAATGAGATATCACTGTTCCACTTCTCCAAGGAGTACTTCAAAACTCTACAGTTTAGGATAGAGTTCACCTGCAACAGAAACAAAATAATGTTGGGAAAGACTCTCTAGTCCGAGTAACGGGCAGGAAGACGAATAACCCGACCTTTTCGGGTAACAGTTCTTGTGGGTGCGCTAGTTGGTTCTGGTGGTGGTGAGGAGAAGGGAGATGGCGGGGTAGCAGGACAAGGTGGGGAGAGCGTCCTAGCTGGTAATGAAGGCACATGAGACTGAAGGGCAGGAGGTGGGTGTGGTGCCGTTGTTGTGGTCTCTTCTGTTGACGATGCAGGAGAAGGGGGTGATGCAACTGGTGGCATCTCTGGTGCTAACCTAGTGGTGCTGTTGGCATCCGGCGTGACACATTTTGGCAGTGGACTTTCCCCTAGTCTCAATTGAGGACAAGGGAACGCTGAAGTGGCTGTTGACAAATTTGAGCGAAGTTTCTCGGGCAATGTCAGGTTTGTGTGATTCGTAGGGGGTAAAGTGCTGGAATTCTGAGGTGGGGCCAGCTGAACTTGTACCCGATTACGCCTAAGTTGTTTATTGCCAGTCTGAATGAAGTAGGAGCGTGGGCCGGCAGAGCCAACAATCCTTCCAGGGATCCAAGCTTTAGTCGGGGTTGAGGACATAGCTTCCAGGTGGGAGTTCAGGTAATGATGGCCCAGCATGCTTGTCATACGCTTGTTTTTGCTGGAGTTTGCGATGGACCTGCTCCGCAACAACAGTGTCCTGAGAGGCAGGAAGAGGTTCCAAACTAGAAGTAAGCTGTGGCAGATCACTTCGAAGAGTGCGGCCAAAGAAACGTTGAGCGGGCGAAAACGTGTGACCTGCTGGCGGAGTGTTGCGAACTGAAAGTAGTGCCAGATCCACATCATCCGCAGTTAGTAGAATGTGTTTGGCTGATTTTACTGCTGCCTCAGCGCGACCATTGGACTGAGACCAATAAGGTGAGGAGGTGATGTGATTAAATCCATATTTTGTGGCGAATGCCTTGAACAAGTCCGAGGTAAATTGAGGTCCGTTGTCAGTTACTAACGTGTGGGGAATTCCATGGCGGCCAAAATGCTGCTTGGTTGCTTGAACGACAGCAGAGGACTGAATGCTGGGAAGCCGATCAAGTTCATAGTAGTCACTGTAATGATCCACTGTAACTAAGTATGCCATGCCATTGAGTTCAAAAAGATCTTGGGAGACTAATTGCCAGGGTAATGTGGGAACAGGGTAAGGCTTCAATGGCTCCCGAGCATGCTGATGAGCATACTGAGCACAGGTAAGACAATTTTTTGACACATTTCAGTGATCTGATCATTAATATGAGGCCAAAACACACAACTGCGAGCGTGACGGAGAGTGAACTCTGTTCCCCGATGAGCAGCATGAAGCTTGTGTAGAATCTTCGGACGGACAGACAGGGGTATAATCACACGGATTTGCTTGAATAACAAGCCTTCATGTTGAGTTAAGTCGTGACGAATAAGCCAGTATGGTTGCACAAAGGCAGGAACAGCTAGCTGCCTTGTCATTTGGCCAACCTGACTCAATGAGAGAGTGAAGAGCCATGAGCTCTGGGTCTGTGCTTGAGGCAGCTCTGATGTCCTGTAAGGTGGCATCCTGAAAGCCAGACAGGTCAGGAGATTCAGATTCTAACTCTGTACGGTACACCAACTCATCATGCAATTGCTTGTGCGATGTCATGGGTAGGGGTGCACGCGAGAGCGTGTCAGCTATGTGCAGAGATGAACCCTTGTGATATTCGACCCGAAACGAGTAGCGTTGGAGAGAAAGCATCATGCTTTGTAGGCGACGAGGTGCAGAGGCCAGAGGTTTCTTGAAAATAGTTTCAAGTGGTTTATGATCACTCTGGACAGTAATGTTGGATTTGCCAAAGAGAAACTGGTCAAATTTGTGGAAACCATGGACAATAGCGAGTTCTTCTTTTTCAATTTGAGCATAGCGCTGCTCGGTAGGAGTGAGAGAGCTGGAGCTAAAAGCGACTGGTTGCCATTGAAGATCACTTGAGTTGGAAGATGAAGAGGTGGGCTGGAGTAGGGCAGCACCTAAGCCATATTCTGAAGCATCAACTTGAAGCACTACGGGAGAGTTGACATCAAAATAACGCAAACATGGAGCTTTGGCAACCAGCTCTTTCGCTTTAGTAAATGCTTCTGTGTGCTGGTCAGCCCATATGAAAGCTTGCTTAATATGAGTGAGGTCACGTAATGGACGAACAACTTCACTGAGGTGAGGGCAGAACTTGGAGAGGTAATTAACAGTCCCTATGAAGCGGCGAGTAGCAGCCTTGTCTTCTGGACGGGGCATGGCAAGGATGGCAGAAACAATTTCAGCACTAGGCTTGAGACCATCGGGAGTGAGGACATGGCCCATGAACGGAACGGTGTCTGTCTTGAATTTGACCTTCTCTATTGGTTAAGTCTCAGATTGTACTCTGAAAGACGCTCCAAGAGTTTCAATACAGTGCGGTCGTGATCAACCAGAGCCTCAGCTAACGATGTGCCACGACCAACCACAGTAATATCGTCTGCAATGTTAATGACCCCCTGAATGCCACAAAGAACATCATGGAGTCTGCGCTGAAACTCCTCAGGAGCAGAGCTAATTCCAAAAGGGAGACGAGTCCAACGGTACCGACCCCAGGGAGTATGCATTGTAGTGAGCCGAGAAGATTCATCAGTTAATTTGATGGTTTGGAAGGCGTCCTTGATGTCAAATGTAGAGAAAACTCTGGCTTGATGTAAGTGGTGAATGTTTTCCTCTAGGGTGGGAATGGGATAGACAGGCCTGATAATGGCTTTGTTGATAGTTTGCGAGGGGTCTAAGCAAATACGAACCTTGGCAGGTTTTGTGGCTGAAGCTGGACGCTCACGAACCACCGTATTTGAGATCCAAGGAGTTGGTTCATTAACACGGATCAGTTGACCTGAGTCTACCAACTTGTCTAATGCTTCCTTAATGATTAGAAGTTTAGGAGTGGCGTAGCGGTGAGGTGCAGCTTGAATGGGTCTGACACTAGGGTTGAGAGTAAACGAGTAGAGATCTCCCAGTTCACCCAAGCCTTCAAACAAGTCAGGGTAAGCTAGTCTAATAGAGTTAAGTGTCAACTCACCAAGAGGTGGTAGAGTGTGTCCTGGTGTTGCCTCAAGTTGTTGTATAGTGTCTACTTCATAATTGAGTATTCCCATACGCGTGCTGTCTGAGAGACCCAGTAGGGGAGCATAATAGGTCGGAGCTGTGATGACCTGGGTCACTAAGTCATAAGACTTGCCATGATGGGTACAATGTAATGTTGTTTGTCCCTGCGTGGGAATTATATTCTTGGAATAATCAAGGAGGCGGACCGTGGAAGGCTCAATCTTAGCTTGTGGCAATTGCTGGAGATCACTAGCATGGACGGTGTTGCAAGAACATCCCTAGTCAACTTGGAAGCGAAGTTGGTGACGATTGGAAGATGACAATGGTGTTGAGCCTAAGTCTAGGTCAACAAATAGCCCTTTAGGTGTAGAATTCACATGAAGGACCTCATGAGAGATGACACATGCAGACTGTGAGTCGAGCATTTGAGCTTCCAGTGATTGTGATACATTATTCGCTGAAGAGGAGGAGCGACATACTTGCCGCCAATGACCCCTTTTGCCACACCCACGGCAAATAGCATTTGTTGCAGGGCAGTCCCGCCTAGCTGAATGTGGAGTCCCCCCACACCACTGGCAACAGGAAAGGTGAGGCAAGCCAGGCTGAGCAGGAGAATGACGTCGGGATGAGCGGTGTGATGTTTTGTTGACATCCGAGGCAACTTTATGGACCATTTCTTCCAGGTGCTGTTTGCTGATGGCTGATTCTGTTTTGAGCCCAGCCTCAAAGTTACGAGCCTTAGAAATAACCTGCGAAAAGGTGAGAGTTGAAAAGTTTTCACGTGAAATGATGTCGCTGCGAAATTTCTTTCATTTAATCCAATGATGAAAATATCTCTTTGTAGGCGATCATCCACTTGTGTGGGAAAACTACATTTCTGGTATTCGAGGCGTACGAGTGTGTGCCACTCTTGGATGCTCATGCCAGGTTCCTGTTTGAGCAGACGAAGAAAATTATGGGTGCTTTGAATTATAGGCTCCTCACCGAGGTAATGTTGCGATAGCTGGGATATCCATCTGGCAGGGTGGCCTTTGTCGTCGGCCGCAATTTGAGCGTCGATTGTGATGGTCAGCACGTCCCATTCTGCTGGAGGAAACGCTCGTCTAAGAGCGGCCATAACCTTTGGTCTTTTCGTTGCAATCCAATAATCGTTGCTGTCAACGAGTTTAGTTGGGTTAACATAGTCTTCCATGATACAAAAGTCACGAAAGTTTGCTATGAAGAACTTGAACGCACGGCGGTGATCCTCGGACGCGGCATCAAAGACAGGCCTGTCCTTTCCCATGGTAATGAGAGGCGAAAGCAGTAATAACGAGGTGAGAAAATACCGTAAAACAGGAGCGGTCGAGATAGTCCCACGGAGGCGAGAGTTACTATAGTTCTGACACCATGTAATAGGCCACAAATAGCGAGTACAATCCATGAAGTCAAAAGCACATGTTTAATGGCGGGAGTACACTAGAAGGATTACGCCTGCTATGCACGATGGGTGACATACGTGACGCGTGACGGATAACAAACATGGCCCCCTTATCACGTGATTGAAAACCAAGAATAGGCACCCCATACGTCACTAGTACTATTACAGGTCAAAATTTGGAAAATCATTTTGTCAAAAAAAATTGTAGGTAAGAGACGGGTTCAAATTGCTCGTAAAAACCGTGTAGTCGTAGCTAAAAAAAAAAAAACATTTCTCTCAAGTGATCCAGCGACATCGTGAAGTTTCTGGTCTTGAGGGACTTATGTACGAGATTTCGTACTTTATTCAGTCATTCAGGTTGTTGGAATACTACATTAAGTAATACTGAAGATCTTACCTTGTATACAAAAACACAAACAATTATAAAGAAAGAAAGAAAGAAAGTTTCGACAGCCTTCACATCGCAAGTTTAAATAGAATGAACAAACAAAAGGTCGGTGCCTAAGTATTGAGTGACGCTTTGAAATTTAAAGCGCCAGCTTTAATTTTTTCAGTAATAATCAGTAATAGGAGCGGGCCTTGTACTGGTCTCATTTTCGCCGAGACGGCTAGCATTATACACGGACACGTTTATGACAACCAGCTACACCGACGTTTTCGAGATTTTCCCTCCCGTCATGAATGACGCATGTGGTTGTAATAACTTGCGGTATCTTATTCTTTGAGGTAAAAGTTAATTGGCCCATGCCATTGATTCTTGATATGGAAGCAATTTGCATTAAATGTGAATCGATATCAACTGCCTTTTGAGTCGTGTCATAGTACCAGACGGTTTTTAAGCGCCTTTTGGTTGGTAAGTTGTAATATTCAGATAATGCAGTCGTTTACGTTTTCTTGGAGGCATAAAAAAGATATCATTCAAAGCTTTTACAACATAACCTGCCTAGAGCATGAAGCAACCAGCTGAAACAGTAGGAAAATGATCAAATGATCATCGCGTGGTTAACAATCTCCTGCAGTAAACGCTTCCGGACGTGTGGGCTTAGCACTTCTAATCACTGAAATATCTAATTAATACCACATAAGTGAATAGTGCTTTGCGTGCGTTCTGATTGGTTAACTCGGATGTGATTAGCAAAGTACTATTCACCTCCACTTAGGCGAATAATTGTTAAATCGTGGATGTCGCGATCCGAGACAAGGATCTAGTTATTTTCACGACTTTAATTACCAATAGTCAGTATTACACACTGTTGAAACCACGCGGACTGCCACAGACCACATTTTGCATTGTGATGAAAATAAGGTGGTATTCAGAAGTGAGCTAAACTTTACTGAGAAAGCATTGTGAGATTGTCGAGGCGGCAACTTACGGCACGCTCCAGGTCAAGAACGTACTTAAGGACTGAAAAGATGATAATTAGTTTGCAAAATATTACAATGAGGTTTTTTTTTTTGTAATTTGAAAGTTGTTATTGTCAAATATGGCATTTATATAAAGAAAAGAATAAACAAGACAAATACAATATGAATTACTTGATATGCTAACAGTAAATATTGACATAAAAGAAAATAACGTACAGTCCAATTTACACGATTTACAGTACGATCTTTGTTGACAAACTACTTAAATTACATTACAATTACAATTAATTCAACATACAGAGGGACATGCCTTGGATATAGTCGTAACTTTATTAAATAATTTATTCGCTAACATATGGCTCAAGCTTCCTCCACTTCTCATTGTGTTTTTAAGTTTGTCCAGCTTTGCTACTATTTTTCTTTCGCCCCTTGTGAAGATTATTATCAGAAAGGAATTTCACCAATTACGCGCTAAGAAAACCAGGCTTTTATCATTCTATAGTGGCAACAGAGCGCTTCAAATCGTCCTATGTGAATAGGCTTATTTTTAGATATGATATTGAATCCTCGATGTAAATAGATGTGTAATTGCTCTAGAACTCTAAACTTTTTCTTATTTGATTTGTAACTTGAGATATGTATTTTTATCTTTTGAATTTATTAAAGACTATCTAAGACTATCTAAGGAATCGTAATCGTAATCGCAAGAGAGTTACGAGGAAGTGTGAATCAATACGACGTAAGCACCGTAATCGTAATCGTAAGAAAAAGGAAACTTACGATTACTACGTTGCTTACACCGGTGCTAACGATAACTGATTTTTCAGTACACAATGGGTTTTGATGTTTATACGATGGATTGCCATGACGACGTCGGCTGGATACTGAGTTGCATTGTATGCGTTAGGTTTTTATAGAATTCTCTAATACAGCAAAGCCATGTTTAAGCAACTCCTAAATTTTAATTGGTTGACTCAGATGTCCAAAGCTCGATGAAGCTATCCCAGGGTTGACGTGCGCTATATTTCGATCTTCCCATGCACAATATCCACGGGGGTTTGGCCCTTTAGGTTGTGACTTCAATAAACTACATCTTGAGCGTAAAACGCCTGCTGTTAAAAAAAAAAAAGAATCTTCAACAAACTTGTGACAGACTAATCAAGAAAACCTTAGATGTAATCCTCGACTCGGAGGGTTTGTCTCTAACTGTAAAAATCTAAAATCTAAAATTTTGCATATTGACCGCGCACTAATTAACATTACTTTAACTTTTAGAGATTTCTTTGACGTATCCTTCCGGCGAAATGGATTTCATCTAGTGGAACCCCTTTTGGACTGCGTGCTTTGGAGTGCTGGCCTTTATGATCACATGACGACGCCATAACATCAAAATGACCATCATAACGCCAAGATGCACATGATGAGGTCAAGTTCACATTGAGCATTTTAATGTCAATACAAAACACATAACAGTAAGTAACAAATATAATTTTGACACTGATCACGTTATCTGCGTCTGTTGTGACTGGTCAGAGTAATTGGTATTTTTGGTTTTACCACATTTGGATACTGCTTCAAGTTAAAGCAGCTGAACGCCATTTAGCTCAAGGCACAAAACACTCTTAAGCTACTGCCACAGTCCGCAACTTGGTTTTTTAACGGAACGTCGTCCTGTAGAGAATCGTTGTCAAAAATATAGTTTGCAAAGGTGAGTGTGACTTTCTTCCAAACTTTTTACTGCTTCTACAAGGAGAAACAACTAGAGAAACGTTTATTTCGAGTAAACGAAGTTGTTTGTCATTTGCAATTACCCTCAGTTTAAGCGGAGTGTTCTCCGGGCTCTATGTCGTTACTGAACCTGCTGAATTTTATCGCAGCTCGTTTGGTTTTCATAACGGCTAGCGGAAGATTAAGACGCGAAGATTACCTCAGTGCTTAAAATAGTAAGACTCAGTACAAAATTGTGAAACGGCAGTAAACAAAAAACGTAATATATATATTTAGGCAAGCCTAAAAGCGGAGCTCCACAGTTCTTTGGCATTTACCGATAAAATAAAATCAATGCCAGGACTCGAGCCAGGACTCTAGTAAGG
>OX419335.1:4999273-5021773 GCA_948470475.1 Galaxea fascicularis | reverse complement strand
CGCCACAAAAACGCGGGTTGAGAACTGCGTGTATGGCCAAATAATCTTTCCAAAAACAGTCCATATGGAAGCGCGCCTACATGCGAGCTTGCACACGAAAGGGTTAACTGGAGTATCATATTTGACTTTGGCTTACATGATGGGGTGGACGTACGTACGGTCGGACGGTCGGTCGGACGGTCGGACGGTCGGACGGTCGGACGGTCGGACGGTCGGACGGTCGGTCGGTCGGTCGGTCGGTCGGTCGGTCGGTCGTACGATGACGTCATAACCAGAATTTCTCGGATGGATGGGTTACCATATTTTCTTACCAGTGGTGCTCCGCGCGCGCGCGCCTTCGGCGCCCGCGGAGCTTCGCTATAAGAATGATATTACAGATCAGGGTATGCCAAGAAAATATAAGGATCGTTTATACCAGTGTCAACATCCACTGAGGATACACAAGAATACGGAACGGCAACCGTAGATAAGCTGGGCCTTTCGATTCTCGAAAGTGTTGAACAGATGAGTTTCGTTTTCAAACTCGCCTCCTTTATATATATTTCTACAACTGGTGGCTATTTGTGCAAATAAAGCCTACAGTTAGCTGCTGTGCAGCCGGAATTGTCACTCGAGACCTTGGTGAAAACCGAAATATAGTCCGTCTGCGCAACGGCTCCCAAAAGCTTGTTCTGATATCCCGCAGGTTTGCTTTGATTTCTGTATCATTTCTGATTGGTTACATTTCTTACCCGCTTTGTGATTGGACATCTGCTTACGCGGCAAATCACGCAAGTCGGAGCAATGCCCAAAATATGTAGGTGTTTTCCCTTTGATTTTCAAATAAGATGTTGACTAGAGAAGAATATGTTGGGAAAGAGCGTTCAAAGCGATAAAAGAATAGTTTTCCAATCGAAGTACACTTATTTAGGGTGTCCAACGACGTGCTACGCGGCTTCTCCTACCCAATTAAACTTACAATGACCGCCTTCAGCAGCTCATCTTCTTCCATTGGTGTACCGAAGAGAAGTTAAAGACCTAACAACATTTTAGAAACTGAAGTGTGGTCTCTATAACTATTCAGTTGAAAGATATTTTGAATTTTGCTCAGACAAAAGATTAAGATCATATTCTAGTAATAAATTAAAAATCAACAAAGTCAGAACCGAATTATTTAAAGGCACTTTTTTCAATAGATTACCATATTTATGGAACAACTTGCCTGATAAACGTAGGACCTCTAATTTAAGCCTATCATTATTCAAAAAACAATGTAATGATTTCTATAAAAAGAAGAGCTTCGACCCTGACCGCCCGAATGCCACCTGGTTGTAGTGATCGATGTAACAATTATTTTCTGATAAGATTAATCTAGAATATGACCTATTAGCAATTGTATTTTTTACATTATGTTACAATTTCAATGTTTATTTTTCTTTTTCTTTATTTAAGTGTTTGTTGTAGGTTTGGGTGGACTAACTCGAATGGTTCGTATGTTCCCTTCTAGTCCTTCCCCACTAGTCTCTTACTAACGTATAGTTAATTGTCTTTTTATGTAATTTAGTTACTATGTTTTAACTAATGCAGTGAAAATGGAATAAATAATATTAGAATAAATAAATAATGATAATAATTTGATTTTAATGGAAGAACAAGACACCTGTTGGCTTTTACGTGGGATGCACTATTTGATGGAAAGGTTATTTTTGATGACTCATTGCAAGGAGTTATTTCTATTTCCGACCAGTTTGCGTGTGGAGTTTTCTTCTTTTTAATAGCAAATAATCTATCGAGTCACCTTATTTAGTTCAAACTAGCAGTCATCAAAATTGAAGATTTCAAGTGAAGCTGTGTTGAAAGACTTCAATAATCAATTCAATCTTGCAAGTTATTTGAAAAGAAGAATGCGGTTCATTTTCGATAAAAAAGCGGAACGCTCGAAGTATTTTTATGTAAAGGACCGGTCGTTATTTAGCGGGGGATGGTTGGGGGTACTAAACTGCGAAAAATGTTTGGCCCTCCCTTCAAAGGGGTCCAAAAAAACTGTGACCCCCCCCCTTCCTTACTCCTTTAAAAAAAACTGTGACGTTCCATAAAAGGCATTTTTTTTAAACAGCCCTCCCCAAAGTGAGGCTAAAAGAATGGTGACCCTCCTCACAAATATAGCAGCCCTCCGCCCCCCCCCCCCCCGCCCTCGCTAAATAATGGCCGGTCCCTAAATAACATTCACCCCAAGAAGGATGATGCATTTTAATGCTAACTGTGTATTCCTAACTTTTGATTTGTGCTATTGTCCTTATTTTTTGAATCATCATATGTAAATATAAACTTGCAAAACACAAGAGTTTAGCATGCTGGCCACGATTTGTCAAATATCTGCAAATATGTTTGGCACGTTGGCCGCGATTTGTGAAATATGTTCACTAATTCAACGGGTACTGTGTGTTAAAAATTGCTTCAAAGTGCTTCTTTTGAGAAATTGTTTCACGTTTGCAAGCTAGGCGAGTGATCAGACAAATTCCGTTGGCAATTGGCACGCTGGCACAATGAACACTCTGGTTCGTGGGATCGTTGCGGCACAATAGCCGAATTAAACGGCAAATAGGTGTAAAATGAACGCGTTACTTCGATCACACTCTATCCAAGTATTCACAGTTCAGCTCACATTCACAACGGTTCACATTTAATATTTCGAAGGAATCTTACCTCCCAGGTACTCCCTTGGCGGGACTTGCAGCAAGCAGGAGTCACATGCAGAATAAAATTGCGCAATCATTTCACCATTGTCATGTTATCTTGCACGTGATCACACGTTAAAGGCTGGTTCTCATTAGTGCATAAGCATAAGCATAAGCATAAGCATAAGCTCAAGCCTTTCAACCAATCACAGGTCACTTTGACCCAGACTTCTAGCCCTACGGAAAGTATCACAAGCAAAATGGCGGACGCTATCACAAGATATCTCATTATCGACAGCCATCTTGTCTTTAAACATCGAGGAGATCTGGTATCGAGGATTGCGTAAAAAAAATGTATTCTACGCGTGCGTATGTCCTTATGCTTAGGTCGTTTGTGTTCTCACTTGCTCATGCTTGTACTTATACTTATGCGCTAGTGAGAACCAGCCTTAAGCTTAATGCCTTGCACGTGATGACACGTCTGAACCCAATCAAATCGCAGGGTATAAATGCTTTCAGGCTATGACGTAAATTTTTAAGTGTTTTGCACGTGATTACACGTCGGACCCAATCAAATCGCAGATAATAAATACTTTCAAGCTATGACATAACGCTTTCATTGTTTTATTTGTTTCCGGCTGTCACTAGCAGTTAAGGACAATACAAAGCATTTCAAATATTTAAAAAAAATTCAAAAATTAAAAATAAAACGTGACGTTTTGTGGGGAAAACGAACCAGATTTATAACGTGGTCTGCCACAGGCACCCCACGTAATTGCATATTTCAAATTGGAGATATTTCAAACCCAATACAATGTCTTTTATGTCGCTCAAATTATCAACGGTCGCCATTCTAACACAGCACCGCTTACAGCTGAATAAGGTTCGATTGCTGCTGCACTAGATTCGTTTACAAAAACCATTCAGCCGTACAAATGACTAAGGGTATCCGCTTTTCGAAGGGCTGGGATTATTCATTCAGAATGAGCCTTATTCAGCTGTCCGATTGGCTATATATGCCCATTCGTTCAAAACAAACATTCAGCCTTTCAAACGACTACTTTTACCCGTGCTTTAGGAAAAACATAAAAACCCTTTGAAACCTAAGATGCATGGCCAGAAATTCCGGACATTTGAGCCCACGCAGTGGCACGCGGTTTCGTTCTCAACAGTAGAGAAATGTAAACAGGATGGCGGCTCCTTGCCAGTGGATTACGCACAGCTTAATTCTTTTTCTTCAGTGGTTTAGTTTTACACAATACTTCGTGCTTAATAAGATATTGAGCAATTCGATGTAGCTGCAGCCTATCTGTTGTAGTAAGCTCGTATAAACTTCACAGAGAATCGTATCCGATGTGTACGGTCAAAATATCTTCCGAAGAAACTCTTTGTTGGCGAACATATTTTAAAATATGATCACAGTTGACAAAACAGCATTCTTAAACTCTCAATTTCAATGAAATCTAAGTTTTAATTTCCGACATTTTTAACCAAAACAAAACCGATCGATCAGGTCTATTGAGCGTAAGAAATTTTAGTATTTCCCGCGTCCATACGAATGTTTGCTGGCCAAAAGTATCGTCCATTCAACTTGTATCCCACCATTCTCTACAGCATTAGAAAGCTTGTTCTCTTTCGACATGCTCCGCATTATGGGATAATTATGCATACTTCCTACCTACCAACTGGTCAGCGGTCACGTTTCAAAAAAGTCATTCAAATGCAAATTACCGGTGATATAAAGCCCCAGGAGACGGCGTGACAACCAGTTCTTCCTTTCGTGCTTACAAGGTCAGCGATGTCGTTTATTCTGATGTTTTTTCCTTCTGCTTTCTTTGGTTTGTTCCACCGACGTTGTTAGTGGTGTTTTAGATTTACTTTTTACATTTCGCTTTCTTGTTGGTTTACTCTTTTAGCCTTCCTTCTCCGCGTGTTATTCGTCATAATTTTGCTCAGCTTGCCCACGTGGTGATGTCGGAGAGAGCAAGTTCCCAGAATATTCCGTTGGAACCGGACGTGGTGATAAAAAATCCCGTTTCTGAAGCGGTTCGAGTTGACGACGAGGACCACGCGGAATTTGATTTGGATGAGTTGAAAGAACAACTTGGAATTGAGACTATCCTTGAAAAGCTCAATGTTCTTGCAGAGAAATTCAGTGGCAAAGGACTGAGTACCCTGGTTCAGGGGCTCAAAATTCAAAGTCCTCATCAGAAGCTGCCGAGGGCCCTTTTGACCCTACGGCTTCAGTTATTTTGCCAGAAGTTGCTTCGGCAAATGAGATTCTGGAGGAAGAGTTCAAGCTTCCCTCGATATTTGAGGAGACCGAAAGTTTTGGGCCAAATGTGACCGAGGTCATTGCCCAACGTATTAATGATGCTTGCTCAAAGAAAGCAATGGATACTAAGCTAAAGGAGCTTTATGAGAAATATAAGACCCCTGCAATTGTAAGTACTTGTGTGTGCCTAAAGTGAATTTGGAGCTGTGGCACGACTTGTCTAAAGAGTCTAAATCTAAGGACTTGGGTCTTCAAGAACTTCATAAAGGAATTGTTAAAGCAGCTCAGCCTGTAATACAGTTGTTTGAGTTGGCCTTCAAGGCTCGTAGTGAAAAAACTCCAACAGATCCTAATTCCTTTCTGCCTATGTTAGCAGACGCTACTACCTTTCTGGGGCATGCCTCGTTCCTTACCTCTTTAAAACGGAGAGAATTTTTTGAAACCTGAGATTGCTAAGCCTTATCAGTCTGTTTGTAACAAGTCGAATGCGATTACGACTCGTTTGTTTGGGGATGAATTACCCAAGTATATCAAAGAAATCGGAGAGGTCAACAACATATCGAGGAAAGTATCTAGCCGCCCCAATTCTGTCAGGCATATGATCAGTTTTTACAAGAGAGGGCCTGACGCATCCAACAAGACCTACCAGCAGAGGTCCGGTAGGAGGACGACTTTTTTAGCTTACCAAGGTCGTGGAAGTTGTTTTCATGACAGACAACACCTAACGGGACGATCAACTTCAGTGACCAGCACCAAGTCACAGAAAAGAAAAAAAAAAGGTGTAAACGAGGTATATACATGCTCTTTACCTTTGAAACAAGCTGGCAGTTTATCCAGTAATTTACCCCAATGGAGGGAATTAACAATTGATCCTTGGATCTTACAAACCGTCTCAGGATGTCATCTTGAGTTTGAATCGCTTCCTTATCAATTTAAGCTTGCTAAGTGAAAAGGAAACGGCCTTAATTGAATCTGAGATTCAAAAGTTTGTCTAAGGGAGTCATAACTGTAGTGCCTCCCTCTGATAATGAATGAATTCATTTCGAACATCCTTTTGGTTCCCAAGAAGACTGGTGATTTTCGTCCAGCCGTTAATCTAAAGCCATTGAATTAGTTTGTGCAGAAAATTCATTTTAAGATGGAGAATATTCGCATGGCTTCAAATTGTATTTCCGTTGGGGACTTTATGGTCTCTCTTGACCTTAAGGATGCATATTTTAGTATTCCTATTTTCAGATCCCATAGGAAATATCTGCGTTTTCTGTGGGATACCAAGCGTTACGAATTCACTTGTTTACCTTTCGGGTATAGTCTAGCACCCAGGGTATTCACCAAGATATTTAAGCCTGTTCACCCATTCTCAGCTAACAGGGACTATCACCAGTTTAAAAAGTCGAAAAAAAATGTTTTGCCGATCGTCCTGTCAGTAAATTTTTCTGATAGAATAATAATCAGCCTTTTATTTTCTAAATTTGGACAAGAATTGACCCATTGGTTTGTGAGTTACAGCAAAAAAATGGTTAGCCCCTCCATTGCCAAAAAGAATAAGTATTTTCTTGGCTTATTGCAAAAAAATTAATAAAAAAGAAAGAGCAGGTTTCTTTCATCCAAAACTTTGTTTTCGTTTCGAAAGAGAAAGGTAGAGAAAAAGTCATTTTACTTTATTTCCTGCTGATAATATAAATTCATCTGAAAATTTTTCATTACAAAATCGCGAATGAGTTTCCATTTACCCCAATATAAAATATACTGTTTTCTTTTCTTTCTTATTTCTTATTTTCAAGCAACAGCTGTTTCAAAAATACTTACATTTAAACATCAGAGCTTAAAGTTTTTGATAGGTGGTTTGTTATTAATGCTTTCAGCTTTAGCATTCAACAAATGGTGTGTTAGGCATGGTAACGTAATTTACAATTCGTACTGATAACAAAGACATCATTCTATTTCACTATTTTTCAAACTCTAAAAGTAAAAAACGTTACAGGATAACTGTTTTAGCCCTTTGAATGCTTATAGAAATCTTTTCGATAGAAAAGTCTGAAAATCAGCATATACATTAAAAAATCCCTAACCACTTACAAAATTATTAAAAATCCAGCAAAATGTGAAGGCCAAGTGCAAATTGGAACTAGGTATATGGTATTTTTCAACACGAACCAGTTGTCCTAGAACTGTTTGAAACAAATGCCAGTCCAACGTCTTTGCAAATAGTCAAACTGCTTTCCAATACAACAAACATATGGTAACGTAATTTACAGTCATACTTGCCGCGTGCCGTAAAGAGAGGCACACTTGCGCGCTGCAAGGGAGAGAAATTCACAAATCATCGTAACTGTGGCTAAGTTAATTGTAACAAAACTGGTCTGTTAAGAGCAAGACTCAGTATACAAACTGATAGTCTGAAGGTCGTTTCAAGTTTGTAACTTCCATGGCGTTGTTCAATCAGCTCAATCCTTGTCTCTGTTAATTTGAAGGCGCGGCCGGTTTTGCCGACGAGAACGGGGGCCTCAAAAACACAGAGAATACTCTTCCTTTCCAACCACAAGACATCTTTTTGAGCGGGCCACTTAAAACTCCTTGTCACTGCCTTTCCCTTGCCTTTAATCATGAAGGAAACCTCGACCTCTCCATCCTGTTGACTTGTTCAATGTACCGGGCACCTTCGGCAGCAACCCAATCGTTGACACGAATAGCAAGTCGGCTGTCAAGAGGACCTGTAACTTCATTACTGTGACTTCAACCACATGTTGAACTTCCTTTGAATTCTTCACCCGTCACGCATTGGTCACAGTAACAGGACGTTTCTTTCACTTTAACTTGCTCCGCCGAAATACCGGCAACAGTGTCAGAGTGTGAATTTTCATTGTGTTTTGAACGGCTTTGACATTTTTGTATTTTCTATCAAGGAATTTTGCCTGCGTCAGAGTACTCTTCTTTTGAGTAAAACCCGGCTGTAACTCACCGAACTGCTGTTTTCATTCTTTCTTGCCCAGTCGTTGAAGTCGACAGCATCGTGATTAAGATATGTACTGCCTTCTTTGGCCTTTTTTCGCTCTCTGTGCGCTTTCTGAATGTCTGCTCTTGTTTTCGCCATGAAGAAAAATTGTTTACCCATTTAATAATAATAATGATGAGGATTTATATAGCGCTTTATCCCAAGTCTCAAAGCGCTTTACAACACTTTAGGGACACGTGGACTTTGCCAGACTGCTGTTTTTAGGTGCAAATTGCAGCCACTCAGTTTACAACCAGTCGGCGGTGTACTAACGTTTCACTCAGTGTGAATAAATCTTAGCCAACTATTTTTTCCAACTTATTTACTATTAATATTAAATTCATGATCCCAAAAGCCACAGAAGGGCCAAATCGATACCAGAAATCAGATAATACTTTGCTTATTATTTTTCAATCCTAAAGTTGACAAAGTTTTGTCGGCTTGAAGACCCTTCGTCAATGTTTGTATGATGTGTAAATTACGTTACTTGCGGAAACAAACAATTAAATAAATTATACTTTTGTTTTCCGAATTCTTAGCACCACAAGGGTAAAAGACCAGGAGTAAAAGGATTTGTAACTCAGGTTTGCCCTCATATACATTCAAGACAATCACTAAATCTGAGGCACCTTTTTTGTTGTTGACGCGGGCCTCTCACACAGTACTGAGAAAAGAATTGAACGAAAAGGCCACCCTGATGGCATAATCACATGTAATTTCACTATAACTTTTGCACTCTCCGCTATTCGGTCATGGAATCGCCGCGTGATGGTATCAAAGGTCGAGTTTTTGACTGACCGGTAAATTACGTTACGGTAACGTAATTTACAGCGTCCTTTCAATTTACTCTCATGGCTATAAAATTTGAGTTATAGAACGTTACTTTTGCAATTCCATGAGTACCTTACTGGCAAATTTCTGCGAAGCAACACTTGCCGACATGCCCTTTTTGTATGGTAAGTACTGTCCGCTTAAGCACGGTACCATAATTTACAATACCAAGCAAAATATTACAATTGGCACTGCTGATTTCAATTTTTTTTCCTGGTTGATGAAACAGTACCTTTATCACGTTTGTTAATTTATAGTACAGTAACTTAGAATTGAAAACATGTAGAAATCATTGCGTCTAGCCGCATTACCACGTTAGAAACTTGGCCTAAGCACGTGGTAACGTAATTTACCTGAAATCATGCGACAGGAATTCTAGGTAAAATTCTACAACACAAGAGTGTAGTTAAAGGGTTCTATTTGACAAATTACGAAACTTTTGTAAAGGTTCGTGACAAAAACACAATTTTCAGTAATATCATCTATGCTTTTAATGCTATAAAATTCATTTTAATTTTTTTTGTAATCGAGCGACAGCCTATTTTCAAGTACCTGCCAATACATAAAAATTCATTATAAATTACTCCGACTAGTTAATGCCCTGAAATTTTGTCACATTTCTCCATATATCCAAATAATGCAGAAACCGTATCGTTTGCTGTTATGCAACCCAACGTGTGCGACAGAAAAAAGGTTGAAACTCTGCGACATCAATGGTCCCTGTTAGCTGAGAATGGGTGTGTTATGGCTTATTTCAGATTTCTTGGCTTTAGGGTTGTTGTCTTCATTGATGATCTGTTGCTTATTGCAAGTTCTTTTGAAGAGTGTTAACATCAACTAAATATCATATCATAGACAGACCCTATGCAAATTGGGCTTTGTTATCGATGCTGAAAAATCTCAATTTATCCCTGTCATTGAGATTCTTTATTTGGGTTTCATCATCAATTCTGTCGCTATGCGACTGCAACTGCCGGCCGTTAAGGTGGAAAAATAATCGTTAATCTCGGCCTGTAAGCTCCTTCTAGCCCAAGCTAAACCTTCTGCTAGGGATGTCGCCAGGGTAACTGGATTGTTAGTTTCTGCCCTCCCGGCCGTTAATCATTTTGGGTTGCATTACCGTTCCTTAGAACTGTGTAAAACTCAGACTTTGTCTGGAGGCCTTGACAATGACAGAACACTTTCATTAACTTCCTTGGCGCAGTCTGATTTATGTTGGGTCATAGAGAATATTGCCCATTGTAATGGTAAATCATTTAAGGCCCCGACAATTGACGTTTACGTTGAGAGAGGCCAGTGTGACCGGTAGTTTATCTGCTTCTGGCAGATGGTCTCAAAGTGAGTCAGAGCATCACATTAACTACTTGGAGCTTCTAGCCTCCTTTCATGCCCACCAATGTTTTGTTTGTAATTCAAAGACTATTCATGTGAGATTGGCAATTGATAACTCTACGGCTGTAGCCCGACATCAACAATTTGGGGGGGTACCTTTGTTAGATTCCTTATCCAGACCGATTTGGGTGGGGTGTAAGTCTAGGGACATTTTAATTACTGCTCAGCATAAACTGGGCAAGGTTAATACGCGAGCTGATACTTTGTCGAGGGAAATCACCTCCAATTTGGAATGGTCCTTATATGATGACGTTTTTTCTTAAATCATTTCTAAGACCTTTGTACCTGAGATTGATCTGTTTACTTCCAGGCTTAATGCAAAGTCTGACAAGTTTGTCTCTTGGCACCCTGAGCCAGGTGAAATGGCTATAGATGCCTTTGCTTTGTGCTGGACTAACATGAGTTGTTATGCCTTACCTCCATTCAGTTTGCTACCTCAAGTACTAGCCAAAATTCGCAACGACGAAGCCATTGTTTAACTAATCGCCCCTGTATGGCCTACCCAGAGTTCGTATCCACTTCTGTTGCAGCTGCTGAGAAATCAATCAATTTTGTTACCTCGTTTAGACAACTTTCTGAGTCTCCCACACAGCCTGGAGCAACACCCGCTACGGCACAAACTAGACCCGGCCGCTTGGCCGTTATCCGGAAAGCCCTGTCAGACACGGGACTTTCAAAGGAGTCTATTGACATCATCTGTGCGTCATGGACAACCGGCACTGGAAAGCAGTACAAGGGCGTGTGGTACAAGTGGTCTAGCTGGTATCATTAGCGGCAAATTGATTTACTTCAAGCCTCTTTCTACCAAGTTGTTGATTTCCTAACTGAATGTTTTCATGAAGGCAAAGGATACAGTACCATTAACAGTTACCTTTCTGCACTTTCTGCGACGCTCTGTTCTCTGAACGATGATCAACCGCCTCTCGATTCTCACCCCTTGATAGCAAGATTGTTGAAACGAGTTTACATCTGAAACCACCAGCTCCGAGGTACTGATCTACATGGGATGTTTCTGAAGTAACTGATTATTTTAAGACTTAAACTCCTTTACGCGAGCTAAGTTTAAAGTTGTTTACATTTAAGACTGCTATGCTGTGTGCCTTAACCTCTGCACAAAGACAGCAGACTTTAGGTGCTCTAGACCTAAATTTTAAGAAGGAATCTCAGAATTCAATTAGTTTTGTTGTAACTGAGCGACTTAAAAGCTCTAGACCGGGAAAAACTATGAGAGAAACTTTTTCTCCTTGAGGTTCTGCTTCAGTTTGCCCAGTTGCTGCATTAAAGGAGTACTTTTCACGCTCCGCAGCGCGTAGGTTTCATTCATAAGGCCGTACAACCCGGTGCTACGAGGACTATAGCTCGATGGATCGTGTCAGTGTTGCAGTCCGCAGGAATTGATACTTCTATATTCAAGGCTCACAGTGTGAGGGGGGCTGCCTCGTCCCATGCTTATGCATCTGGCATCCCTGTATCTGACATCCTTAAGATGACAGATTTGTCTAGCGATCGCACTTTTCGCAAGCATTATTTAAGACATTTTGAGGATCGGGTCTTACTAGAACCTGTCCTAGGTTCGTCTCAGATAAACGTTCTGCTGTTGCTTATTTCAATTTTCTCTTGTCCGTGGACTTTTGTGTTATATTCTTAGGCCGCGGTTCTTTAAAATCGCATAATTATCCCATAATGCGGAGCATGTCGAAAGAGAAATGAAAATTAGACGAGAGGTACTTACCTTGAAGTGTAATTGTAGTTCTCTGAAGATATGCGGAGCATTATGGGATAATGCTTCCCAACCCTTATGCTCCCACCCTGAATCTTATGGACCTTGGCCTATTCTGGCACTCCAGGAAGAACTGGTTGTCACGCCGTCTCCTGGGGCTTTATATCACCGGTAATTTGCATTTGAATGACTTTTTTGAAACGTGACCGCTGACCAGTTGGTAGGTAGGAAGTATGCATAATTATCCCATAATGCTCCGCATATCTTCAGAGAACTACAATTACACTTCAAGGTAAGTACCTCTCGTCTAATTTTCATTTTTTCACTAAAAATTTTGATACCAAACATGGCGGAGTTTGCTGCAAAATGCAAGTTTGTCGTCCAAGAACACAGCACATGGTTCTCTGATAAACACAAACAAGAAGCTTGCGTGACATTCGATATTTGTGCTTCTCATGGAACTGATTTGTGCTGTTCTAAACTGTTTTTGAAAAATCAGCATCGAAGGTGAAAATTGGTCAAATAGTACCTCATACAGTGATTTTCCTCAAGCGATTGCGGCACTTGGTCTATCCCGATTATGTTGTCCGCTACGGCGCATCAAAATCTGGTTCGGCTGCAAAAATTCTGAAAATTGGATTTCAAGCTTCTGAAATACAGAGCGTTCGAAAATAAACATCGATAAAAAGCAGCTAAGGGCGAGTAACATTTGTCGGTGAAAGCAACTTAGTCAGAATAGCCGAGGAAACTTTCAAGATTTCGACCGGATTGCGGCACTTGTTCCCGGTAAGCCAGAACTTGATCTATTTTATTTTGTTTTATTTCTGCCATACATTTCCTTTGAGAGTTTGGCGGCCATATTACCAAGTAAACCCGCGCGTGCGCCGTTGCGTTGTCCGGAATTTCTGGCCATGAAAATTTGACTTCTTATTTGTTGTCCTAGACTATTACAGAAGTAGTGGGGAGAAATTGTTAAAGTATCAAGCACATTCACCTTGTGTGATCCTGTTCTTAATTCTCGTGACCACTCTGTTTTATAAAGCGTTGATATTACAAGGAGAAATTTGATGTTGATCACTCTTAAGGTTTAAAAGGGAAACCATACGCTGCGCTGATGGAATGCACACGGCAAAGAAAAATCTGCTACCGCAAAATGTACTGCATTGTCATCTCTTGTGATCATTATTATGGAACAGAAACGATGACCGTTGTTGCTAATAATTACGATGCAATGCATGACAAAGAAAAACCTCCCCCTCCAACCCCCCGCCCCTACGTCCCAATAAAATCACCTGCCAGCAAGATGAACTGTTTCACTTTGGACAACACTATACCTTACCGATCGCATGAACCTTGCCTTCTCCGAACCAAAGCTAAACACTTTTCTCGGTCAGAGTAGCGAGAAAAGTGTTTGCATTGGTAGACTTTTAATTCATGAGTTAGCTTTGGTTCGGAGAAGGCAAGGTTCATGTTGATTTTAAGAGCGATCGCGATGCAAAAATTGACTTAACGTTTCCTTCTCTCGGCGGGGTACTTTTGTCGGGCCGCGGAAGAAATTTTAATACAAAAGAGCGCAAAGAATGCACTTTAAGAAAATACTAATTTCAACGTCAAATTGTATGTACCAGTGGGCTTTTTGTGGGGTGGAAGTTAGCTAAATTTTGGTCATTCGCTGAAGCGTTTGAACTAGGGTATTTGTAACAGTTAAAAACGGTTTTATACCAGCAGATTTTTCAAAATAATTTGTGCCTTGGAATGAACTATAGATGTGTTATGTTGTGGTCAAGTTGCATTGATAGACGTCACCGCGTTCATCTACACGAGCGATAACAAAATGCATCATTTTACTCTATTTTCGGCAGCGACATGGCGCTAAAATGGCGTTTAAACCTTTCTTGTCAGGCCGTTTAATGTATTGGCCCATATGGACAAGTACATTCTACAGATGCATGGTTACTCTTTAAGAATCGGAAAGTTGAAATGAGGCATTGATACTTTGAAATGGTTAGTGCTTTGACTTTTAACACCCCATAAATGCGCTACCATGGCCGATTTCCATTGAACATGACTGTTTGGTTCCCTACAAAACCCAAACTGTCCGAAGTGAACGCCCTCAGACAACACCAAAATATACGATTTTTGTCTTTACGTTTTCGATACAAAAACTCCTCCTGGTGCCCAAAAATGACATTTGCAGTAAAGTTCAGCTCCAGCACTTTAATTCTCTGCCACATTTTTCTGCTCACTTGTTTAGCACGCCGAGGAAAAGCTGTTGAAGAAGAGCTATCCCCACTCATCCGAAAGGTTCGTCGTCACGAGCGAAATGAATTCTGGGTAATTCCTTGATAACGGCGACATGGAAGTCCGCCAATTTCTGTTTCATAGAGCCACCCAGTCCTGCTGGCGAAATATTGTACTGATTGCATTATTTAGAAGTCAAAACAAGCCAAAATTGCCACGCTAGGTCCTGGAATCCATCCTCAGAAAGGCCAGAAAGACAACCTCACTCTTCAACCGTCATGACTCGGCGACACACTCGTGGCGGTTAAATCGCTGTGAAATTGTTTTTCACCTCTGGTTTCTTTCAGAGGATTGCCTCTACCCCCAAACCAGCTTGATGATGCCAGGCTAGGGGCTTCTGAAGCGGAAAATGGCTCGAAAAAACACTTATAAGTCGCATACTTACCAAATTTCACGCCGAGTGCTCGCTTGAAAACAAGCAATAGCTAGCGTGACCAGCGTGACAAAAACAAGAGAGCCTTCAGTGCTCAAGATCAGCGAAAATCACCAAGGTAACGCCAAATAAGGAATCACCAGATCGTCTCGATCGCTGACACTCAGAAAATTTCAGAAATGGCTCAAGAAAACTTTGACAAGAAAGAGTTAACAAACGTTTCAGAAAAAATCAAGCGCTTCACGATCCTTGAATACTATTTTCGAAAATAACTCATCATATGTGTTATTTAGGCAAAATATGAAGAATTTCGAAATTTCACGAGTGACGCCGGATTCTCGATATTTACAGAAACTGGCTCTGAAGCACTTTTAAGTTTATTCAGTTAATGATATGCACCCATGATGCCTCATCGAGTTTGTACGTTTTGCTTGAAATAAAACAAACATAAAGTAGCATTATTTTGAGAATCGAGCATAATTTGAGCATTTTTTTTTGGCGGAAAACGATAATTGCTAGGAGCATAAAATGCCAGTTTTACTAGCATAATCGGAAACTTAAGGCTTATTTGTAGGTGCATGCAATTAAAACAAATACTGCTGTTCATCTTAATTATGTATCCCAGAAGCACTCAGGCATAAAGTCATACCAGAAGAATTTTCATGAGAATTTTCCTAAGTTTGCGCTTTTCCTTACACAGCAAAGACGAAGATCTAAATTGTTGCATTTCCATTTTATCTGGATCGCTGGCAACGCGTGCGTATTTCGCGGCTTCATATTTCCCGCCAGAATATGCATTTAGTTTGCGACGTAATTGTGGTCCAAAAGCGAATGTCCAGGAATAGCAACTAATTTGGGTCGACCAAGATAGGTAAATCTTAACAGCCAGGCCAAGCATGAACCTAATTCCACGAACCAAATTCACAAAAACAAATATTATCATACAAATATTAATCGACGTTTCTCCCACGGTCGAACCGTCTGAATCAGACGAATAAAACGTGTTGGCCGATCCAAATTCAGTCGACGAACCGTTGAGTCAAACAAAGAATTTATCATGAACTCACTTGTATTTCGGCTTCCCGTTTTTATTGGGCTAGATTAACGAAAACGAAAATTTCCAGCAACAAATAATAAACTGACCAGCTAACCGTTGCCAGTTAAACACGGAGATACATTAAGCTATGAAGCCTGGTTTCCATATGATCGCAAACGATCGCAAAGAGTGTTGTTTCCATATGATCACAAACGATCGCAACGCAAAGTTTTATCATACATTTCGGTCTTACGAGATTATGAAAATTACGGGCTGTGGGCAATTCTGTGGCTTGAGTTGATCCGAGAAATATAAAATTCTGACTGAACAGAATATTGCCGCGATCGAAATGGTAGCATTTTCGTTCGCTACAGTATGTAGGACTATTGTTACCACAAGCTGGTCTGATATTGCAGAAGTTTGCCTTCGTATCTTCTGCACATATCTTGAATATCATCTCAATTCAAGCCCATCCTGTTTCTCTTTGTATATCCTTTTAATTTTTACTGTTTTGGTGGCAAAGACAGCCGTACAGGGCAACTACTTCTATAAATGTCTCTTTACTGACGCTGCTGTCTTCGAGTATTGCCGGCGTACGGCATATTATGGGATATATTTCGATCGCAGATCGCAAAACTTTAGTTTCCATATAATTGCACGATCGCAATTGATCACAGTTGATTGCAGGACCGCAAACGATTGCAGAAGGGTGTTTCCATATGATAGCAGACGATCGCAGAACGTTTTGCGATCTGCGATCGTTTGCGGTCATATGGAAACCAGGTTTCAGCCTAGTTCACGCTTGCGACCGTAAGCAACGTAATCGCAATCGTAATCGTGGTCGTAAGAGTCACAAGGTAGTGTGAAGCGCCGTATCCACTAAATAAATAGTGAAGCACTAAATAAGAGAATCCTTAGATTCATACTTGGAGATTACTCGTCCCCATACAGCAGTCTTCTCAAGAAAATCAACTCCACCTCATTGGCTAATAAGCGCGTTCAAAATTTCCTAATATTATTATACAAAAGCCTGTTTTTCCCCCAGTTTCCAGCTTACATGAAAAATATGTTTTCACTTCGGTCTTCTTTTTACGATCTACGTGGCAATAACATTTTGTCCCTTTGTAAGCCTAAAACAACGAGCTTTGGCCTTAACTCTTTTTCATATTTCTCAGCTAAACAATGGAATGCGTTACCAGACTGTATTAGAACAAGTGACTTTACAGAGTTCAAAAGGAACATTCAGGGAATGACTTTTGTCTAGACACATTTTGCTTATATATATATTTTTTTGTAGATTCTAGTTTCTTCAATGTGTGCAATTTATTTTGTATGGTATTTTAGTATCTTTTTATTATATTTTCTCGAAGATATTAGCTACTAATATTGATAGTATTACAAGCTACTCTAAAATTCGAGAGGAAATAAAGTCTATGTATGTATGTATGTATGTATGTATCCGTAATCATAACAAAAAGGAAACTTTCTGATCCTTACGATTACGATTGCGACGCTCACGACGTTGCTTACGTCTCTGCTTACTACAACGAAGTGTGATTCACATTAACTAGGTTTTAATGCTCCCTATGATTACGACGAAAGAAAAAGAAAGAGTAAAAGTTTATGTATATTAATAAAATAAAATAGATTAATTACTAGATATAAAGAAATGATCATAATGAGAAATCGGAAAATCATCAGTAGTAACAATTTATGAACTCTTAGTTTTTCTTCTCCCAGTGGAGTCCTTTAAAAATGAAATATCCTAGTTTTTTTTATAAATGAATGGGTCTACATTATTGAAAAGAAACAATACAATCAATTGTATTGAGATTATTAAAGATCAGGTATTTAGAAGTGATGTCATCAAATAATTTTTCTCTTGCGTGGCTGTGAAGACTACAATAAAAGATCAAGTGCAGTTCGTTCTTAATGTTAATAGATGAACAGTGTTGACATGTCCTAGCGTTTTCGGGAATTTTTGGGCCACAGTTTCTACAGGTCTCAATTCTAAAATAATGATTTCCTGATCTCAATTTCGCAACGGATTGTTTGTGTTGCAAATTTTTAATTAGGTCCATCTTAACTGAAGCGCCTTGAGTCGTTTTAAAAGAGTAAAATAGGAGTTTCTTATTTGATTGCATCTAAATTGCATTTGGTGAGTTCGCAAAGAGCTGATTATCTCTTGGTTTATTTTGGGTAAGTTCCTTTGGACATTTTGCACCGTTGTTGAATTTAAAGTGTGTGGTTCTATATATCTGCAAAACCATAAAGCTGTAGAATTTCAATGAGGCGCAGTTCATGAAGGATTGTTTTTTGGTATCTGCCAGTTGAACTGAGAGTTTGCGACACTGTCTCGCAATACTATCATGTTCTGGAAGATTTTCGAGATGAATCCAAAATTTAAGAATCATTAAATAAATGTTTGATTTCAGAGACAGCCCTCCAATTTCGTTTCGAGATGCCACATTTGGGGCCCTTTTATTACGATTACTGCGACGCTAGTGTGAACCAGGCTTAAATTAGTCACTACTGAGGATAGATAGTCACTACTTAGGACTAAATGTTTCCGCCGCTCCTAAATTGTAATTGGTGGACTCATGATTAGCCACTGATATGCACCCAGTTTTTCAAAGCACGACTGATTAAGCTATCCCAAGGTTCACGTGAGCTATCTTTTTTAGTTATTATTCCCATGCACAAGATCAACCGGGGTTTGCCCTTAAGGTTGTGACTTCAATTAACGGCATCTTAAGCGTAAAACGCCTGCTGTTAAAAAAAAAAAAAAAAAAAAAAAAACGATCCCTCTACTCGGAGGGTTGAATTAACAAAGCATCTTTTAAAATTTTGTATCTTGACCGCGCACTAATTAACATTACTTTAACTTTTAGAGAGTTCTTTGGAGCATCCTTCCGGCGATATGGATTTCAACAAGTGGAACCCCTTTTGGACTGTGTGCTTCGGAGCGTTGGGCTTTATCATCATCATCGGAAACACTCTTTCCATCTCAATTCTTCTCAACAGAAGGCTTCGCAAGCGTCCTCATTACCTGTTAATCAGTTTGGCCTTTGCTGATTTAATGGTTGGATTATGTGCAATGCCGATTTACATAGCCATCGTTATTTCCAGCGAAATTCGAAAACTCGTTCCATCTGTCGCTTCCGATGCCGTGGATATGTTTACTGGAATTTCCTCGATATTCACCTTGGCCGTCATTTCTCTCGAAAGACTTAACGCTGTTGCTCGGCCACTTCGTCATCGGCAGCTAACCTTGTGTAGTTACTTAGTTGCTATGGTTACGCCATGGATTCTGTCGTTGCTAGTGACAACAACTCGAGTGCTGCTTTGGCTTTCCTTGATATCGAGCCTGCATTTTACTAGCGTTGTTATCATCACCTTATCGGCGCCTTTCTTGATATCATGTCTTGCGTACTTTGCCATTTACAGAAAGAGAAGGAACCGAGTTACGAGCAGTTTCCGTCAAAATCAAGAGAATAGATTTTCGAGGACGGTCTTCTTGATAACGGTAGCCTTTTTCTTGACATGGATGCCTTTTCAAGTCTTAAATATTCTTGTAGTTGAATGTGTATCATGTAGGAACATGCCCCGAGTAATTTTTTTCCTCATTAAGTTACTCCACTTTAGTAACTCGGCTGTTAATTTCTTTATCTATTTTTTTCGGATTCCCAGTTATCGAAGAGCTTTCTTTGGTTTATTTTCTAGGCGCTGGTAGAATTCAGTTTTCTCAGGAGCCCATATCTAGGAGCGTTCCTCTCCCCTATTACCTTAAGGATCGGGCGTTTTCCTGACGAGGTTTGCCCGAGAAAAAAATGTATGCAAATAAGCCAGGGTGGATTCAACACACCCACGGCTTATGATTAACTGCAACTGAAGATCTTAGTTCGCGCCTTAATACCATTGAGGTGTTGCTTAGGAATTCTCGGTATGACTTTTTTCACACTTGGCGGCGTTCAAAACACACACAGAGGGAAACAAGAAACCTCTCTTTTTAGCATTTCTTGACATAATGAAAATGTTTTCCAGATAGAGCAAGCGGAATTGTCGGCGTTACTCGCGTGGAGACCTTTAGTCAAGTCAAACATCGCGCGAAACGCACAACGCGTATTTCTAATATTTATCGTCTAACTCTTTCTATTCATCCACACAGAACCCATACGAAATGAGACTAGACATGACAAGGGAAGTTCAGAAGTCTAAAAAATAAATTCGAAGGGCCTCCTAAGGCGACTTTTTCGTTCATTACATATTTGCGAAGCCACGCTGAATGTCTGACTGTGCTGAGAATGCACCTCAGTATGAACTGGAAGTCTTGAATGCAGTTTGGTCCAATCAACCAAATTTAAAAGCCACTTAGTGCAGAAAGATTAAGGAATGCTAACTGTTAAATTTAGTAATTTGTTTTTTGACAACAAAAAGATAGAACTGAATAAGTACTCCTCCCTCCAAAAAATGGACTTGAAACGTAAGTACCTAATGATACTGATGAATTAATTAACAAAATGTGCTGCCAGGTCCAATAAATACAAAAAATAATTTTGATGAAAATTAAAATTCGATTCAGCTTTCAGATAACCACAGGCCATTATGGATTGACTATCCAAACGAGACAGAACAAATTAGTGCAAAATAATGATAAAAAGTTATGTTCTGCCTTCAGATAACAACAGTCCATCATTGACTGACTACCCAAGTGAGACAGAACAAGTTAATGCAAAATAATAATGATAAAAAAAAATAGGTTCTGCCTTCAGATAAGAACAGTCCATCATGGACTGACTACCCAAGTGAGACAGAACACATGTGTGCAAAATAAGGATTCTTCCCTCAAAAGAGAAATTAGCTTTTGTCTAAGATGGAAACCCAAGGGAAAGGGAATAACTTAGTACAAAATAGGGACTTTTTTGAAGAACCAAATCATTATTAGGGTCTCAATCCTCCAGATAACAAAAGTGTTGCCAGTTTGGACTGACTGCCCAAAAGAGAGAAGAAATCAGTACAATATAAATAAAATAACGATTAAAAAGTACATGTATGTTTCAACCTTTAGATAACAACAGTCCATGCTGAGCTAGAACCTGTTGAAACAAAATTAGAATGATTCAAGTTGTGCATTGAGAAGTAATTATAATGAAGTGACTTGTAATTCACAATACATTGTTCAGATGTTTTGTCAGGAATGATATGAATAAAAACAAAGGCACTTACTTCTGGTCTGGTATTCAAATAGCATCCTAGTCTGTATTTAAAGGTAATAGATAGTCCATTTTAGTGTGAGAGTGCATTTCTTACGCATCATGGGTGCCCTGTGGGTCTTTGAGCCGCGCGTGCGCACTGGCCGAAGAAGAACGAGCTTGTAAATCGGAAGACAATGTGAGTTATTTTCTTAGTAGCTTTTAATTTTCCTTGTTTTATTTTTCTAAGTGATCCATCATTTCATAATCGCCTTATAATCTTTCTGTTAAGTTGTTTTTGTTTTCATTAATCTAGCTTTTCCCGTAGACATTTCTCGTTTCTTACTGTTTTATGTAGTTCTATTTGATTGTAAACTCGTGCCGTGATTTTGTATATTTCCTTCCAACTAGTTGTCTGTCGTTTCTTTCGTCTTTATAGGGTATCTCTCGGCTTATACGCTTTTTATTTTCTTTAGTTCGTAGATTATCAGCCGCCGGGGTCACAGGCAGCCCAATCGTGGTGTGTGTCATCAAAAGTTGATGAATAAAAATTGACCGTTAAAAACCTAGAATTCCAACGAACCGAGTAGCGGTGGAAATATTTATATTCTAGTCAAATAAAGCCTTCCTACCTTCACTCTACTGTTTCTTTTCCCTTCCTGGGACGTCTAAATGCAATATCCTCGCTTTTTTGAAATCCCAGGTCACCGTCCATTCTAAATAAAGGGAAGGCCGGAGACTCGAGATCGAACCAGTCACCGCTCGAAGGCCAATAAATTCCCAAAACAGCGGAGTATCCGCCTCAAATCGCCAGCAGCGGCCGCGTAGATAAATTTCCTTTCTTTTTTCGCCAACTTGCCCGAAAATTCGACCAACACGAACGGGGAATCGCTCGTTTCACCGCTCAAATTTGACCAATTCGGCGACTCCATGATGCGTGAAACACGGTGTCCCTACACGAGATTCAAATACTCTGGCTTAGTGACCGCGGCTGTTCGGCAAAAGGGGCACTTACTCGGGGGAGGGATGGTCCTTTTGTCCACATGCACTCCGCTGCATCAACAAGCAAGCTATCAACAGTTCTTTTCAAAGCTATATATTCCACTCGAACAAATTAGATCTACTTGCAATCCTCGTTGTTTGCGATCGTTTCTGATGGCGTTTATTACAGTGGATTTGCCATTTCCTGCCTGCCCGGTTATTAGGATGTTGTGCCCATTCCTGACAATTTCATAGACCTTAGCTTTTTCATCGGTCAACTTGTCACAAAACATAGCAACACTTTGCACACAGACTCAACCGTAAAAATGAACTATTCATAACATGTGGCTTAATAGTAGCGATGGAAAATTTTGTCGAAAAGCTCAAAACTATAAGGATGAATTTGCTGATAGCTTGAAAATGAACGTATGTAGCTCTGAACTGAACTGTTGATAGCTTGCCACGATATGGCTTTAAAAAATAAGGCAAAAATACTGTGAAGTCACACTGAAGACGCGCCGTGCAGACTTTATAAAGACAGCGAAATCCGTTGAATCTGCTGAATTAAAAAACTCGCTATCGCGGGTGGAATATTTTCGCGGGCTTCGTAGCACGCGGACCATTAAACATATTTTTATTTTCGGTCAAATCTAACGCATCGCACTCCCCCAACGCAGCGGAGTGCATGTGGACAAAAGGACCATCCCTCCCCCGAGTAAGTGCCCCTTTTGCCGAACAGCCGCGGTC
>OX419335.1:4989273-4994273 GCA_948470475.1 Galaxea fascicularis | reverse complement strand
TGTATTAACAATTCTTAGAATATAAAAGAAAACTATTTTTCTCTTGACTTTCTTTCATCAATTTAAGTTTTTCCTCATCTGCTTTCTCCCTCTTGGCAGAATAAGACTCTAAAAAAGGAAGCATTTCAGAACCAGAAGATTTGCTTTTTCTCTTGCGTTTCCTGTTTTTAAGTGTTTTTGGCTTTTTAGCCATGCTATCATCACCATCACATTCATCATCATTGCCATCAGTGTCATCATCACAGTCTGAGTTGGCCACACTACTTTTTTCAGAATCTGTACTGCTGCTTGTTGATGGGATGCCAGTGTCAAATGTGTATGCTGGATGCACTCTGGGACTATCACCAATGCACTGTTCTAATTGGTTATAGAATTTCCATGGCTTGTTTGCACGCCTTGTCTGCTTGTTGCTGTCCTCTATCTTCTTAAACTGGTTTTCCAACTTGAACCATTCTCGCATGCATTGATTCCCATCCACTAGAACATCTGCTTCCTCATTGAACTGTTGGGCAATGGTTTCAAAAACCTCTTTTTTGTGGCCCTGGGTATCTTGAACAAGTGTTTTGACTTGGTATACTTGTCAATTAGAAGGAGAACATACTTGTCTTTCCACTTATGAAGCATGGGCTTACCATCAGCCTCTGCAGACAATGAAACTTGCTGTGGTTCTCCCACAGGGTCTAAAGAAGACAAGCTTGAAGTTAAACTTAAGGCTTAAGGTTCTTGCAGTGTTTCATTTAAAGGGTGGCCTCAACATCTGGAGCGGCCACTTCCGGTCGCAGCCTCGCTCCAGGTTTTGTTTAAATTTCCCATGAGCGCGCGCGCGCGCGAGTGGGGGCACGAGGTCAAGCAAAATAAAAACATGTCTGCGTTGTGTTTGAAAATTATGTTTATTTGGTCTATCCAACATCTTGGTGGGCCTGTCAAAATTATGAATGAGCTTACTGGGACTCAGACAGTCTTATTACACGACATATTTCACAAGTGTAATTTTACAGCATGTATCATGGCTACCTAGTTTCAGATATATTTTGATCTTTACTAGCCTCAAGTAAAAGTACTATCACGCTAGGTATATCTGCGAGCATAAGGTTCAGTCCACTTACTCTCAGGAGGGGGGAGGAACAGAATAGGGAGGAGGAAGAAATGGCCCAAAAAAAGCTGGGAGGAAGGAGAAATAGGGGGGAAAAGTAGGGAGGAGGGAGAAAAAGAAACGTATTTGTTTAGGGAGGAGGGAGAAATTGGCTCAGAGAGTAGGGAGAAGGGAGATTTACCCCCTGTCCCCCCCCCCCTCTCTCAGCAGTAGCCAGCTCCAGCAATTTACACACACCCATTGAGATCAGTTGAAATTAAAATAATTACAGCTGGTAAATAAGCTAGTGAAGTGCTATTTGAATCTCTGAAATTACATATTAATTCCCCTGCTGGCAGAGGTCTCTTACAACGAGCCAACATTTTAGTTTTTGCTTAATCACCGCGCCCCGTGAGAGAGCCTACAGATCTCAGCCAGTCTCAGCCAACAGCAAATAAAACTCCTCTCTTGCTAAATTCTGAAGCCATCTACTCCTTTCACCTAGCTCAAAAACGTAGTTCCACGCTTTTTTAAAGGTAAAGAATGCGAAAAGTAGACTTTTACACTAGAAACACATGCAGCTGTATTAGATGTATGAGCTTCAATGGCGGGAAACATTTGGATGCACAAGATGTGACCGTAACTTATCACATTTATACGTGTACACGTATTTTCGTACTACTTACCAAAACTCACGCAGTCATGCATCAATAAATCAGTCAAGTTATCTGCAAAAAGCAGGCACGACGCGCACTGAAACTTTTGACCAGGATTGACGGCCATGTTGATTTCCGGGTTCGGAGAAACTGGGCCCGAGCAGAAATCGTCAAATGGAACGGGATTTTCCGTGCATTCCGTTTTTTCGGAATTATAGGACAACCTCCGGAGGTTATCCACAATTTTCGAAACGAATTTTCAGAAACGTTCTGTTCCATTTGATTTTGTACCGGAATTTCCGGAAATTTTGGTCAAATGGATCGCGCCCTGTGACTTCGAGAAATACTCGCTCGACGAGGTTATTAAGGACCAGCTAATTAAAACTCTTTTCCGTAGGATCATATTTCTATGGGTCACGAGTCACCCATAAGAAAAAAAATTCCGCAAAAATCGCGTTTTTTCCGATTTTCTCCAAATTTGGTACTTAAGAAGTTGAGAAATTTACCCAGTTCCTGTGCGAATTTGCGTAGGTTACGTCAAGTCAGGTTATAAGACGAAGGATAAGGAAAGCGAACCAGACCAAGAACTGGAATGCGAGAGCGAAATTCAAGGTATACGATTTATTTAGTTTCGACCGCGTGGTTTTAAGCGCTACGAGATATGGACTTGTAATGCGAGGAAATACTCTTGGCGTTGCTTTTATAGTTTGAATCCTCGCCAATTTCATGATCTTCTAAACGCAACTGTTATAGATGGCTGTTATAGATGGCTGGTTCACCATAATAAGGGGGTGCTCTCGCATTGATGACCTTCTATGCAAAAAAGCTAACATAGTGAAACAGGCTTATAAGAAAACAACAGGGAGGAAACGCCAAGAGCGAGGGTTGGACGCTGGCGGGCCACAACTACACTGGCCCCTACAATCCCCTCGACGAGCAGCTGTGCTACGACCCCGAAACCGCCCAAATTCACGAGATCTTCCAGCAGACCACCGACGCCGTTGCCATGCAGCACGATGTCGATTACGGCAGCTGCAGCTTCCGCAAAGAGAAGTATGGCGAGGACGAAATTTCCAACTCTAACAGCAACATTTTTTCGCGAACTCGAGGCAGTGGTCTCAAATCATCGGAATGTTTCGGCTGGTCGCGAACTGCAAGGCCGCCGCTTCCTCCGCGGCTTGCGCTTCTGCCACTTCCGCCTCAATTCTTCCAAAAACCTCCACACTCAGCCACCTGCTCAGCCACCTTGCTTTCGGAACATTCACCCGCGCCCCGCGCTCCGCCCCTGGCAGATGCTGCTCCAGCTCGGAAAGCTGGAGATCTGGCGGCGCCCCGATTCGCTGACGGGAATTTTTTCCAAAAACGCCCCGCCACCTCCACCTCGGCATTCCCCCCTCTGGCTCAGCCCCAGATGCGCGACGGCTTGGTTCAGGGCCTCTTCCCGATACACGGGCCACCTCCCCTTCTGCCCTTGGGGCCGGGGGGAAGGGGGCGGCTCGGGGAAAAAGATTTCCGAAGGGGGCTAGAAGTCCAACCATGGTTTTGCCTTCCTCCAGCTCAAGGGGTCGGGGGGGGGGGGGGGCTCGGGGGCTCGGCGGCCATTTGTTCTCGGGGGGGGCACCCCCCTCTAATGGACGGGCTGTCGCCCTGCTTCTTAAGTAGTATGTAAAGAGTCGACCAAAATACCACCTCCTCATAATTCAGGTAAAACGTCGAAAAACGCCTGCCGGTCCCCCATTCGGGAGTCTGGGCGAGCGAATGGGGGCCGGCGGGCCCGTCGACTCTTTACATACTACTTGGCGTGCTTGTTCAACATTCAGCAAAAATAACTTTATCAAGATAAAGACACATAGAGCAGCACAAAGGAGTATATGAGAAATCTGCCATTATTTAGTGAGTATGTAGCAATCAGCATTTTATTCATTTTAAAACATCGTATATTCTTTCAACTACATTAAATCTCTGAAATATTGCCAAAATGGTTGCCTCAAATGGTCTCGCGTTGCCTCGCGCTCAATAAAGACGTCCCACGCGGATTCACGATGTCTGGTTTTTAAATTATGTTTTAGTGCAATTAATTTAATGACATGTATGTAACACCTTTCTCTCACCTGCCGCGGCATCAGCTTACGGCGCCTGCTGAGAATTTTTTTCTCGGGCAAAGTTCGTCATGTAGGCCTGGTTATTTTTGGAAACGCAACAAAACAATACAACAACAAAGAAACCCACAACACAACACATCAATACACAATGCAATACACTTTATTTGCATTTCGCGTTTCTAAAAATAACTAGATTTGTCAAAACGTCCGACCAAGAACTTAATTTAGAGGATTACTCCTACAGATGCGCTCCTGGTTTTCTTTACTGAGTGGGTGGTGTACAGGGAATCATGGTGCTCATTGGGGGACTGGGTGCGGTAAGATGGAGGGAAGGGGGCTGTTGAGGCAGAGCCGGATCTACGAAAATCCGATAATTGCTTGAGATGGGATGAGATTCTTTTTACTGTATGTTACATACATGTCGCATGCGCAGTTTAATAAAAGGTTCAGACCTCGTGGTCTGTTTTGAGGTTAATCAACATGGCGTCAAGTGTAGTTGTTTAGCTAGTCGCTAACTAGCGTTAAACCCTCTACCTCGGAATACAGCACTGTAGTAATCCTGTGTACACACACCTATACACTGAATGGAGCCTTATTGCTTGTTGTCAAAAATAAGCAAATTCAAGTGCGCGAGCGTGCTTCATATTCCCATTGTGCACGCTGATGACGTCAGCAAATGAATGCCTCGAGAAAAAATTTTCTCCGCCAGTGACTTCGGCATTTTGCATACGAAAACGGGGGAAAACCTCAGCAAAAAGTTAAATTAAACATTGCAATAAGCGAAACAGCTGATGAAGAAGATCTGCCTACTTTTAATTTTTCTTTGGGATTGGACTAAGAAACAACCCAAGGAAAAGGAAAAAAGTGAACAAACAAGGCGGCTGTCATCGCGTTTCGCAAGTCTAAGTGAGTCGAAGATGGAAAACTCTTTGGAGAAAGACACTATGGAAGAACCAAACAAATAACAAACTTGTAACACTTTTCACACATTTAAGTCGAATTGAATCTCAATATCGGTTTTTTAATAACAACCCTCGTTCCCACCGTTTTTACACTCTCTCTCTAAGCTTATCCCATCATGCATGTGGTATGTGGTCTACCACAGGTACACCAACAAACACTACAACCCCTCTTTTCCTTGGATTTAAACAGATTACAACAGCAACATAA
>OX419335.1:4961773-4984273 GCA_948470475.1 Galaxea fascicularis | reverse complement strand
ATCAGCATATTTAAAAAGAGCAGGTTGGTTACCTAATACAAGCTCTAAATCGTTTATAAAGATGTTAAATAAATATGGACCACTAACACTTCCTTGAGTTGTCCCTCTATTAATCTTTTTCCACTGCCCCTCAAAGCTATTGTAAACAACACGTTGTTGACGATTATCAAGAAAGCTAAGGGTACCAATTAATAATGTGGGGATCTAATGGTAATCGCTTAAGCTTATTGGATAGCATTTCATGGTTAACACAATCGAACGCTTTACTGAAGTCCATTGCGAACAGGCGAACAGCTTTACACGTACAGTTCGGTTTGTCAAGATAACTATAAACAGCGTGCTGCATGCTCACAAGAGCATCTGTGCAGCTGCTGCCAGCCCTGTAGGCGAACTTAGAGTAGACTTAGTAGAGTTTAAATGTTGCTCTACAGTGTCCCGCGCATGGATGTTATAGACGGACCTCTCAAAAGCGCACGTGATCACCGGTGTTACGCTAATTCCTCTGTATTCACTTTTATCCTTGGGGACATCTACTTTAGGGAGTGGGGTCACGTGAGCTCTCTTCCACGATGAAGGCCAGGTACTAGACTTCAGAGGACAGATTCCAGATTTTATGTATTGTAGGGGCGAAAATTTCTACATGGTTTTTCCAAATCCTATATGGAATCATATCTGGTCTAGTCACCGTTTTCTTTAAATACTGCAGGCACATCCATACATGTCTTTCTGATATCTCCGGAGCCTGGATCTCTTCACAAACCTCCGCCGGCGTAGGCTCTTTGTAATCTGGGTCCCAGCAGAGATCAGCAAAATAATCATTGAGTTCTTGTAGAGATTGTGTATCTAAAGAAACCTTCAGAAGAAAGACGACGCTGTGATAGATTATCCACTTGCCTCCACCATTCCTTGGATCCGACCGGCGCGTTGAGTAAATTCCGTCTGTTCTTACAAATTAAACAATTGATCTTTGAGTTAATTTCCTGCAAGTGACCCCTCTGAGTTGAGCCGATTTTTGTTTTCCTCCTGATCAAAGATTTCACCAACGGCGTCATCCAAGATGGATCACGTGACGATACGTAGACAGTCTTCAAAGGCATACATATGTCCATATTTTTGTGAATGATTGTCTCCAGATTATTCACAGCCTCATTGACTTCCATTGAGCCACATACGCTACTCCAATTCTCTTCTGCGAGAGCCAAATAAAGACCGTCTTTTCGATGTTTCATTGTTGTCTCTTATACGGACCTTTCGTCGGATTGGTTTTAGCTTCTTTCCCACGGGTAGTACAACTGCTGTATGATCTGCTTTTGTTGATATAATAAATGGGTAACACTTTTCAAAAAGTCCCTGACGATTTGTGAAAACATTATCTAAAAACGCATCACCTCTTGTAATTGTAGGAAAATCAACTTAGTTGACAATGTAAATTGACCACCGGAAAGAGATTCAAAAAGCTGACGTTTCAAGCGTCAGCTTTTCGTCGGAGATCTGTGATTGGCTAGTAAAATTCGCGCCGCTTTCTCTTCCAGTGAGAGCTTAATGAGAAGCCAAAACCAAAACCAAAACCAATAGTTATTTGTCAGGCGTATACGTTTTTCTCTGCGATTGGAGCCGGCAACATGTAATTGCACGTAATCGAGGCAGTCACTGGATCAGTATCGGTGATCGTAGAATCACCAACTATCTGATTACGGATGTCTTGAATTTTGTCCAGGAAGAATTTACCAAACATATTTGCTAGCGTCAGGTTACAATTATGACGTGGGAGAGACACAGCCTTTTCAACATGAAAAAAGCTATCTATAACTTTAAACAAACGGTTTTGATCAGCGTCGGCAATCTTGTTCTTGATTATTCTGTCTTGGTCGCTTTAACTACTGCGTAGTACTCAGTCATATGCTTGATAAATAGTTGTTTATGAATTTCCAGGCCAGACTTCATCCACTGACGTTCAAGTCGGCGCTTCTCAGTTTTGAGTTTTCTAAGACTGTCATTAAACCACGGTGAATGAGGTCGTAAAGTAACCGCGTGTGTGCGTTCAGGGGTATGCTTGTCAAGTAGATCAGAGAGGTCAGCATTGTAGTGATACACGATTTTATAAGGATCGCCCAGATTTAGGTTATAGATCGGTAAGCGTTGAAGGTCAGATCTAAAAGAATCCATATCAATGTTTCTCAGCTTGCGGAAAGTAAGAACTCTCTTTGAATCTGGAGGTCGAGGCAATTCAAGTTTACACGTGATCGCAGCATGGTCAGATAATGTATTATTAATGATATCCAAACTACTAAGCAGCTCTTCATCGACACGTGTGATGAGGAGGTCAAGTACATGGCCTCGTTTGTGAGTAGAATTACAGACATTCTGCTTCAGACCGAATGAAGTTAGGTAGGTGTAAATCCCCTGAACTACATGTACGGGGTTGGGCGGCAGTTGCCACTTTAACCATTTAGCTCTCTAGATCTGATTATTAATTCTCCTTTCTAGGTGCTGTACAGTTCCTTGTACATTAATAAGAGAATTTGTGGTTATATCAAGATAACACCCTCCAGCTGACACGTTTGTCTATTCTCATCACCTACCTTCTGAGCAATGTATTAATATTATGAGGAGAAGTTACATCCTAATCAGTTGATGGGTTAAAAGACTATTCGCGGACAATGTATAATTGAGAAAAAAGCTGTGATCCATGCGAAACACCTACCAATATTGCGTGCGCTGTCGGCTATTTCTATACTTTATCTCTCGTTCTTTTTATTTTAGCAGACTGCGCCTTATTCAGCGTGACAACTCTTGACAACTCTCTTTCAAAAGGCTATTCGTGTTATCGACGAAAACAATCATAAGCTCAGTCATTGAAATGGGTGCTAACTTGAACAAATCCCATCTCCATTTTCAAGGGCAGTCTTCCGTTGTGTCAACGACGAAACTGTTCAGTAGTAGTGATGATTTATGATGCCTCATTCTTACTTCAACTAAAAAACTCACTTAATTCTAGGTCATGTTTTAGCAATGTTTATTTCTTGGGAAAAAGGAAAACGTGACAGTTTCCGTGAAGCTGTTTCTTCATTCACCGGTATTGAGTTTGAAAGTACAATGAAAGGCGTTTGTGCGGGAAGTAGCCGTGGGTGCTTTTCAAATGCACTTTAGTTTGATGAGGAAGTAGTAGATAGAGAAGTGAACAAATACCTCCTCCTGGCAGCTATTTTTTAAAAAACTAATCCCCCAGCTTTAACTTGGCGTAAACTTGCTAAATATTGAACCAAAGATAAAAATTAAATCTCTTGGCCTGCAAATACAGCCGCCTCTCATCGCTCCCGGCCCCCGAGGGGCGTCCCTTGGGGGGCCGGAAGTGATAAGAGGCGGCTGTAATCGCAGGCTGTGAATCTCCCTTCTGTATCTTAATTTTTCAAAAAAGGGGCACTGGCCAGTGGCGCTTTTTTGAAAAATGAAGATACAGAAGGGAGATTTAATTTCATTTTTGGTTCAATATTTTTTAGCAAGTTTACGCCAAGTTAAAGCTGGGGGATTAGTTTTTTCAAAAAACAGCTGCCAGGAGGAGGTATTTGTTCAATTCTCTATCTACTACTAATAAAAGAAAACAAACATCGCATCGGTTAATTAGAAATTCTTTCAATTAGGGAGCTCCGAATATGGAAGGACAATAATTGAATACTTGTACAATGCTCGTCAGTATACAACACTTGTCGGTATACGTGAATGACTCGCGAGATGGACTGTTAGATGAGTGGGAGAGTTCAGAATCTTGTCCAGTCTATTAAGCTCAGTCTTGGTTGTGGAGTGTTTTACAGGTGAGAACACATCACGTAGTTCAACTTTGTCTTTCGTTAACTATCTCCGATCCCGATTGAAACATCTTCTACTCAACACTTCCGAACAAAAGCTGTCTAGCCGCTTTCCAGAGACAAGAGACGCCTGAGGGCATTTGAGTGCAGGTGAGTTTGACTTATTTTAAAAGAGTGCACCAGTAGCCGTGAGTTGTCAAGAAGGTTAACCATTCACTTTCATGAGCAAATGGACTGTTTATTCTTTTTAAGACAAATACGTATAACTTTTGTACTAATTGAGAAAACGTGTTAAGGCAGAATCTCTCAGAACATGGAAGACCCTGATCACTAACCTGCCATCAGGCCCTATTTTCGTTTCGATGGTGATTGGTGAACCTTTCCCGCGGGATAGGCGAAACGAAAAATAGCGAACGCCAACATTAGAAGACATAAGAGCGATGGTACAATTGGGCCTGATCGCAGGCTACTGACTACATGCTGTAAGTTTTATTCAAAAGAATGAACACGTTGCCAAATGTTATGTTAAAGAGTCTCCTTGAAAAAGCGTTTTACATTACGCATAAAAATAAACATTACTTTTACCATCACATTACTTTCGCTGACCTAATGGTAGGTTTATGCGCACTGCCACTGAATTTACATGACCACTGTCATTTCAGGCCAAAAGCCTGTCTCAGCTTGGCCGTGATTTCTCTGGAAACAGTTAACACTCTTGCTTGGCGCCACTTCGTCATCGGCAGCTAACCTTGTGTAGTTACTTAGTTGCCATAGTTACGCCATGTATCATGGCTCTCGTTGTTTGTGACGTCATCTCGAGTGCTGATTGGGTTTTCCCTGACATCGAGTTAGCTGTTTTTGAGCGTTCTTATCATTAAGGTATCAGCCAACCCAAAATTGAGCGTTTTTCATAATTTTGGATTTCTATATGTTTCGATAGATCTTGGGAGTAGCTTTCACGTAAAAAAAATTCCACAAAAAAATGTTTTTTCGTACGGGAAGTTATTGAGCGAAAACAATTTTGCCGTCTTAATTATTCTAATTAGCTGCTGACAACTTCCTGTCATTGCGTTGTCAAATAAGGAGAGGTTACGTGACAGAGAAACACATGTATGTTTGTTTCACAAAACACGCGCGATCTACAAATGTCTTCGAAAAAGAAAAAAGATCGTGTCCCTTTTCTTCGTCAAAGCCAAGGAAAAATAAAGGGAATAAAACATTTAGCGTTGAAGCGGCAGCAGACCTCGCTTCGAGCGACCAGGGTTCCTGTTACAACCAAGAGGAATGGCTACAAGAAATCGACAAACGGGATACCAGTGGACAGCCGTCGGCTGAAATGAGTGCAAGCCGTTCTAAAATTCGGTTAGACGAAGTCGAAGACGATCAAGAAGATGTTGGATCGTGGGCAGAATTTCGAGAGGAAGATGTTTCTTTTATTGTGTAATCTGGAATTGTTTCTTATAAGCCCATAAAACAACGGTTGTGAGTTCACAGACATGCCATTTGCATTGTCGCCGATATCCACGGGCGCCGGACTGTTATCTGCAGCTCGCGAGCGCTTTCTTGGGTTTGGCATCGCTAGAAACCTAGCTATAATTAAAGATAAAGTCATGAATGATTCGGCGTTTACTAACCTCGAGGAATAAATTGTTGTGTCGGTCTTGGAAGTGGCTTTCTCTCAAGGAGATCCGGAGATAGTTTCCCACCGCTGCGAAAATTTGTCTGTTTCTTGTTTATCTGTCAAACTGCTATTGTTCACGAAAACTGATACTTTCTTTTATCAATTAACACTTCATTTGCTTGACGCTAATGCCATTATGGTCGAAATTCTATTTTCCCTTGTTTCTCGAAATCAAAATTTAGGCGAGATGTGCATGCATTTTGAACTCCAAGTCGGCAGCCCCTGGATCAATTTGACTGAAATTTGGTCAAATTGTTGTCAGATAGCTCACCTACAAAACTGTGTCTGCGAATTTTAATTTGTCTTTTCATTTTAAAGTTATAGCATATTTTCCACTGGCGGTGGCAATAATTTCTCATCCCCAAATATATTTGCTTGTAAAAATAAAACGAGTGCGCTTTCGAGAAATCTGAGACACGGTATTTTAGGCAAACGTGTGAAGAAATGAAAGCCATGTTAATCATTTTCTTCCGTTTGTTTTTGGTGAGCGTGGAACTTAATGAATGAAAACACTTAGTTTTACAAAGGAAATTAGCTGTAGGCATGACTACTCAGCTTTCAGAAAATATGCGGTTTATGGGGGTTTGTGTTCAAACAAAGAGCGCTAGAACGATCCGCGCGCAGACGACCCCGTTGGGTTGGCTGATACCTTAAATGGAGAAAAAGACAACAATAGATGGAAAAGAGGCTTGAAAAATGCTTCTCAGGCCCAAAATATCTGTAGGAGTTTTGAGAAAGACACCCAAACCCAAAAACAAACATGCGAGCGGGGTGCAATCCACTGGGTCAAAATTTGTGGTAAGACTTGCCCAAATTTTCCTTTATCGAATGGAACGCTATTTTCCGCTTCAATCCAGAAATTTCTGTTCCGCTGAGACTTAATTTCGGCCAGAAGTCAGAACGCTCGAAAATTTTTAGTTCTATATTAATTGTATCATTTTCGTCTCAGTAGGGAAGCTTATACGGTCAAATGCTGTGTCAAATGCCGTAACTGCTGTAAATGTGTGTGTACCTCATTATCTATTAGATAACTTTAGATATACCTCTGGGCTCCGGTTGCTCAAAGGCTGGGTAGCGCTATCCACAGGATAAATATCTATCCAGTGGATAGTGCAATTAGCTTTCCCATTACTTATCAGCTGGATAGTGATTTATCCGGTGGACAGCGCTATCCAAAGTTTGAACAACCGGGGCCTGATGTGCACAATTATATCCTGAGAAATAGGGACCAGTTACCATTACTCCTTGCTCGAACCACAAAATTCCAAGGTTCGGCGAATTCCAATGGGGCGAAGACTTGGAACAACTTACCTAATCTATAAGATTGATCGCCGACCCAACCTAATTTAGATGGTCGGGATAGGACGAACATCGGGACTCTTTTCGCAAGTCCCGATCTTTTTCCCATCCCAACTATTCGCCCTTGGGACTCCAAGGCCATGAATATGAGGAAATGAACATAATAAACTGTTTATAATAAAATGATCGTCCCGGCTCAATTGCTTGATGTCTATTCGGAATTCTTTAAACTATTTTATCATAAAAAGAATTTCTAATTGATTGAAGAAAATACTTGGTACAACGATTGAGAAGGAGAATTTAATATTCGATATCATGCATATAAAAAAGACTGCAAAATCTTCAACTGGTTTTATAAATTTTAGTGTAAAATCTTATAATTTCTATTGTTTCAATAATCATAGGCGCTTTACTCGGTTGATATAACAGCTCTAGCGTTGTAACTTGGACCACATGTTTATCTCATTCCCTTCTTTATACCCAGCAAGAAAAATCCATCAAAATCCTCATTTTCAAACCGAAATCACCATCTCAACATTAAAACAATAGTATTTGAATTTTGCTCGATTTTGGCCATTGACCAATTTCTATTGTTTCAATAATCATAGGCGATTTTCTCGGTTAATATAACAGCTCTAGCGTTGTAACTTGGAGCACATGTTTATCTCATTCCCTTCTTTATACCCAGCAAGAAAAATCCCCCAAAATCCTCATCCTCAAACAGAAATGACCATCTCAACATTGAAACAATAGTATTTGAATTTTGCTCGATTTTGGCCATTGACCAATTTCTATTGTTTCAATAATCATAGGCGATTTTCTCGGTTAATATAACAGCTCTAGCGTTGTAACTTGGAGCACATGTTTATCTCATTCCCTTCTTTATACCCAGCAAGAAAAATCCACCAAAATCCTCATTTTCAAACAGAAATGACCATCTCAACATTGAAACAATAGTATTTGAATTTTGCTCGATTTTGGCCATTGACCAATTTCTATTGTTTCAATAATCATAGGCGATTTTCTCGGTTAATATAACAGCTCTAGCGTTGTAACTTGGAGCACATGTTTATCTCATTCCCTTCTTTATACCCAGCAAGAAAAATCCACCAAAATCCTCATTTTCAAACAGAAATGACCATCTTAACATTGAAACAATAGTATTTGAATTTTGCTCGATTTTGGCCATTGACCAATTTCTATTGTTTCAATAATCATAGGCGATTTTCTCGGTTAATATAACAGCTCTAGCGTTGTAACTTGGAGCACATGTTTATCTCATTCCCTTCTTTATACCCAGCAAGAAAAATCCACCAAAATCCTCATTTTCAAACAGAAATGACCATCTCAACATTGAAACAATAGTATTTGAATTTTGCTCGATTTTGGCCATTGACCAATTTCTATTGTTTCAATAATCATAGGCGATTTTCTCGGTTAATATAACAGCTCTAGCGTTGTAACTTGGAGCACATGTTTATCTCATTCCCTTCTTTATACCCAGCAAGAAAAATCCACCAAAATCCTCATTTTTAAAGAGAAATGACCATTTCAACATTGAAACAATAGTATTTGAATTTTGCTCGATTTTGGCCATTGACCAATTTCTATTGTTTCAATAATCATAGGCGATTTTCTCGGTTAATATAACAGCTCTAGCGTTGTAACTTGGAGCACATGTTTATCTCATTCCCTTCTTTATACCCAGCAAGAAAAATCCACCAAAATCCTCATTTTCAAACAGAAATGACCATCTTAACATTGAAACAATAGTATTTGAATTTTGCTCGATTTTGGCCATTGACCAATTTCTATTGTTTCAATAATCATAGGCGATTTTCTCGGTTAATATAACAGCTCTAGCGTTGTAACTTGGAGCACATGTTTATCTCATTCCCTTCTTTATACCCAGCAAGAAAAATCCACCAAAATCCTCATTTTCAAACAGAAATGACCATCTCAACATTGAAACAATAGTATTTGAATTTTGCTCGATTTTGGCCATTGACCAATTTCTATTGTTTCAATAATCATAGGCGATTTTCTCGGTTAATATAACAGCTCTAGCGTTGTAACTTGGAGCACATGTTTATCTCATTCCCTTCTTTATACCCAGCAAGAAAAATCCACCAAAATCCTCATTTTCAAACAGAAATGACCATCTCAACATTGAAACAATAGTATTTGAATTTTGCTCGATTTTGGCCATTGACCAATTTCTATTGTTTCAATAATCATAGGCGATTTTCTCGGTTAATATAACAGCTCTAGCGTTGTAACTTGGAGCACATGTTTATCTCATTCCCTTCTTTATACCCAGCAAGAAAAATCCACCAAAATCCTCATTTTCAAACAGAAATGACCATCTTAACATTGAAACAATAGTATTTGAATTTTGCTCGATTTTGGCCATTGACCAATTTCTATTGTTTCAATAATCATAGGCGATTTTCTCGGTTAATATAACAGCTCTAGCGTTGTAACTTGGAGCACATGTTTATCTCATTCCCTTCTTTATACCCAGCAAGAAAAATCCACCAAAATCCTCATTTTCAAACAGAAATGACCATCTCAACATTGAAACAATAGTATTTGAATTTTGCTCGATTTTGGCCATTGACCAATTTCTATTGTTTCAATAATCATAGGCGATTTTCTCGGTTAATATAACAGCTCTAGCGTTGTAACTTGGAGCACATGTTTATCTCATTCCCTTCTTTATACCCAGCAAGAAAAATCCACCAAAATCCTCATTTTCAAACAGAAATGACCATCTTAACATTGAAACAATAGTATTTGAATTTTGCTCGATTTTGGCCATTGACCAATTTCTATTGTTTCAATAATCATAGGCGATTTTCTCGGTTAATATAACAGCTCTAGCGTTGTAACTTGGAGCACATGTTTATCTCATTCCCTTCTTTATACCCAGCAAGAAAAATCCACCAAAATCCTCATTTTTAAAGAGAAATGACCATTTCAACATTGAAACAATAGTATTTGAATTTTGCTCGATTTTGGCCATTGACCAATTTCTATTGTTTCAATAATCATAGGCGATTTTCTCGGTTAATATAACAGCTCTAGCGTTGTAACTTGGAGCACATGTTTATCTCATTCCCTTCTTTATACCCAGCAAGAAAAATCCACCAAAATCCTCATTTTCAAACAGAAATGACCATCTTAACATTGAAACAATAGTATTTGAATTTTGCTCGATTTTGGCCATTGACCAATTTCTATTGTTTCAATAATCATAGGCGATTTTCTCGGTTAATATAACAGCTCTAGCGTTGTAACTTGGAGCACATGTTTATCTCATTCCCTTCTTTATACCCAGCAAGAAAAATCCACCAAAATCCTCATTTTCAAACAGAAATGACCATCTCAACATTGAAACAATAGTATTTGAATTTTGCTCGATTTTGGCCATTGACCAATTTCTATTGTTTCAATAATCATAGGCGATTTTCTCGGTTAATATAACAGCTCTAGCGTTGTAACTTGGAGCACATGTTTATCTCATTCCCTTCTTTATACCCAGCAAGAAAAATCCACCAAAATCCTCATTTTCAAACAGAAATGACCATCTCAACATTGAAACAATAGTATTTGAATTTTGCTCGATTTTGGCCATTGACCAATTTCTATTGTTTCAATAATCATAGGCGATTTTCTCGGTTAATATAACAGCTCTAGCGTTGTAACTTGGAGCACATGTTTATCTCATTCCCTTCTTTATACCCAGCAAGAAAAGTCCACCAAAATCCTCATTTTCAAACAGAAATGACCATCTTAACATTGAAACAATAGTATTTGAATTTTGCTCGATTTTGGCCATTGACCAATTTCTATTGTTTCAATAATCATAGGCGATTTTCTCGGTTAATATAACAGCTCTAGCGTTGTAACTTGGAGCACATGTTTATCTCATTCCCTTCTTTATACCCAGCAAGAAAAATCCACCAAAATCCTCATTTTCAAACAGAAATGACCATCTCAACATTGAAACAATAGTATTTGAATTTTGCTCGATTTTGGCCATTGACCAATTTCTATTGTTTCAATAATCATAGGCGATTTTCTCGGTTAATATAACAGCTCTAGCGTTGTAACTTGGAGCACATGTTTATCTCATTCCCTTCTTTATACCCAGCAAGAAAAATCCACCAAAATCCTCATTTTCAAACAGAAATGACCATCTTAACATTGAAACAATAGTATTTGAATTTTGCTCGATTTTGGCCATTGACCAATTTCTATTGTTTCAATAATCATAGGCGATTTTCTCGGTTAATATAACAGCTCTAGCGTTGTAACTTGGAGCACATGTTTATCTCATTGCCTTCTTTATACCCAGCAAGAAAAATCCACCAAAATCCTCATTTTCAAACAGAAATGACCATCTCAACATTGAAACAATAGTATTTGAATTTTGCTCGATTTTGGCCATTGACCAATTTCTATTGTTTCAATAATCATAGGCGATTTTCTCGGTTAATATAACAGCTCTAGCGTTGTAACTTGGAGCACATGTTTATCTCATTCCCTTCTTTATACCCAGCAAGAAAAATCCACCAAAATCCTCATTTTCAAACAGAAATGACCATCTTAACATTGAAACAATAGTATTTGAATTTTGCTCGATTTTGGCCATTGACCAATTTCTATTGTTTCAATAATCATAGGCGATTTTCTCGGTTAATATAACAGCTCTAGCGTTGTAACTTGGAGCACATGTTTATCTCATTCCCTTCTTTATACCCAGCAAGAAAAATCCACCAAAATCCTCATTTTCAAACAGAAATGACCATCTCAACATTGAAACAATAGTATTTGAATTTTGCTCGATTTTGGCCATTGACCAATTTCTATTGTTTCAATAATCATAGGCGATTTTCTCGGTTAATATAACAGCTCTAGCGTTGTAACTTGGAGCACATGTTTATCTCATTCCCTTCTTTATACCCAGCAAGAAAAATCCACCAAAATCCTCATCCTCAAACAGAAATGACCATCTCAACATTGAAACAATAGTATTTGAATTTTGCTCGATTTTGGCCATTGACCAATTTCTATTGTTTCAATAATCATAGGCGATTTTCTCGGTTAATATAACAGCTCTAGCGTTGTAACTTGGAGCACATGTTTATCTCATTCCCTTCTTTATACCCAGCAAGAAAAATCCACCAAAATCCTCATTTTCAAACAGAAATGACCATCTCAACATTGAAACAATAGTATTTGAATTTTGCTCGATTTTGGCCATTGACCAATTTCTATTGTTTCAATAATCATAGGCGATTTTCTCGGTTAATATAACAGCTCTAGCGTTGTAACTTGGAGCACATGTTTATCTCATTCCCTTCTTTATACCCAGCAAGAAAAATCCACCAAAATCCTCATTTTCAAACAGAAATGACCATCTCAACATTGAAACAATAGTATTTGAATTTTGCTCGATTTTGGCCATTGACCAATTTCTATTGTTTCAATAATCATAGGCGATTTTCTCGGTTAATATAACAGCTCTAGCGTTGTAACTTGGAGCACATGTTTATCTCATTCCCTTCTTTATACCCAGCAAGAAAAATCCACCAAAATCCTCATTTTCAAACAGAAATGACCATCTTAACATTGAAACAATAGTATTTGAATTTTGCTCGATTTTGGCCATTGACCAATTTCTATTGTTTCAATAATCATAGGCGATTTTCTCGGTTAATATAACAGCTCTAGCGTTGTAACTTGGAGCACATGTTTATCTCATTGCCTTCTTTATACCCAGCAAGAAAAATCCACCAAAATCCTCATTTTCAAACAGAAATGACCATCTCAACATTGAAACAATAGTATTTGAATTTTGCTCGATTTTGGCCATTGACCAATTTCTATTGTTTCAATAATCATAGGCGATTTTCTCGGTTAATATAACAGCTCTAGCGTTGTAACTTGGAGCACATGTTTATCTCATTCCCTTCTTTATACCCATTAAGAAAAATCCACCAAAATCCTCATTTTCAAACAGAAATGACCATCTCAACATTGAAATAATAGTATTTGAATTTTGCTCGATTTTGGCCATTGACCAATTTCTATTGTTTCAATAATCATAGGCGATTTTCTCGGTTAATATAACAGCTCTAGCGTTGTAACTTGGAGCACATGTTTATCTCATTCCCTTCTTTATACCCAGCAAGAAAAATCCACCAAAATCCTCATTTTCAAACAGAAATGACCATCTCAACATTGAAACAATAGTATTTGAATTTTGCTCGATTTTGGCCATTGACCAATTTCTATTGTTTCAATAATCATAGGCGAATTTCTCGGTTAATATAACAGCTCTAGCGTTGTAACTTGGAGCACATGTTTATCTCATTCCCTTCTTTATACCCAGCAAGAAAAATCCACCAAAATCCTCATTTTCAAACAGAAATGACCATCTCAACATTGAAACAATAGTATTTGAATTTTGCTCGATTTTGGCCATTGACCAATTTCTATTGTTTCAATAATCATAGGCGATTTTCTCGGTTAATATAACAGCTCTAGCGTTGTAACTTGGAGCACATGTTTATCTCATTCCTTCTTTATACCCAGCAAGAAAAATCCACCAAAATCCTCATTTTCAAACAGAAATGACCATCTCAACATTGAAACAATAGTATTTGAATTTTGCTCGATTTTGGCCATTGACCAATTTCTATTGTTTCAATAATCATAGGCGATTTTCTCGGTTAATATAACAGCTCTAGCGTTGTAACTTGGAGCACATGTTTATCTCATTCCCTTCTTTATACCCAGCAAGAAAAAATCCACCAAAATCCTCATTTTCAAACAGAAATGACCATCTCAACATTGAAACAATAGTATTTGAATTTTGCTCGATTTTGGCCATTGACCAATTTCTATTGTTTCAATAATCATAGGCGATTTTCTCGGTTAATATAACAGCTCTAGCGTTGTAACTTGGAGCACATGTTTATCTCATTCCCTTCTTTATACCCAGCAAGAAAAATCCACCAAAATCGTCATTTTTAAGAGAAATGACCATTCTCAACATTGAAACAATAGTATTTGAATTTTGCTCGATTTTGGCCATTGACCAATTTCTATTGTTTCAATAATCATAGGCGATTTTCTCGGTTAATATAACAGCTCTAGCGTTGTAACTTGGAGCACATGTTTATCTCATTCCCTTCTTTATACCCAGCAAGAAAAATCCACCAAAATCCTCATTTTCAAACAGAAATGACCATCTCAACATTGAAACAATAGTATTTGAATTTTGCTCGATTTTGGCCATTGACCAATTTCTATTGTTTCAATAATCATAGGCGATTTTCTCGGTTAATATAACAGCTCTAGCGTTGTAACTTGGAGCACATGTTTATCTCATTCCCTTCTTTATACCCAGCAAGAAAAATCCACCAAAATCCTCATTTTCAAACAGAAATGACCATCTCAACATTGAAACAATAGTATTTGAATTTTGCTCGATTTTGGCCATTGACCAATTTCTATTGTTTCAATAATCATAGGCGATTTTCTCGGTTAATATAACAGCTCTAGCGTTGTAACTTGGAGCACATGTTTATCTCATTCCCTTCTTTATACCCAGCAAGAAAAATCCACCAAAATCCTCATTTTCAAACAGAAATGACCATCTCAACATTGAAACAATAGTATTTGAATTTTGCTCGATTTTGGCCATTGACCAATTTCTATTGTTTCAATAATCATAGGCGATTTTCTCGGTTAATATAACAGCTCTAGCGTTGTAACTTGGAGCACATGTTTATCTCATTCCCTTCTTTATACCCAGCAAGAAAAATCCACCAAAATCCTCATTTTCAAACAGAAATGACCATCTCAACATTGAAACAATAGTATTTGAATTTTGCTCGATTTTGGCCATTGACCAATTTCTATTGTTTCAATAATCATAGGCGATTTTCTCGGTTAATATAACAGCTCTAGCGTTGTAACTTGGAGCACATGTTTATCTCATTCCCTTCTTTATACCCAGCAAGAAAAATCCACCAAAATCCTCATTTTCAAACAGAAATGACCATCTCAACATTGAAACAATAGTATTTGAATTTTGCTCGATTTTGGCCATTGACCAATTTCTATTGTTTCAATAATCATAGGCGATTTTCTCGGTTAATATAACAGCTCTAGCGTTGTAACTTGGAGCACATGTTTATCTCATTCCCTTCTTTATACCCAGCAAGAAAAATCCACCAAAATCCTCATTTTCAAACAGAAATGACCATCTCAACATTGAAACAATAGTATTTGAATTTTGCTCGATTTTGGCCATTGACCAATTTCTATTGTTTCAATAATCATAGGCGATTTTCTCGGTTAATATAACAGCTCTAGCGTTGTAACTTGGAGCACATGTTTATCTCATTCCCTTCTTTATACCCAGCAAGAAAAATCCACCAAAATCCTCATTTTCAAACAGAAATGACCATCTCAACATTGAAACAATAGTATTTGAATTTTGCTCGATTTTGGCCATTGACCAATTTCTATTGTTTCAATAATCATAGGCGATTTTCTCGGTTAATATAACAGCTCTAGCGTTGTAACTTGGAGCACATGTTTATCTCATTCCCTTCTTTATACCCAGCAAGAAAAATCCACCAAAATCCTCATTTTCAAACAGAAATGACCATCTCAACATTGAAACAATAGTATTTGAATTTTGCTCGATTTTGGCCATTGACCAATTTCTATTGTTTCAATAATCATAGGCGATTTTCTCGGTTAATATAACAGCTCTAGCGTTGTAACTTGGAGCACATGTTTATCTCATTCCCTTCTTTATACCCAGCAAGAAAAATCCACCAAAATCCTCATTTTCAAACAGAAATGACCATCTCAACATTGAAACAATAGTATTTGAATTTTGCTCGATTTTGGCCATTGACCAATTTCTATTGTTTCAATAATCATAGGCGATTTTCTCGGTTAATATAACAGCTCTAGCGTTGTAACTTGGAGCACATGTTTATCTCATTCCCTTCTTTATACCCAGCAAGAAAAATCCACCAAAATCCGTCATTTTCAGAGCAGAAATGACCATCTCAACATTGAAACAATAGTATTTGAATTTTGCTCGATTTTGGCCATTGACCAATTTCTATTGTTTCAATAATCATAGGCGATTTTCTCGGTTAATATAACAGCTCTAGCGTTGTAACTTGGAGCACATGTTTATCTCATTCCCTTCTTTATACCCAGCAAGAAAAATCCACCAAAATCCTCATTTTCAAACAGAAATGACCATCTCAACATTGAAACAATAGTATTTGAATTTTGCTCGATTTTGGCCATTGACCAATTTCTATTGTTTCAATAATCATAGGCGATTTTCTCGGTTAATATAACAGCTCTAGCGTTGTAACTTGGAGCACATGTTTATCTCATTCCCTTCTTTATACCCAGCAAGAAAAATCCACCAAAATCCTCATTTTCAAACAGAAATGACCATCTCAACATTGAAACAATAGTATTTGAATTTTGCTCGATTTTGGCCATTGACCAATTTCTATTGTTTCAATAATCATAGGCGATTTTCTCGGTTAATATAACAGCTCTAGCGTTGTAACTTGGAGCACATGTTTATCTCATTCCCTTCTTTATACCCAGCAAGAAAAATCCACCAAAATCCTCATTTTCAAACAGAAATGACCATCTCAACATTGAAACAATAGTATTTGAATTTTGCTCGATTTTGGCCATTGACCAATTTCTATTGTTTCAATAATCATAGGCGATTTTCTCGGTTAATATAACAGCTCTAGCGTTGTAACTTGGAGCACATGTTTATCTCATTCCCTTCTTTATACCCAGCAAGAAAAATCCACCAAAATCCTCATTTTCAAACAGAAATGACCATCTCAACATTGAAACAATAGTATTTGAATTTTGCTCGATTTTGGCCATTGACCAATTTCTATTGTTTCAATAATCATAGGCGAATTTCTCGGTTAATATAACAGCTCTAGCGTTGTAACTTGGAGCACATGTTTATCTCATTCCCTTCTTTATACCCAGCAAGAAAAATCCACCAAAATCCTCATTTTCAAACAGAAATGACCATCTCAACATTGAAACAATAGTATTTGAATTTTGCTCGATTTTGGCCATTGACCAATTTCTATTGTTTCAATAATCATAGGCGATTTTCTCGGTTAATCTAACAGCTCTAGCGTTGTAACTTGGAGCACATGTTTATCTCATTCCCTTCTTTATACCCAGCAAGAAAAATCCACCAAAATCCTCATTTTCAAACAGAAATGACCATCTCAACATTGAAACAATAGTATTTGAATTTTGCTCGATTTTGGCCATTGACCAATTTCTATTGTTTCAATAATCATAGGCGATTTTCTCGGTTAATATAACAGCTCTAGCGTTGTAACTTGGAGCACATGTTTATCTCATTCCCTTCTTTATACCCAGCAAGAAAAATCCACCAAAATCCTCATTTTCAAACAGAAATGACCATCTCAACATTGAAACAATAGTATTTGAATTTTGCTCGATTTTGGCCATTGACCAATTTCTATTGTTTCAATAATCATAGGCGATTTTCTCGGTTAATCTAACAGCTCTAGCGTTGTAACTTGGAGCACATGTTTATCTCATTCCCTTCTTTATACCCAGCAAGAAAAATCCACCAAAATCCTCATTTTCAAACAGAAATGACCATCTCAACATTGAAACAATAGTATTTGAATTTTGCTCGATTTTGGCCATTGACCAATTTCTATTGTTTCAATAATCATAGGCGATTTTCTCGGTTAATATAACAGCTCTAGCGTTGTAACTTGGAGCACATGTTTATCTCATTCCCTTCTTTATACCCAGCAAGAAAAATCCACCAAAATCCTCATTTTCAAACAGAAATGACCATCTCAACATTGAAACAATAGTATTTGAATTTTGCTCGATTTTGGCCATTGACCAATTTCTATTGTTTCAATAATCATAGGCGATTTTCTCGGTTAATCTAACAGCTCTAGCGTTGTAACTTGGAGCACATGTTTATCTCATTCCCTTCTTTATACCCAGCAAGAAAAATCCACCAAAATCCTCATTTTCAAACAGAAATGACCATCTCAACATTGAAACAATAGTATTTGAATTTTGCTCGATTTTGGCCATTGACCAATTTCTATTGTTTCAATAATCATAGGCGAATTTCTCGGTTAATATAACAGCTCTAGCGTTGTAACTTGGAGCACATGTTTATCTCATTCCCTTCTTTATACCCAGCAAGAAAAATCCACCAAAATCCTCATTTTCAAACAGAAATGACCATCTCAACATTGAAACAATAGTATTTGAATTTTGCTCGATTTTGGCCATTGACCAATTTCTATTGTTTCAATAATCATAGGCGATTTTCTCGGTTAATCTAACAGCTCTAGCGTTGTAACTTGGAGCACATGTTTATCTCATTCCCTTCTTTATACCCAGCAAGAAAAATCCACCAAAATCCTCATTTTCAAACAGAAATGACCATCTCAACATTGAAACAATAGTATTTGAATTTTGCTCGATTTTGGCCATTGACCAATTTCTATTGTTTCAATAATCATAGGCGATTTTCTCGTTTAATATAACAGCTCTAGCGTTGTAACTTGGAGCACATGTTTATCTCATTCCCTTCTTTATACCCAGCAAGAAAAATCCACCAAAATCCTCATTTTCAAACAGAAATGACCATCTCAACATTGAAACAATAGTATTTGAATTTTGCTCGATTTTGGCCATTGACCAATTTCTATTGTTTCAATAATCATAGGCGATTTTCTCGGTTAATATAACAGCTCTAGCGTTGTAACTTGGAGCACATGTTTATCTCATTCCCTTCTTTATACCCAGCAAGAAAAATCCACCAAAATCCTCATTTTCAAACAGAAATGACCATCTCAACATTGAAACAATAGTATTTGAATTTTGCTCGATTTTGGCCATTGACCAATTTCTATTGTTTCAATAATCATAGGCGATTTTCTCGGTTAATATAACAGCTCTAGCGTTGTAACTTGGAGCACATGTTTATCTCATTCCCTTCTTTATACCCAGCAAGAAAAATCCACCAAAATCCTCATTTTCAAACAGAAATGACCATCTCAACATTGAAACAATAGTATTTGAATTTTGCTCGATTTTGGCCATTGACCAATTTCTATTGTTTCAATAATCATAGGCGATTTTCTCGGTTAATATAACAGCTCTAGCGTTGTAACTTGGAGCACATGTTTATCTCATTCCCTTCTTTATACCCAGCAAGAAAAATCCACCAAAATCCTCATTTTCAAACAGAAATGACCATCTCAACATTGAAACAATAGTATTTGAATTTTGCTCGATTTTGGCCATTGACCAATTTCTATTGTTTCAATAATCATAGGCGATTTTCTCGGTTAATATAACAGCTCTAGCGTTGTAACTTGGAGCACATGTTTATCTCATTCCCTTCTTTATACCCAGCAAGAAAAATCCACCAAAATCCTCATTTTCAAACAGAAATGACCATCTCAACATTGAAACAATAGTATTTGAATTTTGCTCGATTTTGGCCATTGACCAATTTCTATTGTTTCAATAATCATAGGCGATTTTCTCGGTTAATATAACAGCTCTAGCGTTGTAACTTGGAGCACATGTTTATCTCATTCCCTTCTTTATACCCATTAAGAAAAATCCACCAAAATCCTCATTTTCAAACAGAAATGACCATCTCAACATTGAAATAATAGTATTTGAATTTTGCTCGATTTTGGCCATTGACCAATTTCTATTGTTTCAATAATCATAGGCGATTTTCTCGGTTAATATAACAGCTCTAGCGTTGTAACTTGGAGCACATGTTTATCTCATTCCCTTCTTTATACCCAGCAAGAAAAATCCACCAAAATCCTCATTTTCAAACAGAAATGACCATCTCAACATTGAAACAATAGTATTTGAATTTTGCTCGATTTTGGCCATTGACCAATTTCTATTGTTTCAATAATCATAGGCGAATTTCTCGGTTAATATAACAGCTCTAGCGTTGTAACTTGGAGCACATGTTTATCTCATTCCCTTCTTTATACCCAGCAAGAAAAATCCACCAAAATCCTCATTTTCAAACAGAAATGACCATCTCAACATTGAAACAATAGTATTTGAATTTTGCTCGATTTTGGCCATTGACCAATTTCTATTGTTTCAATAATCATAGGCGATTTTCTCGGTTAATCTAACAGCTCTAGCGTTGTAACTTGGAGCACATGTTTATCTCATTCCCTTCTTTATACCCAGCAAGAAAAATCCACCAAAATCCTCATTTTCAAACAGAAATGACCATCTCAACATTGAAACAATAGTATTTGAATTTTGCTCGATTTTGGCCATTGACCAATTTCTATTGTTTCAATAATCATAGGCGATTTTCTCGGTTAATCTAACAGCTCTAGCGTTGTAACTTGGAGCACATGTTTATCTCATTCCCTTCTTTATACCCAGCAAGAAAAATCCACCAAAATCCTCATTTTCAAACAGAAATGACCATCTCAACATTGAAACAATAGTATTTGAATTTTGCTCGATTTTGGCCATTGACCAATTTCTATTGTTTCAATAATCATAGGCGATTTTCTCGGTTAATATAACAGCTCTAGCGTTGTAACTTGGAGCACATGTTTATCTCATTCCCTTCTTTATACCCAGCAAGAAAAATCCACCAAAATCCTCATTTTCAAACAGAAATGACCATCTCAACATTGAAACAATAGTATTTGAATTTTGCTCGATTTTGGCCATTGACCAATTTCTATTGTTTCAATAATCATAGGCGAATTTCTCGGTTAATATAACAGCTCTAGCGTTGTAACTTGGAGCACATGTTTATCTCATTCCCTTCTTTATACCCAGCAAGAAAAATCCACCAAAATCCTCATTTTCAAACAGAAATGACCATCTCAACATTGAAACAATAGTATTTGAATTTTGCTCGATTTTGGCCATTGACCAATTTCTATTGTTTCAATAATCATAGGCGAATTTCTCGGTTAATATAACAGCTCTAGCGTTGTAACTTGGAGCACATGTTTATCTCATTCCCTTCTTTATACCCAGCAAGAAAAATCCACCAAAATCCTCATTTTCAAACAGAAATGACCATCTCAACATTGAAACAATAGTATTTGAATTTTGCTCGATTTTGGCCATTGACCAATTTCTATTGTTTCAATAATCATAGGCGATTTTCTCGGTTAATCTAACAGCTCTAGCGTTGTAACTTGGAGCACATGTTTATCTCATTCCCTTCTTTATACCCAGCAAGAAAAATCCACCAAAATCCTCATTTTCAAACAGAAATGACCATCTCAACATTGAAACAATAGTATTTGAATTTTGCTCGATTTTGGCCATTGACCAATTTCTATTGTTTCAATAATCATAGGCGATTTTCTCGGTTAATATAACAGCTCTAGCGTTGTAACTTGGAGCACATGTTTATCTCATTCCCTTCTTTATACCCAGCAAGAAAAATCCACCAAAATCCTCATTTTCAAACAGAAATGACCATCTCAACATTGAAACAATAGTATTTGAATTTTGCTCGATTTTGGCCATTGACCAATTTCTATTGTTTCAATAATCATAGGCGATTTTCTCGGTTAATATAACAGCTCTAGCGTTGTAACTTGGAGCACATGTTTATCTCATTCCCTTCTTTATACCCAGCAAGAAAAATCCACCAAAATCCTCATTTTCAAACAGAAATGACCATCTCAACATTGAAACAATAGTATTTGAATTTTGCTCGATTTTGGCCATTGACCAATTTCTATTGTTTCAATAATCATAGGCGATTTTCTCGGTTAATATAACAGCTCTAGCGTTGTAACTTGGAGCACATGTTTATCTCATTCCCTTCTTTATACCCAGCAAGAAAAATCCACCAAAATCCTCATTTTCAAACAGAAATGACCATCTCAACATTGAAACAATAGTATTTGAATTTTGCTCGATTTTGGCCATTGACCAATTTCTATTGTTTCAATAATCATAGGCGATTTTCTCGGTTAATATAACAGCTCTAGCGTTGTAACTTGGAGCACATGTTTATCTCATTCCCTTCTTTATACCCAGCAAGAAAAATCCACCAAAATCCTCATTTTCAAACAGAAATGACCATCTCAACATTGAAACAATAGTATTTGAATTTTGCTCGATTTTGGCCATTGACCAATTTCTATTGTTTCAATAATCATAGGCGATTTTCTCGGTTAATATAACAGCTCTAGCGTTGTAACTTGGAGCACATGTTTATCTCATTCCCTTCTTTATACCCAGCAAGAAAAATCCACCAAAATCCTCATTTTCAAACAGAAATGACCATCTCAACATTGAAACAATAGTATTTGAATTTTGCTCGATTTTGGCCATTGACCAATTTCTATTGTTTCAATAATCATAGGCGATTTTCTCGGTTAATATAACAGCTCTAGCGTTGTAACTTGGAGCACATGTTTATCTCATTCCCTTCTTTATACCCAGCAAGAAAAATCCACCAAAATCCTCATTTTCAAACAGAAATGACCATCTCAACATTGAAACAATAGTATTTGAATTTTGCTCGATTTTGGCCATTGACCAATTTCTATTGTTTCAATAATCATAGGCGATTTT
>OX419335.1:4940880-4961573 GCA_948470475.1 Galaxea fascicularis | reverse complement strand
CTGTTAATATGAGAGCTCTAGCGTTGTAACTTGGACCACATGTTTATCTCATTGCCTTCTTTATACCCAGCAAGAAAAATCCACCAAAATCCTCATTTTTCAAACAGAAATGACCATCTCAACATTGAAACAATAGTATTTGAATTTTGCTCGATTTTGGCCATTGACCAATTTCTATTGTTTCAATAATCATAGGCGATTTTCTCGTTTAATATAACAGCTCTAGCGTTGTAACTTGGAGCCACATGTTTATCTCATTCCTTCTTTATACCCAGCAAGAAAAATCCACCAAAATCCTCATTTTCAAACAGAAAATGACCATCTCAACATTGAAACAATAGTATTTGAATTTTGCTCGATTTTGGCCATTGACCAATTTCTATTGTTTCAATAATCATAGGCGATTTTCTCGTTTAATATAACAGCTCTAGCGTTGTAACTTGGAGCACATGTTTATCTCATTCCCTTCTTTATACCCAGCAAGAAAAATCCACCAAAATCCTCATTTTCAAACAGAAATGACCATCTCAACATTTGAAACAATAGTATTTGAATTTTGCTCGATTTTGGCCATTGACCAATTTCTATTGTTTCAATAATCATAGGCGATTTTCTCGTTTAATATAACAGCTCTAGCGTTGTAACTTGGAGCACATGTTTATCTACATTCCCTTCTTTATACCCAGCAAGAAAAAATCCACCAAAATCCTCATTTTCAAACAGAAATGACCATCTCAACATTGAAACAATAGTATTTGAATTTTGCTCGATTTTGGCCATTGACCAATTTCTATTGTTTCAATAATCATAGGCGATTTTCTCGGTTAATATAACAGCTCTAGCGTTGTAACTTGGAGCACATGTTTATCTCATTCCCTTCTTTATACCCAGCAAGAAAAATCCACCAAAATCCTCATTTTCAAACAGAAATGACCATCTCAACATTGAAACAATAGTATTTGAATTTTGCTCGATTTTGGCCATTGACCAATTTCTATTGTTTCAATAATCATAGGCGATTTTCTCGTTTAATATAACAGCTCTAGCGTTGTAACTTGGAGCACATGTTTATCTCATTCCCTTCTTTATACCCAGCAAGAAAAATCCACCAAAATCCTCATTTTCAAACGGAAATGACCATCTCAACATTGAAACAATAGTATTTGAATTTTGCTCGATTTTGGCCATTGACCAATTTCTATTGTTTCAATAATCATAGGCGATTTTCTCGTTTAATATAACAGCTCTAGCGTTGTAACTTGGAGCACATGTTTATCTCATTCCCTTCTTTATACCCAGCAAGAAAAATCCACCAAAATCCTCATTTTCAAACAGAAATGACCATCTCAACATTGAAACAATAGTATTTGAATTTTGCTCGATTTTGGCCATTGACCAATTTCTATTGTTTCAATAATCATAGGCGATTTTCTCGGTTAATATAACAGCTCTAGCGTTGTAACTTGGAGCACATGTTTATCTCATTCCCTTCTTTATACCCAGCAAGAAAAATCCACCAAAATCCTCATTTTCAAACAGAAATGACCATCTCAACATTGAAACAATAGTATTTGAATTTTGCTCGATTTTGGCCATTGACCAATTTCTATTGTTTCAATAATCATAGGCGATTTTCTCGTTTAATATAACAGCTCTAGCGTTGTAACTTGGAGCACATGTTTATCTCATTCCCTTCTTTATACCCAGCAAGAAAAATCCACCAAAATCCTCATTTTCAAACGGAAATGACCATCTCAACATTGAAACAATAGTATTTGAATTTTGCTCGATTTTGGCCATTGACCAATTTCTATTGTTTCAATAATCATAGGCGATTTTCTCGTTTAATATAACAGCTCTAGCGTTGTAACTTGGAGCACATGTTTATCTCATTCCCTTCTTTATACCCAGCAAGAAAAATCCACCAAAATCCTCATTTTCAAACAGAAATGACCATCTCAACATTGAAACAATAGTATTTGAATTTTGCTCGATTTTGGCCATTGACCACTTTCTATTGTTTCAATAATCATAGGCGATTTTCTCGTTTAATATAACAGCTCTAGCGTTGTAACTTGGAGCACATGTTTATCTCATTCCCTTCTTTATACCCAGCAAGAAAAATCCACCAAAATCCTCATTTTCAAACAGAAATGACCATCTCAACATTGAAACAATAGTATTTGAATTTTGCTCGATTTTGGCCATTGACCAATTTCTATTGTTTCAATAATCATAGGCGATTTTCTCGGTTAATATAACAGCTCTAGCGTTGTAACTTGGAGCACATGTTTATCTCATTCCCTTCTTTATACCCAGCAAGAAAAATCCACCAAAATCCTTATTTTCAAACGGAAATGACCATCTCAACATTGAAACAATAGTATTTGAATTTTGCTCGATTTTGGCCATTGACCAATTTCTATTGTTTCAATAATCATAGGCGATTTTCTCGTTTAATATAACAGCTCTAGCGTTGTAACTTGGAGCACATGTTTATCTCATTCCCTTCTTTATACCCAGCAAGAAAAATCCACCAAAATCCTCATTTTCAAACAGAAATGACCATCTCAACATTGAAACAATAGTATTTGAATTTTGCTCGATTTTGGCCATTGACCAATTTCTATTGTTTCAATAATCATAGGCGATTTTCTCGTTTAATATAACAGCTCTAGCGTTCTAACTTGGAGCACATGTTTATCTCATTCCCTTCTTTATACCCAGCAAGAAAAATCCACCAAAATCCTCATTTTCAAACAGAAATGACCATCTCAACATTGAAACAATAGTATTTGAATTTTGCTCGATTTTGGCCATTGACCAATTTCTATTGTTTCAATAATCATAGGCGATTTTCTCGTTTAATATAACAGCTCTAGCGTTGTAACTTGGAGCACATGTTTATCTCATTCCCTTCTTTATACCCAGCAAGAAAAATCCACCAAAATCCTCATTTTCAAACAGAAATGACCATCTCAACATTGAAACAATAGTATTTGAATTGTGCTCGATTTTGGCCATTGACCAATTTCTATTGTTTCAATAATCATAGGCGATTTTCTCGTTTAATATAACAGCTCTAGCGTTGTAACTTGGAGCACATGTTTATCTCATTCCCTTCTTTATACCCAGCAAGAAAAATCCACCAAAATCCTCATTTTCAAACAGAAATGACCATCTCATCATTGAAACAATAGTATTTGAATTTTGCTCGATTTTGGCCATTGACCAATTTCTATTGTTTCAATAATCATAGGCGATTTTCTCGGTTAATATAACAGCTCTAGCGTTGTAACTTGGAGCACATGTTTATCTCATTCCCTTCTTTATACCCAGCAAGAAAAATCCACCAAAATCCTCATTTTCAAACAGAAATGACCATCTCAACATTGAAACAATAGTATTTGAATTTTGCTCGATTTTGGCCATTGACCAATTTCTATTGTTTCAATAATCATAGGCGATTTTCTCGTTTAATATAACAGCTCTAGCGTTGTAACTTGGAGCACATGTTTATCTCATTCCCTTCTTTATACCCAGCAAGAAAAATCCACCAAAATCCTCATTTTCAAACAGAAATGACCATCTCAACATTGAAACAATAGTATTTGAATTTTGCTCGATTTTGGCCATTGACCAATTTCTATTGTTTCAATAATCATAGGCGATTTTCTCGTTTAATATAACAGCTCTAGCGTTGTAACTTGGAGCACATGTTTATCTCATTCCCTTCTTTATACCCAGCAAGAAAAATCCACCAAAATCCTCATTTTCAAACAGAAATGACCATCTCAACATTGAAACAATAGTATTTGAATTGTGCTCGATTTTGGCCATTGACCAATTTCTATTGTTTCAATAATCATAGGCGATTTTCTCGTTTAATATAACAGCTCTAGCGTTGTAACTTGGAGCACATGTTTATCTCATTCCCTTCTTTATACCCAGCAAGAAAAATCCACCAAAATCCTCATTTTCAAACAGAAATGACCATCTCATCATTGAAACAATAGTATTTGAATTTTGCTCGATTTTGGCCATTGACCAATTTCTATTGTTTCAATAATCATAGGCGATTTTCTCGGTTAATATAACAGCTCTAGCGTTGTAACTTGGAGCACATGTTTATCTCATTCCCTTCTTTATACCCAGCAAGAAAAATCCACCAAAATCCTCATTTTCAAACAGAAATGACCATCTCAACATTGAAACAATAGTATTTGAATTTTGCTCGATTTTGGCCATTGACCAATTTCTATTGTTTCAATAATCATAGGCCATTTTCTCGGTTAATATACCAGCTCTAGCGTTGTAACTTGGAGCACATGTTTATCTCATTCCCTTCTTTATACCCAGCAAGAAAAATCCACCAAAATTCTCATTTTCAAACAGAAATGACCATCTCAACATTGAAACAATAGTATTTGAATTTTGCTCGATTTTGGCCATTGACTAATTTCTATTGTTTCAATAATCATAGGCCATTTTCTCGGTTAATATAACAGCTCTAGCGTTGTAACTTGGAGCACATGTTTATCTCATTCCCTTCTTTATACCCAGCAAGAAAACTCCACCAAAATCCTCATTTTCAAACAGAAATGACCATCTCAACATTGAAACAATAGTATTTGAATTTTGCTCGATTTTGGCCATTGACCAATTTCTATTGTTTCAATAATCATAGGCGATTTTCTCGGTTAATATAACAGCTCTAGCGTTGTAACTTGGAGCACATGTTTATCTCATTCCCTTCTTTATACCCAGCAAGAAAAATCCATCAAAATCCTCATTTTGAAACAGAAATGACCATCTCAACATTGAAACAATAGTATTTGAATTTTGCTCGATTTTGGCCATTGACCAATTTCTATTGTTTCAATAATCATAGGCGATTTTCTCGGTTAATATAACAGCTCTAGCGTTGTAACTTGGAGCACATGTTTATCTCATTCCCTTCTTTATACCCAGCAAGAAAAATCCACCAAAATCCTCATTTTCAAACAGAAATGACCATCTCAACATTGAAACAATAGTATTTGAATTTTGCTCGATTTTGGCCATTGACCAATTTCTATTGTTTCAATAATCATAGGCCATTTTCTCGGTTAATATAACAGCTCTAGCGTTGTAATTTGGAGCACATGTTTATCTCATTCCCTTCTTTATACCCAGCAAGAAAAATCCACCAAAATCCTCATTTTCAAACAGAAATGACCATCTCAACATTGAAACAATAGTATTTGAATTTTGCTCGATTTTGGCCATTGACCAATTTCTATTGTTTCAATAATCATAGGCCGTTTTCTCGGTTAATATAACAGCTCTAGCGTTGTAATTTGGAGCACATGTTTATCTCGTTCCCTTCTTTATACCCAGCAAGAAAAATCCACCAAAATCCTCATTTTCAAACAGAAATGACCATCTCAACATTGAAACAATAGTATTTGAATTTTGCTCGATTTTGGCCATTGACCAATTTCTATTGTTTCAATAATCATAGGCGATTTTCTCGGTTAATATAACAGCTCTAGCGTTGTAACTTGGAGCACATGTTTATCTCATTCCCTTCTTTATACCCAGCAAGAAAAATCCAGCAAAATCCTCATTTTCAAACAGAAATGACCATCTCAACATTGAAACAATAGTATTTGAATTTTGCTCGATTTTGGCCATTGACCAATTTCTATTGTTTCAATAATCATAGGCCATTTTCTCGGTTAATATAACAGCTCTAGCGTTGTAACTTGGAGCACATGTTTATCTCATTCCCTTCTTTATACCCAGCAAGAAAAATCCATCAAAATCCTCATTTTGAAACAGAAATGACCATCTCAACATTGAAACAATAGTATTTGAATTTTGCTCGATTTTGGCCATTGACCAATTTCTATTGTTTCAATAATCATAGGCGATTTTCTCGTTTAATATAACAGCTCTAGCGTTGTAACGTGGAGCACATGTTTATCTCATTCCCTTCTTTATACCCAGCAAGAATAATCCACCAAAATCCTCATTTTCAAACAGAAATGACCATCTCAACATTGAAACAATAGTATTTGAATTTTGCTCGATTTTGGCCATTGACCAATTTCTATTGTTTCAATAATCATAGGCGATTTTCTCGTTTAATATAACAGCTCTAGCGTTGTAACTTGGAGCACATGTTTATCTCATTCCCTTCTTTATACCCAGCAAGAAAAATCCACCATAATCCTCATTTTCAAACAAAAATGACCATCTCAACATTGAAACAATAGTATTTGAATTTTGCTCGATTTTGGCCATTGACCAATTTCTATTGTTTCAATAATCATAGGCGATTTTCTCGTTTAATATAACAGCTCTAGCGTTGTAACTTGGAGCACATGTTTATCTCATTCCCTTCTTTATACCCAGCAAGAAAAATCCACCAAAATCCTCATTTTCAAACAGAAATGACCATCTCAACATTGAAACAATAGTATTTGAATTTTGCTCGATTTTGGCCATTGACCAATTTCTATTGTTTCAATAATCATAGGCGAATTTCTCGGTTAATCTAACAGCTCTAGCGTTGTAACTTGGAGCACATGTTTATCTCATTCCCTTCTTTATACCCAGCAAGAAAAATCCACCAAAATCCTCATTTTCAAACAGAAATGACCATCTCAACATTAAAACAATAGTATTTGAATTTTGCTCGATTTTGGCCATTGACCAATTTCTATTGTTTCAATAATCATAGGCGATTTTCTCGTTTAATATAACAGCTCTAGCGTTGTAACTTGGAGCACATGTTTATCTCATTCCCTTCTTTATACCCAGCAAGAAAAAACCACCAAAATCCTCATTTTCAAACAGAAATGACCATCTCAACATTGAAACAATAGTATTTGAATTTTGCTCGATTTTGGCCATTGACCAATTTCTATTGTTTCAATAATCATAGGCGATTTTCTCGTTTAATATAACAGCTCTAGCGTTGTAACTTGGAGCACATGTTTATCTCATTCCCTTCTTTATACCCAGCAAGAAAAATCCACCATAATCCTCATTTTCAAACAAAAATGACCATCTCAACATTGAAACAATAGTATTTGAATTTTGCTCGATTTTGGCCATTGACCAATTTCTATTGTTTCAATAATCATAGGCGATTTTCTCGTTTAATATAACAGCTCTAGCGTTGTAACTTGGAGCACATGTTTATCTCATTCCCTTCTTTATACCCAGCAAGAAAAATCCACCAAAATCCTCATTTTCAAACAGAAATGACCATCTCAACATTGAAACAATAGTATTTGAATTTTGCTCGATTTTGGCCATTGACCAATTTCTATTGTTTCAATAATCATAGGCGAATTTCTCGGTTAATATAACAGCTCTAGCGTTGTAACTTGGAGCACATGTTTATCTCATTCCCTTCTTTATACCCAGCAAGAAAAATCCACCAAAATCCTCATTTTCAAACAGAAATGACCATCTCAACATTGAAACAATAGTATTTGAATTTTGCTCGATTTTGGCCATTGACTAATTTCTATTGTTTCAATAATCATAGGCCATTTTCTGGGTTAATATACCAGCTCTAGCGTTGTAACTTGGAGCACATGTTTATCTCATTCCCTTCTTTATACCCAGCAAGAAAAATTCACCAAAATCCTCATTTTCAAACAGAAATGACCATCTCAACATTGAAACAATAGTATTTGAATTTTGCTCGATTTTGGCCATTGACCAATTTCTATTGTTTCAATAATCATAGGCGAATTTCTCGGTTAATATAACAGCTCTAGCGTTGTAACTTGGAGCACATGTTTATCTCATTCCCTTCTTTATACCCAGCAAGAAAAATCCACCAAAATCCTCATTTTCAAACAGAAATGACCATCTCAACATTGAAACAATAGTATTTGAATTTTGCTCGATTTTGGCCATTGACCAGTTTCTATTGTTTCAATAATCATAGGCGATTTTCTCGGTTAATATAACAGCTCTAGCGTTGTAACTTGAAGCACATGTTTATCTCATTCCCTTCTTTATACCCAGCAAGAATAATCCACCAAAATCCTCATTTTCAAACAGAAATGACCATCTCAACATTGAAACAATAGTATTTGAATTTTGCTCGATTTTGGCCATTGACTAATTTCTATTGTTTCAATAATCATAGGCCATTTTCTGGGTTAATATACCAGCTCTAGCGTTGTAACTTGGAGCACACGTTTATCTCATTCCCTTCTTTATACTCAGCAAGAAAAATCTACCAAAATCCTCATTTTCAAACAGAAATGACCATCTCAACATTGAAACAATAGTATTTGAATTTTGCTCGATTTTGGCCATTGACCAGTTTCTATTGTTTCAATAATCATAGGCCATTTTCTCGGTTAATATAACAGCTCTAGCGTTGTAACTTGAAGCACATGTTTATCTCATTCCCTTCTTTATACCCAGCAAGAATAATCCACCAAAATCCTTATTTTCAAACAGAAATGACCATCTCAACATTGAAACAATAGTATTTGAATTTTGCTCGATTTTGGCCATTGACTAATTTCTATTGTTTCAATAATCATAGGCCATTTTGTCGGTTAATATAACAGCTCTAGCGTTGTAACTTGGAGCACATGTTTATCTCATTCCCTTCTTTATACTCAGCAAGAAAAATCTACCAAAATCCTCATTTTCAAACAGAAATGACCATCTCAACATTGAAACAATAGTATTTGAATTTTGCTCGATTTTGGCCATTGACCAATTTCTATTGTTTCAATAATCATAGGCGATTTTCTCGGTTAATATAACAGCTCTAGCGTTGTAACTTGGAGCACATGTTTATCTCATTCCCTTCTTTATACCCATTAAGAAAAATCCACCAAAATCCTCATCTTCAAACAGAAATGACCATCTCAACATTGAAACAATAGTATTTGAATTTTGCTCGATTTTGGCCATTGACCAATTTCTATTGTTTCAATAATCATAGGCCATTTTCTCGGTTAATATAACAGCTCTAGCGTTGTAACTTGGAGCACATGTTTATCTAATTCTTTTCTTTATACTCAGCAAGAAAAAATCCACCAAAATCCTCATTTTTTAACAGAAATGACCATCTCAACATTGAAACAATAGTATTTGAATTTTGCTCGATTTTGGCCATTGACCAATTTCTATTGTTTTAATAATCATAGGCGATTTTCTCGGTTAATCTAACAGCTCTAGCGTTGTAACTTGGAGCACATGTTTATCTCATTCCCTTCTTTATAACCAGCAAGAAAAATCCACCAAAATCCTCATTTTCAAACAGAAATGACCATCTCAACATTGAAACAATAGTATTTGAATTTTGCTCGATTTTGGCCATTGACCAATTTGTATTGTTTCAATAATCATAGGCGATTTTCTCGGTTAATATACCAGCTCTAGCGTTGTAACTTGGAGCACATGTTTATCTCATTCCCTTCTTTATACCCAGCAAGAAAAATCCACCAAAATCCTCATTTTCAAACAGAAATGACCATCTCAACATTGAAACAATAGTATTTGAATTTTGCTCGATTTTGGCCATTGACTAATTTCTATTGTTTCAATAATCATAGGCCATTTTCTCGGTTAATATAACAGCTCTAGCGTTGTAACTTGGAGCACATGTTTATCTCATTCCCTTCTTTATACCCAGCAAGAAAAATTCACCAAAATCCTCATTTTCAAACAGAAATGACCATCTCAACATTGAAACAATAGTATTTGAATTTTGCTCGATTTTGGCCATTGACTAATTTCTATTGTTTCAATAATAAGAGGCGATTTTCTCGGTTAATATAACAGCTCTAGCGTTGTAACTTGGAGCACATGTTTATCTCATTCCCTTCTTTATACCCAGCAAGAAAAATCCACCAAAATCCTCATCTTCAAAAAGAAATGACCATCTCAACATTGAAACAATAGTATTTGAATTTTGCTCGATTTTGGCCATTGACCAATTTCTATGGTTTCAATAATCATAGGCCACTTTCTCGGTTAATATAACAGCTCTAGCGTTGTAACTTGGAGCACATGTTTATCTAATTCTTTACTTTATACTCAGCAAGAAAAATCCACCAAAATCCTCATTTTCAAACAGAAATGACCATCTCAACATTGAAACAATAGTATTTGAATTTTGCTCGATTTTGGCCATTGACCAATTTCTATTGTTTCAATAATCATAGGCGATTTCCTCGGTTAATATAACAGCTCTAGCGTTGTAACTTGGAGCACATGTTTACCTCATTCCCTTCTTTATACCCAGCAAGAAAAATCCACCAAAATCCTCATTTTCAAACAGAAATGACCATCTCAACATTGAAACAATAGTATTTGAATTTTGCTCGATTTTGGCCATTGACCAGTTTCTATTGTTTCAATAATCATAGGCGATTTTCTCGGTTAATATAACAGCTCTAGCGTTGTAACTTGAAGCACATGTTTATCTCATTCCCTTCTTTATACCCAGCAAGAATAATCCACCAAAATCCTCATTTTCAAACAGAAATGACCATCTCAACATTGAAACAATAGTATTTGAATTTTGCTCGATTTTGGCCATTGACTAATTTCTATTGTTTCAATAATCATAGGCCATTTTCTGGGTTAATATACCAGCTCTAGCGTTGTAACTTGAAGCACATGTTTATCTCATTCCCTTCTTTATACCCAGCAAGAATAATCCACCAAAATCCTCATTTTCAAACAGAAATGACCATCTCAACATTGAAACAATAGTATTTGAATTTTGCTCGATTTTGGCCATTGACCAGTTTCTATTGTTTCAATAATCATAGGCGATTTTCTCGGTTAATATAACAGCTCTAGCGTTGTAACTTGAAGCACATGTTTATCTCATTCCCTTCTTTATACCCAGCAAGAATAATCCACCAAAATCCTCATTTTCAAACAGAAATGACCATCTCAACATTGAAACAATAGTATTTGAATTTTGCTCGATTTTGGCCATTGACCAATTTCTATTGTTTCAATAATCATAGGCCATTTTCTCGTTTAATATAACAGCTCTAGCGTTGTAACTTGGAGCACATGTTTATCTCATTCCCTTCTTTATACCCAGCAAGAAAAATCCACCAAAATCCTCATTTTCAAACAGAAATGACCATCTCAACATTGAAACAATAGTATTTGAATTGTGCTCGATTTTGGCCATTGACCAATTTCTATTGTTTCAATAATCATAGGCGATTTTCTCGTTTAATATAACAGCTCTAGCGTTGTAACTTGGAGCACATGTTTATCTCATTCCCTTCTTTATACCCAGCAAGAAAAATCCACCAAAATCCTCATTTTCAAACAGAAATGACCATCTCATCATTGAAACAATAGTATTTGAATTTTGCTCGATTTTGGCCATTGACCAATTTCTATTGTTTCAATAATCATAGGCGATTTTCTCGGTTAATATAACAGCTCTAGCGTTGTAACTTGGAGCACATGTTTATCTCATTCCCTTCTTTATACCCAGCAAGAAAAATCCACCAAAATCCTCATCTTCAAACAGAAATGACCATCTCAACATTGAAACAATAGTATTTGAATTTTGCTCGATTTTGGCCATTGACCAATTTCTATGGTTTCAATAATCATAGGCCACTTTCTCGGTTAATATAACAGCTCTAGCGTTGTAACTTGGAGCACATGTTTATCTAATTCTTTTCTTTATACTCAGCAAGAAAAATCCACCAAAATCCTCATTTTCAAACAGAAATGACCATCTCAACATTGAAACAATAGTATTTGAATTTTGCTCGATTTTGGCCATTGACCAATTTCTATTGTTTTAATAATCATAGGCGATTTTCTCGGTTAATCTAACAGCTCTAGCGTTGTAACTTGGAGCACACGTTTATCTCATTCCCTTCTTTATACCCAGCAAGAAAAATCCACCAAAATCCTCATTTTCAAACAGAAATGACCATGTCATCATTGAAACAATAGTATTTGAATTTTGCTCGATTTTGGCCATTGACGAATTTCTATTGTTTCAATAATCATAGGCGATTTTCTCGGTTAATATACCAGCTCTAGCGTTGTAGCTTGGAGCACATGTTTATCTCATTCCCTTCTTTATACCCAGCAAGAAAAATCCACCAAAATCCTCATTTTCAAACAGAAATGACCATCTCAACATTGAAACAATAGTATTTGAATTTTGCTCGATTTTGGCCATTGACCAATTTCTATTGTTTCAATAATCATAGGCGATTTTCTCGTTTAATATAACAGCTCTAGCGTTGTAACTTGGAGCACATGTTTATCTCATTCCCTTCTTTATACCCAGCAAGAAAAATCCACCAAAATCCTCATTTTCAAACAGAAATGACCATCTCAACATTGAAACAATAGTATTTGAATTGTGCTCGATTTTGGCCATTGACCAATTTCTATTGTTTCAATAATCATAGGCGATTTTCTCGTTTAATATAACAGCTCTAGCGTTGTAACTTGGAGCACATGTTTATCTCATTCCCTTCTTTATACCCAGCAAGAAAAATCCACCAAAATCCTCATTTTCAAACAGAAATGACCATCTCATCATTGAAACAATAGTATTTGAATTTTGCTCGATTTTGGCCATTGACCAATTTCTATTGTTTCAATAATCATAGGCGATTTTCTCGGTTAATATAACAGCTCTAGCGTTGTAACTTGGAGCACATGTTTATCTCATTCCCTTTTTTATACCCAGCAAGAAAAATCCACCAAAATCGTCATCTTCAAACAGAAATGACCATCTCAACATTGAAACAATAGTATTTGAATTTTGCTCGATTTTGGCCATTGACCAATTTCTATGGTTTCAATAATCATAGGCCACTTTCTCGGTTAATATAACAGCTCTAGCGTTGTAACTTGGAGCACATGTTTATCTAATTCTTTTCTTTATACTCAGCAAGAAAAATCCACCAAAATCCTCATTTTCAAACAGAAATGACCATCTCAACATTGAAACAATAGTATTTGAATTTTGCTCGATTTTGGCCATTGACCAATTTCTATTGTTTTAATAATCATAGGCGATTTTCTCGGTTAATCTAACAGCTCTAGCGTTGTAACTTGGAGCACACGTTTATCTCATTCCCTTCTTTATACCCAGCAAGAAAAATCCACCAAAATCCTCATTTTCAAACAGAAATGACCATCTCAACATTGAAACAATAGTATTTGAATTTTGCTCGATTTTGGCCATTGACTAATTTCTATTGTTTCAATAATCATAGGCCATTTTGTCGGTTAATATAACAGCTCTAGCGTTGTAACTTGGAGCACATGTTTATCTCATTCCCTTCTTTATACCCAGCAAGAAAAATCTACCAAAATCCTCATTTTCAAACAGAAATGACCATGTCAACATTGAAACAATAGTATTTGAATTTTGCTCGATTTTGGCCATGGACCAGTTTTTATTGTTTCAATAATCATAGGCGATTTTCTCGGTTAATATAACAGCTCTAGCGTTGTAACTTGGAGCACATGTTTATCTCATTCCCTTCTTTATACCCAGCAAGAAAAATCCACCAAAATCCTCATTTTCAAACAGAAATGACCATCTCAACATTGAAACAATAGTATTTGAATTTTGCTCGATTTTGGCCATTGACCAATTTCTATTGTTTCAATAATCATAGGCGATTTTCTCGGTTAATATAACAGCTCTAGCGTTGTAACTTGGAGCACATGTTTATCTCATTCCCTTCTTTATACCCAGCAAGAAAAATCCACCAAAATCCTCATTTTCAAACAGAAATGACCATCTCAAGATTGAAACAATAGTATTTGAATTTTGCTCGATTTTGGCCATTGACCAATTTCTATTGTTTCAATAATCATAGGCGATTTTCTCGGTTAATATAACAGCTCTAGCGTTGTAACTTGGAGCACATGTTTATCTCATTCCCTTCTTTATACCCAGCAAGAAAAAATCCACCAAAATCCTCATCTTCAAACAGAAATGACCATCTCAACATTGAAACAATAGTATTTGAATTTTGCTCGATTTTGGCCATTGACCAATTTCTATTGTTTCAATAATCATAGGCCACTTTCTCGGTTAATATAACAGGTCTAGCGTTGTAACTTGGAGCACATGTTTATCTAATTCTTTTCTTTATACCCAGCAAGAAAAATCCACCAAAATCCTCATTTTCAAACAGAAATGACCATCTCAACATTGAAACAATAGTATTTAAATTTTGCTCGATTTTGGCCATTGACCAATTTCTATTGTTTCAATAATCATAGGCGATTTTCTCGGTTAATATACCAGCTCTAGCGTTGTAACTTGGAGCACATGTTTATCTCATTCCCTTCTTTATACCCAGCAAGAAAAATCCACCAAAATCCTCATTTTCAAACAGAAATGACCATCTCAACATTGAAACAATAGTATTTGAATTTTGCTCGATTTTGGCCATTGACCAATTTCTATTGTTTCAATAATCATAGGCGATTTTCTCGGTTAATATAACAGCTCTAGCGTTGTAACTTGAAGCACATGTTTATCTCATTCCCTTCTTTATACCCAGCAAGAATAATCCACCAAAATTCTCATTTTCAAACAGAAATGACCATCTCAACATTGAAACAATAGTATTTGAATTTTGCTCGATTTTGGCCATTGACCAATTTCTATTGTTTCAATAATCATAGGCGATTTTCTCGGTTAATATAACAGCTCTAGCGTTGTAACTTGGAGCACATGTTTATCTCATTCCCTTCTTTATACCCAGCAAGAAAAATCCACCAAAATCCTCATTTTCAAACAGAAATGACCATCTCAACATTGAAACAATAGTATTTGAATTTTGCTCGATTTTGGCCATTGACTAATTTCTATTGTTTCAATAATCATAGGCGATTTTCTCGGTTAATATAACAGCTCTAGCGTTGTAACTTGGAGCACATGTTTATCTCATTCCCTTCTTTAAACCCAGCAAGAAAAATCTAAGAAAATCCTTATTATCAAAGAGAAATTACCATATGAATATTGAAACAATAGTATCTGAATGTTGCCCCATTTTGCTCATTGATCAATTTCTATTGTTTTAATATCCGATAACCGGTGGTGGTGGAGGACAGAACGGGATGGTAGTTGGGCATTTTCATCCGTTGTATATCTTTGCTTGACAATGTCGGTCTCCCGACGAGGTTTGGAGCAGGGGGCAAGCCCCCCTTCTCCCAGCCGTCGCAGACAAGGCTCCATGGCGAAGCGGCGCCAGCAAGCGGCTGAAGCGGCCGAGCTTGAAGCACAGGAGGATGAGCTTCGACAAAAGTTCAAGAAAGAAAGAATTGCCGATGAAGTGGGGGAGATTAAAGCGGAAAACCTTTTCACCACTATCACGAAACGGATGGGTCGTCAAGGGACAGTGCTCCAGGAGCCTCCGCTGGAGCGACCGGATTACGGAATCGATGAAGAAGAAGAAGAAGAAGAAGAGCGCCTGCACCCCCTCCCTCAATAGAGGAAGAGGAAGAGGAGTGGCCTGGACCCCCTCCCCCAATAGAGGAAGAGGAAGAGGAGAAGCCCCCACGACAACAGTGGGAAGCTGCTGCACCGACCGAGTTTCTTAAAAAAGCCAACGAAACCAATTTGCCGCGGACCCTCTACAGCCTTATCACAAAATATAGCGATAACCCGAACTACGCGGTGAAAGACAAAAACTCCCCTTTGTACAACAAAAAGTTAAACGACCTTATTGTCATAAGGGATGGAATTATTGATCGCCGTCGTAAAACCCCCTTAAAAAACCGTTCGCCACCCCCTCAGGCCATTTTCCACCGATGCCCTGAAACAACGGAAACGCGGTTGAAGAAAACACCCCAGAAACCGAAAAAAAAAACCCGCCTCTCCGATGGAGCAGGCCTTCGAACTGATGACCGCTCGCCGCCCGTCAATCGCCGGTGAAGAAGACGAGGACGAGGACGAGGACGAGGACGAGGAGGAGTGGGGAATGGAAGGGTCCGGCTTACCCCCCGGCGCTGACGAAATGATCAACGAGCTGTACGAGGCGCTCGGCTGGATTAGGGGGGGGGACACCTCAGTGAAACTGCGAAAGAAGGCCGCCTATTTGCTTTCGGTAATGACCAAGGCGGGGGTCCTCAACGAACTCCAGCGACGAAAAATTCATATGGATTATCATATTCTCGACTGATGGCCCACCCTCTTGGCATCAACCTGCTGCTCGACTCTCGCCTCCCCAAGCTGCAACGGAATGGGGGCAACAGAAAAGTCACACGATTTCACAATCGAGTTCAGCTCTCCAATTGAACTGGACCCAAAGAAAACCTACAAGATCGCGCTGAACCGCCTGATCACCATGAGCTATTCTTGGTACAACATTGCCGCAGAATACGGCAACAACAAACTGAAATGGCGCAAAAAGGGCGGGGCCTGGCAAACTTTGACCTTTACCGATGGAATGTACGACTAAAAAAGCCTCAACACCTTCATCCAAAAACACACAGGTGTCGTAAACCCGGATGCCGAGGAAAAGGAGTACATCTTCACCGTTTACTTCGATTTCACTCTTTTCAGGGGAGTTGTTCTGAAGGACAAAGACCACGAGCTCGACTTGAGAATGGGCACCTTTGCCGATTTGCTGGGGGTTGACAAAATAATCCTGTCCGAGGGGACTTACTTCACAAGCCCCAGGGTCCCCAACATCCACTGCGATCTGGTTTCGCGAGAGGTGACTGACGTGGCGAACGACGTTTTGTACAGCGTGTCGACCGTCGGTCTCCAGGTCAGCTACCCTTTCAAAGAAACTCCACAACGACTCGAGTACTACCCGGTCAGCAAAAGCCGGATAGATTCGATAAGAATCAGGGTCACCGATGGGCGAAACAACATTCTCAACCTTAACGGGGTTGATGTTGCTTTGAGGGTCATGATTGATGAGGCCTAGGGGGCTCTACCCCCGTCGGGCCCTTCTTCCCCCGCACGGAGTGCCTGTCCCCCTCTGGGTGCCCGACAATTTTTCGAAAAGGTGTAGCCCACGGCTGACACACCACGAACCGCGTGAGCGAGTGGAGGACGTTTTTTGATGAGAACAGCGTTCGATATCGTTTTAAGCACAAAGGCACCGGCGTCGTCCGAGACACCCTCATGGCCATTGGGAAAACACTTTTCACCGCCGCAAAGCCGGTTGCTAGACAGCCGCTACCGTGGCCGCTGAAAAAACTGGGCAGAAGCTCGGCGAAGTGCGGCCGAGAAAGGGGCACAGCAGATACAACGGCTTAAAAAAACGGCAGCCCCGCCCAAAGGGGGGCGCGGGAGGGTCTGACACTATATGGAAGCTCAGCCAAATTCTGGCGAACCGCCTGTAGACAATTTTTTTCATTGGAATAGCGCGGCATGTTTCGAGCCCCCAAGTATCTCGAGGAGGCGGAGGTGACGAAAGTGGATCTGGACACCCCGATCAGGCTCCCTGGAAACAACCGAACACAGGTCAAAACAGGGTACAAGTTCTTTGTCTGGGACAGGGACATTGTTTACGACTGGTTCAATGCGTACTTTCGGGTTGAGTTTCAGCTCCAGGCTTCTGCCAATGGCGCCTCTGTTGCTGCGGACACTCAGTCGGTCCCAATCAACAGCTCCTTCTCTCTCATCAAAAACCTCAACATCAGATCCGGGGGAAAAACCCTTTATGAAGCCAACAATGTTCAAAAGGTGATTTTCATCAAGAACTTGGTCGAGTACTCGGACGATTACTCTCGAACTGTGGCGAAAGATGAGTTTTGGTACCTTGACACCGACGACACAACCGTGACTGCTAACGCTGCCACGAATAGCGGCATCCGCGCTCGCGCTCTTCGCTCACAAACAGACGGTGATGGCAACCGCCAGACGGTTAAAGCTGTCATTCCTCTCAACCGATACTCGTTCTTCCAGGAGCTGTCTGACCGCCTCCTACCCCCGATGCAGCTCAATTTCGAAGTGATACTCCAAGATGATACCGAGCTCATCTTCCAGAATGACGCCACCACCCGCCGCATCGTTGTCACCAAGTTCGAGTTGTGGATCCCACGACTGCAGCTGACTCCGGCTGGACAAGAAATGGATCTACTTGAAGGAAACGCTGATCCCCACCGGGGCGCGGAGAGATGCTGGCGGACAAGTGCAGATCACTCCAGGGGTCAAAAACGCCAAACACGTCTTCGTCTTCTTCCAACAGACCCGGAAAGAACGGGCGTTGACCCAAAACCCTTACGCCGTCGATACCTTTGACCTCGACGGCGACAACTCCGCGAAGTTGTCCACTTGCCGCCTTTAGTATGGGGAGACTTTTATCCCTGAATTGGAATATGAAGGCAATGATCAGATTCGCATCCGGCGGGATTTGATTCAATTTAGCTACAGGAAAAACGACTACAACACCGGCACCCAGTTGGATGTGGCCAACTATCCCAAGCTCCATCCCGTCATTTACTTTGATCTCCGCGCAACCAAAGAGAGCGTGACAGGCGACTCGAAAAAGCTAATCCTCCATTACCGGCTGAATGAAGCCGCCAATGCCCATGATTACGAAATCTTCGCTGTTGTGATCAACGAGGAAGAAATCGTCATCCAACAGCCTGGAAACGAGCTGGTCGTGGTTTGAAATGGAATGGGGCTGCGCCCCACATCCCGTCGGAAGACCCCATGACCTTCCAGAGGGTCAGAAATTTTCATTGAGTATAAGATGACGGTGTACCACCCCTTCAAGATTGTCCTGTCTGACGGGCAAAAAAATAGCCTACAAAAGGCTTTGGCCTCAAGAACGGGTGTGACCATTCGCCTCAAATCGGGGCAGTTTGGACGGGGAGACAACCTCCTCCTTTCTTCTACGCAGAGTGGTCGTATAAAGAAAGCCGCTAACGCTTGCCATGGTGTTGACCTGAGAATGGGCAAAGCACAACTAACCAAACTTACCCAAAACGGTGACAACCTTTTTTATACGGCGCTTAACCTTGCCTGCCCTCTTCTTGCACTGGCAGCCAAAGCCGCGGGAAAATCCCTTGTGACTTCGGGGCTCAGCTTTGGCGCTGAAAGGCTCCTCAAGAAAATCTTCGGCAACGGGTACGGCCCTCGGGAGGTGCAGCTTTACCAGATGGTTCAGCGCCTGAGCCCGGCCCAGAAGAAAAAGCTTGAACAGCATCTTGTCGGCCAAGGGATGGTCCACGGGGGTGGTGCCGGACAATACGAGGGCTTTCTCGGGGTGCTGGCCTCCATCGGCATTCCCCTTGCCATTGACCTTGTGAAAAAGATGATCAGCAAGGGGATGCACGTTCGTTCGCGCCGCTCGGCTCCACCGCCCCCTCCCCCCACCCGCCGCGTTCCCTCCTCCACCAGAGGCAGGGGCATGCACGGTAATCCCCCACCTTTCTTCGGGTCATGGGGTGATAAAAAAATGGCGGTACTGAATGAGTGGCCCCGGTTTAAAGATGTTCCCCTCTCCAACATTGATCTGATGAAATGGTGTGACTTTTTTCAAATCCCCCTCAGAGGGATTTACTCCCGCAACGAGGCCAAACCGCCCCACCATTCCCCCTGCACCATTAACATGGACGATTTCGGGAGTTTAGGGACCCACTGGGTCTGCTACTGGCTGGGGAAACAGGGGATGGAGTATTTCGACTCCTTCGGAATACCCCCTCCGCTGGAGTGGGAAAAAGAAATGCATCGCTTGGGGCACAAGACGTTTCTCCACAACAACAACCAGATTCAGGCAGTTGACAGCGTCCGGTGTGGATATTACTGCCTCTTGTTTCTCAAGGAGCGCAATCGCGGAGTAAGCTTCACAAACCTTCTTAAAAGATTTTCGCCCGACGTGCAATCAAATGAGCGGGTTGTGAAAAGTTACTTCATCCATATACGCTGATGGAGATCTACTGCGTGGAAGACAAACGCAAGACTCCAAATGTCCCGGGGAGTGAACACGAAGTTGTGACAAAAAACAACCGACGGTTGCTCAAAGCCAAATGCGCCGTCTTCGGCAAGGAGAAAGCCCGCTTCTTGCCAAGTAAAAAAAATGAACGGTGACAGCGCGGAAGGGGCATTGGCGCGAAAACGGGGGCCTTCAACGCAAGACAAAATCGCTTATGCTGCGAGCATGTTTGTGAATCCAACGGCTTCATGGGCAAACGCTTTCAAACTCATGGGCTCGCAAGCTTTGAAGGGGGTAACCGACAATGTCAAACATTACAGAGGGGGCGGGGTTCCTGTTCCTTTTCCGTTCGTTGACTTTAAAAAACTGTGGAGTGTCGTCTCCGACCCGACTCTTTTCAAAAGGCCCGAAGTTTCCGCAAAAGAAGGGCGAGCGCTTGTGGCTGAATACAAAAAACAGTACGCTGACTACAAACAAAAAGGCGGCACCCGAAGCTACGGTTCGTGGATAAAATGGAAAGGCTACGGCCGGGAAATGTCAGAGGGTGGCCTCTGGGTTCCGGGAAGCTTTGGCGTTTCCAACGTCTCCCCCAAACTTTTGACCGCTTTCGCAAAAGCCGTTCCGAACTACCGGGGCTACATGGACGTGCTTCAGAAAACTCTCAGAAACTATTACGGCAAGGGGGCAACATCCACTCTATTATCGGCAAACTTCCTGCCCCGAAAAAAGGTTGGACCCTGCCCGGCCACAAAAATACCGGGCCCTACAACCCCCTCAACAAACAGGTGAAATATG
>OX419335.1:4928380-4935880 GCA_948470475.1 Galaxea fascicularis | reverse complement strand
ATTGGTCAGTTACGCTTTTTTTGACATTTGTGGGGGCATTGAAAGGGCTTCATCGCCCGGACATCGTGTGCGAATGCAATTTCCTCAAAAATTTTGCCCTTTATGTGATAAATAAGTAATCGCATAGGCCCGAGGGCAATTAAGGATTAATTTCACTTGTATTTTCAAAGTTTTCCCAAAATTGCCCGAGTCGCGAAACGACGAGGGTAATTTTGGGAAAACTTTGAAAATACAAGTGAAATTAATCCTTAATTGCCCTCGGGCCCATGCGATTAAATATACAAATTGATAACAACTGTTTTGAGTCCTACCATACTACTAACCCGCCACAAGACGGTTTTTTTAAGCACCTCTCAGTTGATAAGTTGTAAAATTCGGATTCTCTAGTCGTTTACGTTTTCTCGGAATAAAACAAAGTTTTGCAACTTGACTTTAAACCGGCTAGACATATTACCAACCAGCTGCAACGTCAGATAAATAAACAAATGAGTATCGCATGGTTAACAGTCTGCTGCACTAAACGCTTCCTGTCGTGTGGGCTAAGGCAGTGTCAACAAAGGAGATTAACACTTCAGTGTAAGAATAATCTATAATGGAGGCGTGACTATGTCGCCTGCTCCGTTTACTGCATTTTATTGAGGTTATACACCTTATTCACAAATGGCCGCCAACCTGGGACGAGCGCGCGGCCAAACATGGAATCGAGGCGTTTTGGGATAAAAATTTGTTTTCGTGCAAACTTTGGCCAACTTACGTTGAAATTATCGATCATCTAAAAGCGATTTTTTTAATGCGACAGTTTCCTGACTGCTAATTTCATTGGGGATGAGTTCTAGTTCAAATATTAATTGCTGTGTTCCTCTTTGCAACCCGAGAGGAACCCTAGACGCCAACGGAAAGAGAGTCGGCTTCTTCAATTTTCCGAAAGATCCAAACCTTCGAGCTCAATGGCTGCAGAAGATTCGAAGAGACTTTGGAACGAAATTCAAACTGACGGAAATTAAAAAAGTTTGCTCACTGCATTTTCGTGGAAGCGAAATCAAAAAAGGCCTTGGAGGAAAAAAGATGAGGGTAGACATCACCGCAGTTCCTTCGAAATTTGCATGGCGCACTTCACCGCGAAAGAGACCGCCGCCGTCTGCAAGATTTTCACCGAAGAAGTGCAAGCATCGACTGGAAAAATCATTCGGCGGTAAGCAGCGACATAACATCCGAAGCGGACGATAAAGTTTCTCTCGAAACAGCTGAAATTGTAAATACTGAATCACGAGATTCATGCGAGTCATTGCGATTCCAGTTGTTACAAGCTCAAGAGGAAACTACGCGGTTAGATGAGGAAGTATCAGTTTTAAAAGAGAAAACTAGGAAATACAGAAGCCCAACTGAGAAATGCCCAGGCAGAAATTAAGCGTCAACTCGAGGAGAACGAAGAATTAAAGTCACGCATGTTTTGCATAGATAATCTGTCTGAAGATGAATCTATTTCGTTTTACACTGGGTTTCCAAACTTGCAGACATTCCAGTCTACGCTGGTATACTTAAACCCAGGGGAAAACGGACAAAACATCCGCTACTGGCGTTCAGTATTTACAATTTCAGCTTTTTCGAGAGAAACTGTATCGTCCGCTCCAGATGTTATGTCGCTGCTTACTGTGAAGGATTCTTCCGTGAATGATTCTTCCAGTCGATACTTGCCCTTCTTCGGTGAAAATCTTGCAGACGGCGGCGGTCTCTTTCGCGGTGAAGTGCGCCATGCAAATTTCGAAGGAACACTGCGGTGATGTCTACACTCATCTTTTTTCCTCCAAGGCCTTTTTTGATTTCGCTTTCACGAAAATGCAGTGAGCAAACTTTTTTAATTTCCGTCAGTTTGAATTTCGTTCCAAAGTCTCCTCGAATCTTCTGCAGCCATTGAGCTCGAAGGTTTGGATCTTTCGGAAAATTGAAGAAGCCGACTCTCTTTTCGTTGGCGTCTACGGTTCCTCTCTGGTTGCAAAGAGGAACACAGCAATTAATATTTGAACTCATCCCCAATGAAATTAGCAGTCAGGAAACTGTCGCATTAAAGAAATCGCTTTTAGATGACCGATAATTTCAGCGTAAGTTGGCCAAAGTTTGCACGAAAACAAATTTTTATCCCAAAACGCCTCGATTCCATGTTTGGCCGCGCGCTCGTCCCAGGTTGGCGGCCATTTGTGAATAAGGTGTATACGACTGTGAATTTTGCTCAAGGCTGTGGAAACAAGTGCTTTTTAAAACTCTATGGAGACGTCGGATAAAAAAAAAAGAAAAAAAAAAGAAAAATTTCTTGCCGTAAAGATTGACATAATAGAGAGATTAAGCATGACGTTTACGGCCAACGGCAAACGGGAGGCTCCGGCTCATCATAAAAGCGTGAAAATTCTCTCATTTTAACTTGTCTTGTTCATTTGAGAAGTTGCTTGATATCTGGAGCTAACAGGACAGAAATTAGCTAATATCAAGCAGGGTTCTTACATTTTTGGCAAAACCCTAATTTCACTCTGACGTTTGCCGTTTGATGTAAACGTCATGCTTAATCTCTCTAATGACAAGTGCTCGATGGGGGAGGGGGCGGGGGACGGGTTGCAAACGGACGTAAAAATATGTCGTGATACTGACGTCCCTAAGAGGAAACCGAAAACAAGCAGCTGCATCTGTTCTGTGAGCGTACAAAGACCCGCGACAGGCAACTAGTTGTCAATACGAAAGTCATCATTCCGCGAAGCTGTGTTTCAAATATAGTTTTCCAAAGGTGAGTTTGACTATTGTACGGAACTTGATAGAATGCTCTTACAAAAAGGCCAACTAATTTAGCTGAAAAAGAGCTGTTTATTTCAAGTAAAAGAAAAAGGTACATTTCTTTCATTCAGTCTTTAAGTATGTTTTTGGCTTGAAGCATGCTAAGTTGCCACCTCCACAATGTCACAATCGGATTTCTTAGCACAGTTTAGCTTCTAAGTTTCACCGGAATTTATCACAGTGCAAAGTGTGCTTTTTCGCAGCCTCCGTGGTTTTGATTGTGTTGCAATACTGTCAGTAATAAGGTTGTGAAAAGTAACCAGGTTCTTATCGGATCAGTACATCACGACACCCATTTGCAGAATCGTATGAGGCTAATATAAGCCGAGGACGTTTATAAAAATATCGGATCGTATAAACCTGTGTCAGGGAACGATTCAGGGTACACTCCTATACGTAACAAGAACCGAGACGGACTAGTATGCAGTCCTCATTTATCAACAGGCAACATCCATCGCCGTCAGTATATTCATGACGCACCTGCGATTTTCGATTCACTTTCACTTCTTTGCAGTTTCCTGCAAAAAATGAATTTGACAATTTTGGATCTTTAAGGAAACTAGAAACCCCATTCCCCTTCACTCGATTAATTCGAATCAACAATTTTTTTTGAAACGGATTTCACTATAAAACACTATAAAAGTTAGCATTAAAAAACAACGACGTTTCGACCGTTCGGCGGTCATTTTCAAGTTGAACAGTAAAAAATTCCCTTTCTTGACATGGTGGTCATCAGAAATGGTCCACGACTAGATACGAAGGTTTACGTGAAACCAACCGATAGTGGACTTTTATTGCATTATCAAAGCCATGTTGACGTCAAGTATAAACATTCTCTACTGAAGACAATGTTAAACCGTGCTTTCAAACTCTCATCGAATTGGCAGTTTTTCCATCAAGAATGCGAACGTCTCAAAATGGTTTTTGCTCGCCTGTATTGTCCTGAAACCTTCATAGAGAACACCATCAGAAATTTTATCGAAATGAGAGTTACTGAGAATGTGTGTTCTAAACAGCAAGTATCCGATGAACAAGATGCCACCATCAGAATTGTGTTACCTTTCAAAGACCAGAAATCGGCAAATGCGGTAAGACACCAACTCAGCGATCTTGATCGAAAGATTAATGCCGTCGTCCAGCCTGTTTATGTAAGCAAAAAGATCAAAGGAAATTTCAAGCCGAAGGAACATAAACCTCCAATTGTAAACCAACAAAACGTTGTTTATTATTACAAGTGTTGTCTGTGTGATACAGACTATGTCGGCTTCACGAGTCGACACCTACATCAACGTGTGGAGGAACATAAGCGATCAACAATTGGCTACCACGTAAAGGACGAGCATGGAGGGGGTCCGGATTCCATTGGAAACAACTTCGAGATTTTAAAGAAGTGCTAGAGTAAACTTGACTGCTTGATTTTTGAAATGCTTTTTATTCGCAAACTTAAACCAAATCTGAACAAACAGAGTGACTCGATCCGCGCGAAGTTATTTACTTAGCGTTTCTTTATGCCGCAATTTTATTTTTTTGTGTGTATGTATTGTTTCTATGTAAATATTTTATAGTTTTGGTCAGTATCTTATTAGCATTTTATAATTGATTACATATGTTTTAGTGCATTCAAAAACTTTTTAGAGTTCAACTTGAAAATGACCGTCGAACGGTCGAAACGTCGTTTTTTTTTTTAACGTTAACTTTTATAGGGAAACTCGATTAATTATTCCTCAATCTAAAGTTCAATGAAAAATACTAACAGGACAAGGATCGAATTATACTGACAATCTGTCCATTTTTGAATAGTTTGTTCCGTTGATCAACACTATTCTTTTCGCCATAAAAGGCATTTCTAATTGATAAATACTTGAGACGATGAAACAGAGGGAGTTCATCTTCCTTGTATTATGTATATCCCAACGAGTGCAAAGTCTTTCAAATCTACAGGTTCCAATTTATTTTTTTGTTGCTTTTTTTCAGTTTGCTTGAAGAAGTTAAGTTTTTCTATTACGGTGTTTTTTCTGGTTATATCAAAATAATTTAAGGGTAGGTAGTTTTTCAGTGTTATCGCTCGTTCATCAGTGACGTTTAAATTTTGCTCAAATACTACTGTTAACTGGCGGTGTGATGGAAGTCGGAAAGATTATAGTAATAGGAAATCTTTATGAAACTGGAATAAAAGAGAAATAGAATAGAGTCTTGGCCCTTTAATACATTTGAAGAGAGTTTACCTATATTATGGATGACACTTGCAGTTGTAATAACTTGAGGTAGCTTATTCTTTGAGTAAAAAATTAATCAGTTAATTGACCCATACCATTCACCTTGATATGGAAGAAATTTGCATATTTATGCACGAGGTATTTAAATGTGAATCGATAACAACCGTTTTGAGTGCCACCACACTACTAACCCGCCATAAAACGATTTTTTAAGCGTCTCTTATATAGTTGGTAACTGAGTTGTAAAATTCGGATAGTTCAGTCGTTGACCTTTTCTCAGAGGCATGCAAAATACCAGATATCACAAAGAAAACTTGTCAAGAAGCGATCAGTGTTTGCTCGACAACTTCTGATCATGATGCTAAGTCATTATATCATTATTTTCACGCCAAGTTTCGGGAAACGGTCGTTCGCATGCAAATTGCTGAAGTCACTACAGACATGCCCGATGACGGAGGTATATCTAGTTTATCACAAGTTACATCTTTTTGTATTCTGACTTCCCGTTTTTATAGGGCTAGGTTAACGAACACGAGAATTTCCACCAACGAATATTTTTAAAATTCACTGTTTCCACAAGAGCACGGAGATATGTCAAGCCTTAAGCCTAGTTCACACTTGCGACCGTAAGCGTTGTAATCGCAATCATAAGAAAAAAATCTTACGGTTACTACGTTGCTTACGTCGGTGCTAACGGGCAAACGACGATTTTTCAGTTCACGCTGGGTTTTAATGCTCATACGATCACGATTGCGACAACAACGCCAGTGTGAAGCAGGCGTAAATTGGTCATTACTGAGTTGCATTGTATGCATTACGTTTTTATGGAATTCTGTAATACAGCCGAGCCATATCAGTGTTTCCACCATCCCTAAGTTTTTGTTGGTTGACTCATGATTAGCCACATTCACCCAGTTGTCCAAAGCTCGATTAAACTATCCCAGGGTTGATGTGCGCTATATTTCGATATTCCCATGCACAAGATCGACCGGGGTTTGGCCCTAAGGTTTTGACTTCAACTAATGGCATCTTGAGCGTAAAAAGCCTGCTGTTAAAAAAAAAAAAAACAAACAAAAAACATCCTTAACAAACTTGTGACAGAAAAAGGAGATTAACCAAGAAAACCTTTGAGGTAATCCTCTACTCGGAGGGTTTAATTAACAAAGCATCTTCTAAAATTTTGCATATTGACCGCACACTAATTAACATTACTTTAACTTTTAGAGAGTTCTTTGGAACACCCTTCCGACGATATGGATTTCAACAAGTGGAACCCCTTTTGGGCTGCGTGCTTTGGAGCGTTGGCCTGTATGATCATCATCGTAAACACTCTTTCCATCTCAATTCTTCTCAACAGAAGGCTTCGCAAGCGTCCGCATTACCTGTTAATCAGTTTGGCCTTTGCTGATTTAATGGTGGGATTATGTGCAATGCCGATTTACATGGCCACTGTGATTTCAGGCCAAAAGTTTGTCTCAGCACTCGTTTCCGATGCCGTGGATATTTTCACTGGAATTTCCTCGATATTCACCTTGGCCGTCATTTCTCTCGAAAGACTTAACGCTGTTGTTCGGCCACTTCGTCATCGGCAGCTAACCTTGTGTAGTTACTTAGTTGCCATAGTTACGCCATGGATTCTGTCGTTGCTGGTGACATCAGGTGGAGTGCTGGTTTTGTTTCATCTTATATCGAAACAGTTGTGGTTAAGCGTTCTTATCATCAGCTTATCGACTCCCTTTCTGATATCATGCGTTGCATACTCTGCCATTTGGAGAAAGAGAAGGGCTCGAGTTACAAGCAGTTTCCGAAAAAATCAAGAAAGTAGATTCTCGACGACGGTCTTCTTGATAACAGGAGCTTTTTTCTTGACATGGATGCCTTTTCAAGTCTTAAATGTTCTTGTACTTCAATGTGTATCATGTAGGAACATGCCCACAGCAATTTTTTTCCTCATTAAGTTTCTCCAGTTTAGTAACTCGGCTGTTAATTTCTTTATCTATTTTTTTCGGATTCCCAGTTATCAAAGAGCTCTCTTTGCTTTATTTTCTAGGTTCTTTGTTGAGAGGATGGTGTTCAAGGGATTATTATAATTACTATTATTAACTTTAATACTAACATCCTCGTGAGGTTTTTCAGGAACTATTTACAAACTATTTACAATTAATAAAAGCAAAAATGACAATAGAACTCAAAATCACAATTTATGATGGTATTCTACTAAAATTCTAGAGCTTATGAGGGAAATGTCGGCCCCAATAGTGTGTTTTCAGGGCGCGCTGGAAAGATGCCAATGAGGCACTTTGCCTGAGTTCATTATCCAAGTCATTCCATGTGTTGGCCCCTCTGTAGGAAAATGTGCGCTGGCCTGTAGCCGTTCTGTATAGCGGAATCTGCAAAGAGTTCCGCGTACGAGTGTTGCGAGTATGTATATTTGAGCGCTTGGTATTGAGGCGCAAGACCGTTC
>OX419335.1:4883380-4925880 GCA_948470475.1 Galaxea fascicularis | reverse complement strand
CTTGTACTGTCTTGATAGCGTCAATAAAGGTCTCCGTAGATTGTAGTTTGTGTCGGGATTCGTCAGTCAAGGGGTTCAGTATCGTAGTCAGGTATTTAGACAGTTGGTAAGTCGGCGACCCACAGAACGAGACTATGGGACACATAGGTACGCCAGGTTTGTGGAGTTTCGGTAGTCCGTAAAGTTTAGGTGGCTGTGGTACCTGGCACCTCAGTCTGTTGTAACGTCGGATGTCAATAGTACTAGTGCTGTTATCTGCTTTTTATTCATTGCTTCGAGTATCTTATCCGTGAGCAGGATGTTTAAGGTCTCTGTAGAATTAGCTTTTTTGTTGCCCCTTTGGTGTGAGGTAATTATAAGGCGGTTGTTTTTTGTGAGATAGGCGCTGAACTGATTCAAAACAACCCTTTCGAGGGCTTTGAAGCTACGGCTAGCAGAGATAACGATCTGTTGTTGGCAGCTTTTTCATGGTCACTGTCTTTAAGAATCGGAATCACCTCAGCCTCTTTCCAGTGTTGTCACATCCTTTGTAAAGGCTGGTCTCTGCTTATCTTTGGAGAGAATGGCGCGATTAATAATTTTCCAGAGTGAGCCAGAGTATTGTTGTTTTTATTAGCTGTGACCTCTTCAAAGGTGTGATCTTTTTCGGCTTCTTGTAGCTTTTTCTTGACCAAGTCACGGGAATGTTTGAAATTTATCCACTCAGTGTCTTGGCGAGACTGCCGTATGAATCGCTTCAGGAAGAGATCTCGGGATCTCATGAGATCCTTGATTTCGTGGTTCACAAAAGGGCACGGTCTACTCCGAAGTTTAATTTGTTTCACGGGAGTGTGTAAGCTCAGGACAGACTGCAAAGTGTCATTTAAAATATTGAGCTTAGAGTCTACATCAGTTTGATCGAAGATGGTGAGCAGGCAATCCGCTTCCTTAGCTAGATCCGTGACAAAGAGATCCGCATTATACTTCTTGTAACTTCGAGTGGTAATGTACTGAGGGGTAGTCTTGGGTTTCTTAACCTTGAGCTTGACAAAAACAATTGAATGGTCACTAATTGGTCGATGTAATACACTGCTATCATGCACTGAATTGTTGGAGGAGACTAGGATAACGTCGAGCAGGGATTGAGTGGTCGCTGTTAGCCTGGTTGGTTTTGTAATGAGTTCAGTTTCAAGTTCATATTCGTATAGAATTTCTCCAGAGCTTTGAATTCAGTGCCTGTTTTCTTGAGGCCATCGCAGTTTAGGTCGCCTAGGATTGTAATCGGTTTGTCAAGCAGTAAGGCTTGAATATAGCTGGGCTTAAGTACTTCTTCGAAGGAACTCAGAGGAGAGTCGTCGGAGCGATATGTCAAGCAAATTATTGTTGATTTTAGTTTCTTGCACTGGACATTTATCCAAAGCTGATGGAAATTTCGCTCGGATATCGATGACAACTCCTTCAGTACAGATGATTCGAGATCTTTACGGACATAGGCACATACTCCGCCGCCTCCTTTGTGAAGTCTATCTAACCTGTGTAATTTGTAACCCTCAGTTTGTATCTCTGCTGAAGTGATGGTGGTATTGAGCCATGTTTCAGAGATTGTAATGATGTCGCTTTTCCTTTCAGATGCAAGTTGTCGCAGTTCTAGCAAGTGAGCGCGATTTCTTAGCGATCTAATATTCAAATGAAGGATTCAAGCCCACCGGGCGCTTTGGAAGGTTGTTTATTTTCTTTAACGCGCTTTACTGAGCACAGGTTGATTATGGTGGCGGTAGAGAGGAGCAGAGCCGGATTTACGAAAATCCGACTTTTGCTTGAGATGGGATGAGAGATTTCGTTTCAGATTCTTTTTACTGTAGTAATCCTGTATACTATATAACACCAATGAAATACCAGGTGAGCTTTCGTGCGACAACATGATATAGATCACCGTTGCTGTGATATACGTAAAATGTTGCGCCTTCGGAAATGGTTTGGCATTTTACTGGTGTTTACATAATAAACAACATTACAGGACCATGAGATACGAAATTTTCGATCTTTTTCAGCACACGAAGAGAAGTTTCGTTCTCCGCGCGGCCATGTATCCTCTAAGTGTACATATATAGACCTATATGCCCTATTGAACCTTTTGTATGTTGTCAATAAAGGACTTTACGTCTGGATGCCCTAATTAGTGTTTTTGGCAGAAGTGGGGAAACGAGGTTTTTTTTTCTCGCACGTTGTCCCGTCCAGAATAAGTTCGTGTAAAAAGCACACACATTACGTAAGGACTGAAGCCGCACCTTCCTTTTGCTCTAGGGATCGTCCATGCAGAATTAAATTCCAATTCAACCATAACAAGAAAATAAAAACAAGTAGAGACATAATTCTTTACTGTAAGAAAGTCACAAGTTTGTTAAGTCAAGATTAATTCTCTGAAGACTGAAGTACGAGCGGTTCGTTCAGTTTTGGGAGCTATATTTATTGCTTGACAAAAACAAAAGCTATCTTAAGTACTTTTCCATTTTAATAATTGAAAAAGCGTCCAGGTGCCAATATTAAATTAGCTTCTATATGAAAATTTTCTGCAATTACCTGTTCTATTTGTTTGTATTAGCATCAAGGCTTTCCACAACGACTACTGTTGTGATATTTGGTCAAATGTTCTTTCAAACGGCCATCAGGGAAACTTTGATCTATATTCTCGGTTGTGGATCATTATCTTAAGATAGACAGAGAGGGGGTGTACAGCAAGTCACGCCGATGTTTTCAAATTTTTCCCCCGAGTTGATGCACTGGTTCAGAATAACTTATGGGAGTTCATTAACAAATGTTTGGATTTTATGTCATTCGTGGCCGATGGAAGCAATTCGTGTAAGCGTGAGGTGTTTAAACAAATGTGAATTCATAACTTTGTATTACAGGTGTTTTGAGTCTTGAGTCTTTGAGTGTTGAAAAGCAAAAACTGTTTTTCTCATGGTGCTCTTAAAGTTTGGAAGAGTACCGCAAGGGTCGAACTAAAAGAAAGGAAATTAAAATAGTTTTCAGTTGAGAGTTGAACGTAACTCGCGTTTGCTTTGAAAATTTGATTTTATCAACTTAGTTGATAATCAGGTAAATTGGTCACCGTAAAAAGATTCAAAAGGCTGACGTTTCGAGCGTCAGTTTTTCGTCGGAGATCTATGATTGGTTAGTAAAACTCGCGCTGCTTTCTCTTTCAGTGAGTCGAGAGTGTAATCAGAAGCCAAAACCAATAGTTACTTGTGCGTATACGTTTTTCTCTGCGATTGGAGCCGGCAACGCGTAATTGCCTGATTGTAATTGGCTTGTTGCACCGTCTGTACGCATTGTGATTCGCCAGACCTGTGTGATTGGCTGAAAACTGCTTCAAATTAACACTTGTTAGAAAGTATTAGGAAGGCTACCTGTGACTGCTGCACCTCTTCCCTGTAGGCCACTAAGTTCAAGGAACACAAACTAAACTCTCTTAAACGTCTGCAACAGTGCGCAATTTGTTGTTTAACGGAAGGTGTTCCTTCAGCGAATCGTCTTCCAGACTATCGTCTATATCTGTATATACCACACAAGTGAATAGTGCTTTTCGCGCGTTGCGATTGGCTAACTGAGTGGTGATAAGCAAAGTACTATTCGCCTGTACTATTCACTGTTGACAATCGCAAACCTTGCCGGACCGGCTCTCCAAGACATCTTTGTTACCTTATGTGACACTGGGACTAGCCACGCGGAGGCGCTTACTGCGCTGAACACTCACTTCACTCCTCAGAAGAGTTTACAATTCGAACGACACACCTTTCGCCAGGCTCATCAAGCGCCTAATGATTATCGATTTCTCAATACGTACCACGTCTTCGTCGACTGGGAGAGCACTGTGACTTCGAGAAATACTCGCTCGACGAGGCTGTTAAAGACCCATGACGGACCAATATGCTTTGCGCGCGTTAAGTCAAGTCGCCATATTTTTTGTGAGTCGAAAAGTCAAGTGAAGACCGTTGAATCCACAGCAATCCGCTTCCATCCGGCGTTTATGGTGCTTGATTTTACGTTTCGTTGCCCAGAGGATTTCACTATTTCACTTGTGTGTTGATTTTGATGAATTGCAATATCTGTAGAGTGAATATGATGAACTCCTAGAATTAAGCTCTGATCGTTTAGCATTTTGATGGCCGTACCTTCGCGTAAGTGGAGGCCACGTTTATCTGGTTGTGCCCGTTATATCATGGTACGATCATCTGTGTTTGCCGGCATGAGAGGAAAATTACTCTTGGGTTCTCGGAAGCAACGAACTGCCTTTGCTGAGTATCTACTGCATCAAACAGACCACAGAGCCTCAAGTTTAGGACCTTGCTAGAATTCGATGGTTTGTTTATTTCTTATAGCTTTGTTACAATGCTTATGTATCACAGCTTTGTTCATTTTAACAGCCCGTGTGAACGAGATGGACGGCAGGGAACATTTGGAGTTACCGAAAATTTTTCTCAAACCTCTTCAATCTCGACGGCTTCGTCTTCCTCCTTCTCGTTATCCGCTACTATTGAGCCATCTTTCGCCTAAATTTCTCTCCTCCAGAGAGTTTTCCAATAAAGACAGTGATGAACTCATATTGTGCTCTGATCAACCGACAAGCACGCGAAATATTCAAACTTTGGCGACCGCATGACACAATGGCGCTTCCTCCTTGTGTTTGTCAGAACAATAATAGACGCGCGCAAAGCATATTGGTCCGTCATGGGTCTTTAAGCCCAGCTAATTAAAACTCTTTTCCATAGGATCATATTTCTATGGGTCACGAGTGACCCATAAGAAAAAAAAATTCCGCAAAAAGTCGCGTTTTTTCCGATTTTCTCCAAATTTGGTACACACAAAGTTGAGAAATTTACCCAGTTCCTGTGCGAATTTCCGTAGGATACGTCAAGTCAGCTTATAAGACGATTTTTTTTGTGTTGGCCCATTCCCGACCGTCCCCCTTTTTATGGGTCGTGAGAGACCCATAAGAAAAAAAATCCCGCTAAAAATTGTGTTATTTCCAATTTTCGGCAAATTTGGTACACACGAAGTTGACAGATTTACACACTACCTGTGCAAATTTGCGTAGGATACGTCAAATCAGCTAAAAATAACGTTTTTTTGTGTTAGCCCATTCCCGACCGATCCTCCTTTTTATGGGTCGTGAGAGACCCATAAGAAAAAAAAATTCCGCGAAAAAACGCGTTATTTCTGATGTTCGCCAAATTTGGCATACAGGAAGTTGAGAGATTTACCCACTTCCTGTGCGAATTTGCGTAGGATACGTCAAATCAGCTTACATAACGAATCTTGTGTTTTTTAGCAGTATGGGGCTTCGTCGGCGAAGAGACTTCGAACGGTAAATTTGTCGACTAAAATGGTTTTAAAAATGATATTTGAAAGGGAAAAAGATCGCTTGGGGATGTAGAAGGATAAGGAAAGCGAACCAGACCAAGAACTGGAATGCGAGAGTGAAATTCAAGGTATGCGATTTATTTAGTTTCGACCGCGTGGTTTCAAGCGCTACGAAATATGGACTTGTAATGCGAAGAAATACTCTTGGCGTTGCTTTTATACGTTTGAATCCTCGCCAATTTCATGAAATGTATCCCTAAATTCACATTTGAAAGCCCAAAGGTTCTTTCGGAGTGATTTTAGGCCAAACGACGCGTTATTTCATTACAGACTCGTAACTCGATAGAGGTGTTGACAGATTGTTATTATGTTTCTATAGTGACAGACAGGGGTCAGAGGGGGGTCAAAAAAATTTCAAAATAATTCCGTCAATTCCGGGTTTGAACTTTTTCGGCCAAATTTTCAGGTCATTTTGCTCACAGAATAAGCTTCATTTCACTTTTCGTCACCTTAGGACCATATTACAAGCCTTTGGAGAAATATTAATTTGTTCTCAAAAGTTGTGCATAAATTATGCTAATTTGTCTCTTTCAGAATTTTTTCTGAAATATTCTGGGCTTTCATGATAAGATATATTTTTTCCAAAAAGCCCATTTTATACACTTTCAAATGAGATATTTCATTCCACATTGCTGTAAATACCTGCAGAGAAAAAATTAAGCATGTGATACAGTCAAATTTGTCACTTTTTTTGTACGGAAAAGAGTTTTAAACATTGTCACTCCAACACAATTCGCCGACTTGTCCTTCGTGAAAAATCCACCGTTTCTCTCAGTTTCTTGCTAGATATTGCTCGCTCCATGGAGTCGGCCAATTATCGAAAATGCCTCGCCCCAGGAAAACTCGGAATTCGTTCACCAACTGACAACACCAACCATCAGCGAAGAAGCACAAGCGAATTTTACTTCAGACAAACGGCAACAATGTACACATTGCGGTAACCAGCCCGACCACCAGCCACGAACCCCCAGATGCCCTGCTTTTCGTAAGACATGTTCCCAGTGTGGAACCCTACACCATTTTGGTCGTGTGTGAATGAAAAGAACCACAAATCCAGGCCGTCCAAATGGCAAACAGGCAGGGATACGGAAGGCCCGGTATGTTTGTTACTCTTCGGAGCTTCTTCAGGGTTGGCGGAGTGGTGAGAGCACACGCCTCCCACCAATGTGGCCCAGGTTCGATTCCTGGACTTGACGTCATATGTGGGTTGAGTTTGTTGTTGGTTCTCTACTCTACTCCGAGAGGTTTTTCTCCGGGTACTCCAGTTTTCCCCTCTCCCCAAAAACCAACACATCCAAATTCCAATTCGATCCGGGTGCAGGACCTCCCTGAAAGCCACTTCGCGGCGAGTGGAGCTTCCTGGGTAAATAGCATTGATTGATTGATGAGGATGAAAGTCATGAGGCATTTCATCTTGACCCTTGTAGTGTATTAGGTCAGCGGTGTCGTTCAATATAGATCCGGGAAACTGGAGAAGCAAGAGAGCGGGAAAGTGTACTGAGTGGAACCGGATTAAAGTGTATGTTTTGAGCCTTAGTGGCGTGCCTTTGTGGCTGTACTACACTACAAATTGGCGACGAGGATGACGAATTCTGTGGAAAGAGCGTTGCCGCCGTTAGACTTGACAGGCTCCTCATCTCAGGTCGCTGAACGTTGGCGACAGTGGAAACGATCGTATCAGTATTACATCGATGGCAAGGGAATCACGAATCCTGGTCGAAAAAAGGCTCAACTACTTCATTTGGCAGGTATGGTAGTCCAAGATATTTACGAAGATCTTCCAGATCCCGGGCCGGTTAATGAAGCAGCGGATGATGTCTATCAAGTATGTTTACGAAAGCTGGATGCTCATTTTCGAGCCGAGGACAACGTGCCTTTTGAGCGACATGTTTTCCGTCAGCTTGCGCCTGCACATGGGGAGACCGCTGACAAATTCATGGTTCGCCTTCGTAAACAAGCCCGTCATTGCAATTTTGGCGAAACTTTGAACGAAAATCTGCGGGACCAACTGATCGAGAAGTTGCCAGATGTCGAGTTGAAGAAAAAACTGCTGGAAGTCAATAATATTACTTTGGAAGCTGCACTGGATAAAGTTCGCAAGTGGGAAGCTTCGCGTGAGCAAGCAAACCAAATGGTCACTCCAGTTCTAGAGCCAGGGGCAAGCACTAATGTGGTTGAAGAAACTTCAGGGCGTGGATTTAGAGGAAAACAGCGTAAAACATGTTTCAACTGTGGTAAAGAGGGTCACTTTGCTCAAGACGGAAATTGTCCAGCTCGAGGTCGAAAGTGTGGTAATTGCCATAAATATGGTCATTATGCTAGCTGTTGCAAAGGGGGAAGAAGCCCAAAGCCGGGAAAACAAAGCATCATCCAACAACGGGGACGCGGACAGCGACGTCATGTTCAAGGACGACAGGCCAATTTTGTGGAGGGTCCTTTTGAGAACTCAGGTGAGGATGATACGTTTGCTTTTACTATAGAAGAACAGACATATGCTTTGTCGACGTCAGCTGAACCAGTGATCTCTGTGAGCATTGGTGGAGTCAGCATAGACATGTTGGTTGATTCAGGTTCTGCAAGCAACTTAATTAGCATGAGTACTTTATGGGAACTAAAACATCAGGGGCTAAATGTTGAGTTACAACCGTGCACAAAGAAGTTGTATGCTTATGGGGGTAGAGAGCTTGAAGTTGAAGCTCAGTTTCAGTCGGAAGTTTCTGTTGCCAAAACAAAGATTGTGACAGATTTTATTGTGGTCAAGACAGGGCGTTGTTTGTTGGGATATGCAACCGCCACAGATCTTGGAATCCTTCATGTGGGTCCAGTGGAAACTTTCAATGCAGGAAACTGTAACACTGTTGATGACACTTTTGTTGGAGAACTCAAGGCAAAATACCCCAGTGTTTTTCAGGGAATTGGGAAACTAAAGGATTATCAGTTGAAGCTACATATTGATCCTAGTGCTACCCCAGTGGTTCAAAAGATGCGACGAGTGCCCTTTTCACTAAAAGACAAGGTAACTGCCAAGGTCAATGAACTCCTTGAAAAGGACATCATTGAAAGGGTTGATGGGCCTACAACTTGGGTTAGTCCTGTGGTTATTGTTCCAAAAGCATCAGGCGATATCAGGTTATGTGTTGATATGCGAAGGGCTAATGAAGCCATTATCCGCCAGAGGTTGCCCATACCAACCATAGATGAAGTACTCGAGAGTCTTAACGGAAGTGCTGTCTTCTCAAAATTGGATTTGAGATGGGGTTTTCACCAGATCGAGTTGGATGTTGAGTCAAGGGATATCACTGCCTTTGCCACCCATGATGGAATATTTCGGTACAAACGTCTAAGCTTTGGTGTCAACGCTGCCCCAGAAAAGTACCAGCATATCATCACCCAGTCAATGGCAGGCTTACAAGGTGTGGCTAACATAGCAGATGATCTTATCGTTCATGGTCGAGACACCGAAGAACATGACAAGAACCTACAGCAAGTGTTAGAGCGACTTAGTGAGAAGCAGCTGACTGTGAACGCTGACAAGTGTACATTCCGGATGAACAAAGTGGTGTTCATGGGTCTTTTACTTAGCAAGCATGGAATTGGACCGACTGAGGAAAAAGTCAGAGCCATTGTAGAAGCAAGTAAACCACAGACACCTTCAGAAGTTCGTAGCTTCTTGGGGCTTGTGGGATTCAGTGCCAGATTTATCCCTGATTTTGCCACCACTGCAGATCCTCTTAGGAAACTTGCAAGGCAAGGAGAACCGTTCGTGTGGGGTAAGGAGCAAGAGGAATCATTCCAGAAATTGAAAAGTCAAGTGGCAAGTGCACCAGTTTTAGCTTACTTTGATAAGCATGCGTCTACCCGTGTCGTTGCCGACGCCAGTCCAGTGGGGCTTGGAGCAGTTTTGGTGCAAGAGAGAAATGGAGAGAGTCGTGCTGTCTGTTACGCCAGCCGCAGTTTAAGTCAAGTGGAGCGCCGTTACAGCCAAACAGAGAAGGAGGCACTAGCTTTGGTCTGGGCGTGTGAACGCTTCCACCTCTACCTGTATGGGCTCCCACAGTTTGATCTTGTTACAGATCATGAAGCACTCAAAGTCATCTATTCACGCAAGTCGAAACCTTCTGCGAGGATTGAACGCTGGGTTCTGCGTCTTCAACCCTATAACTATCAAGTCTGTTATGTCCCTTCAAGGAAGAATATAGCGGACGCCCTTTCTCGACTGACGAAAATACCTGCTTCAGATCATTCCTTACGAGATGATGGATATGTACGAATGGTAGCTCTGCATGCTGTCCCTACTGCACTGAGAATCAAAGAGGTTGAGCGGATCTCAGCGCAGGATCCAGAGTTGCAAGCAGTCAGAAATTGCCTCATTGAAGGAAAGTGGGACAGTGCTCCTAAGCCGTACTTGCCTGTTCGCAACGAGTTGACCTTCATCGGTCATGTAATTCTCCGGGGCACAAGAATAATCGTACCCCACGCTCTTCGCAAGAGAGTTGTCAGTCTGGCTCATGAGGGGCACCAAGGAGTCGTAAAGACAAAGGAGAGACTTCGAACGAAAGTCTGGTGGCCTGGAATGGATCGTGATGCAGAGAGAAGATGCTCAGAGTGTTATGGATGTCAGCTGGTAACTAAGAATGTTCCACCTCCACCAGTGAAACCAACGATGCTACCCAAACAACCATGGCAAGAAGTAGCTGTGGATCTGATGGGGCCATTGCCATCTGGAGAACACCTGTTAGTGCTCATTGATTATTACAGCCGGTGGATGGAAGTCGATATCATCCGAGCAACCTCCAGCAAAACCATTATTCATTGCCTGGATGCCCAGTTCGCGAGGCATGGAATACCTAGAGGTCTGCGTACCGACAATGGTGCCAACCTAGTGTCTCAGGAAATGGAAGAGTATCTGAAAGAAATGGGGATTGAACACCGGTACACGACACCTCTTTGGCCACGTGCCAACGGAGAAGTAGAAAGGCAAAACAGATCGCTGTTGAAATCAGTTAGAGCAGCTCACGCCGAAGGAAAGGATTGGAGAGAAGAGTTAAACAAGTTCCTTTTGGCGTACCGGTCAACGCCGCATTTGACTACAGGAAAGAGTCCTGCAGAGTTGCTGTTTAGAAGGAAGATTACCACTAAAATGCCTGAGCTCGTTGATATGGAAGATGAGGAAGTGGAAGTAAGTGATCAAGGAGTGCGTGATCAAGACACCCAAAGAAAGCAGTCTAACAAAGACTATGTTGACAGGAGATTTCACGCGAGAGACCGTGAGATAAAGGAAGGAGACACTGTTCTGTTAGAGAAGAAGAAAGAAAATAAGCTGTCACCTTCGTATGAGAAGGAACCCTATGAAGTGACGTCTCGTTACGGGGACCAAGTGGTATTGTGCTCACCACAGGGAGTTCAGTACAAGCGGAACCTTCAGCACATCAAGCCATTTCATAGGCCAGTCGAAGACAACCAGGGAACTTCAATACAAGATGCTGATTCCCCAACTCAAACTAAGACAACTGAGTTACCGCCTGTGGAAGAGAATCCTGTACCAATGGCAGAAGCACCACCAGAGATTGTACCTCCTGCAGTATCTGCAGCTGAGCAGCCTTTGAGGAGATCTAGCAGGATCACTAAGCGTCCAAAATTGCTGAATGATTATGTTCTACATTGAACTCAGCCAAATCTATGAACTGTCACATTTATTGTTGTGTTACTAGAGTGACATTTTGAACATTCTTGTTTGAACTTACTTTCAAACGCTTGGTTTACAGAATTGTCCGTTTGTTTAAGTTCTGTGTTATTAGCAAGTAAGCATTTAAGCGAACAAAGAGAGGGATGTAGTGTATTAGGTCAGCGGTGTCGTTCAATATAGATCCGGGAAACTGGAGAAGCAAGAGAGCGGGAAAGTGTACTGAGTGGAACCGGATTAAAGTGTATGTTTTGAGCCTTAGTGGCGTACCTTTGTGGCTGTACTACACTACAACCCTAACCAAGAAAAGTCAGATATCACAGTTACTATCGAAGGTACCCCAGTCAAAGTTTGCATTGATTTTGGTGCCACAGCGAGCACCATTGACTATGCAACATATAAGGCGATCAGTGCTGCAAAAACGGTACCTCTAAAACCCACAAATGTGAACATTGCCAGAAATTTAGGACAAGATGGCGGTGGCGCCTGAGCACCAAGGCCAGTATGGCGGCAAATTCATGTAAAGAAATGTATGGAGATATGAAATTATTTTCATATATATCGATAATTAGGTTGCGGTCCTTGGAAACTATTACGTTTGTGGAATGAGCTCCTAGAGGGTGCAGCTGTCATAGTGAGCTACATAGATCTTCTAAACGCAACTGTTATAGATGGCTGGTTTACCATAATAAGGGGGTGCTCTCGCATTGATGACCCTCTATCCAAAAAAGCTAACATGGTGAAACAGGCTTACAAGAAAACAACAGGGAGGAAACGCCAAGAGCGAGGGTTGGACGCTGTCGGGTCGCAACTACACTGCCCCCTACAATCTCCTCGACGAGCAGCTGCGCTACGACCCCGAAATCGCCCAAATTCACGAGACCTTCCAGCAGCCCACCGGCGCCACCGACGCCGTTGCCATGCAGCACGATGTCGATTACGGCAGCTGCAGCTTCTGCAAAGAGAAGTATGGCGAGGACGAAAAAAAAGTGCAAGCTCGCCGCCGACTGCAAGATGGTCAAGGCTCTCGACGCGATCCCGTGGAAAAAGCGGCAGTGGGGCCACGCGCTTGGCAGGAACGCGATCAACACCAAACAGAAAATTGGTTTGGGAGCCGGAAGGGCGCAGGAAAAAACGCCTTGTTGGCGCGCCCCCTGCTCGCCTTTCTGCAGATCGTTTCCGACTGCCTTCTCCGGTTTTTCCAAAGGGTCAACCAGCTCCTCCGCCAAAACTTCGGCGACCGGTTCCTCTTGAGGGGTTGAATAGCAAGGGGCGATTTTTACGGTCCCGACTCTTGCAGAATTTTCAGGAGCTCCTCTAGCGGAATGCGAGCCATTTCGGTCCACGGCCCGTCTTCCCGGCGGCAAAGATTCCCGCGCCGGGTCACCTCCCGCAAAACCCCCGTCTCGACTTGCCGCACCTCTTCGGCCGCTTTTGTTTCGACGGTTGTGGCGAAAGTGAATTTGTGCAGGAAGCAGGTTCGGAACGCGTTGTATTGCAGCCGCCTCCAAAGGTCGCCCGTGTGACCGACCTTGAAAACCTGGTTGGCGCCTAAATAAGCGTCGAAGGTCACGTGGTGCGCCACGTAGAACCCGGGGATCTTCATATCCAAGGCAATTTCCAACTCTAACAGCAGCAATTTTTTCGTGAACTCGAGGCAGCGGTCGCAAACCATCGGAATGTTTCGGCTGGTCGCGAACTGCAAGGCCGCCGCTTCCTCCGCGGCTTGCGCTTCCGCCTCAATTCTTCCAAAAACCTCCACCCTCAGCCACCTGCTTGGCCACCTTGCTTTCGGAACATTCACCCGCGCCCGGCGTTCCGCCCCTCGCAGGGGCTGGCTCAGCCCCAGATGCGCGACGGCTCGGTTCAGGGCCTCTTCTTCCCGATACAGGGGCCACCTCCCCTTCTGCCCTTAGGGCTGGGGGGAAGGGGGCGGCTCGGGGAAAAAGATTTCTTTAACCGTGTGGGGGCTTCCGGTTTCTGAATCCGAAGGGGACTCGAAGTCCAACCATGGGGCGAAGACTGGGGTTTTGCGTTCCTCCAGCCCAAGGGGTCAAGGGGGAAGAGAGGGGGGGGGGGGGCTCGGCAGCCATTGGTTCTCGGGGGGGGGCGCCCCTCTCTAATGGACGGGCTGCTGCCCTCCCCAAAATGGTTGCCTCAAATGGCCTCGCGTTGCCTCGCGCTTAATAATGACGTCCCACGCGGATTCACGATGTCTGGTTTTAATTTAAATTATGTTTCAGGGCAATTAATTTAATGACATCTACGTAACACCTTTCTCTCGCCTGCCGCGGCATCAGCTTACGGCGCCTGATGAGAATTTTTTCTCGGGCAAAGCTCGTCATGCAGGCCTGGTTATTTTTGGAAACGCAACAAAACAATACAACAACAAAGAAACCCACAACACAACACATCAATACACAACGCAATACACTTTATTTGCATTTCGCGTTCCTTAAAATAACTAGATTTGTCAAAACGTCCGATCAAGGATTTAATTTAGAGGATGGCTCCTAGAGATAGGCTCCTGGTTTTCTTTACTGAGAGGGTTGTGTACAGGGAATCATGGTGCTCATTGGGGGACTGGGTGCGGTAAAGTGGAGGGAGGGGGCTGTTGGGGTAGAGCCAGATCTACGAAAATCCGACATTTGCTTGAGATGGGATGAGATTATTTTTATTGTAGTAATCCTGTGTACACACACCTATACACCGAATGGAGCCTTATCGCTTATTGTCAAAAACAAGCAAATTCAATTGCGCGAGCGTGCTTCATATTCCCATTGTGCACGCTGATGACGTCGGCAAATGAATGCCTCGAGAAAAAATTTTCTCCGCGAGTGACTTCGGCATTTTGCATTCGAAAACGGTGGTAAACTTCAGCAAAAAGTTAAACTAAATATAGCAATAAGCGAAACAGCTGATGAAGACGATCTACCTACTTTTTCTTTGGGACTGGAGTTTTAACCGCTCAAAAACAACCCAAAGGAAAAAAGTGAACAAACAAGGCGGCTTTCATCGCGTTTCGCAAGTCTAAGTAAGTCGAAGATGGAAAACTCTTTTGAGAAAGACACTCTGGAAGAACCAAACAAACAACAAATTGGCCTGTTGGAACATTCAGAGAGGTAGATACTTCCATTTCAACCTTAAGAAATGGAACGTCATTACGTACGTCAAGGTAGGATCAGTTTTCAGAAATCATGATACCGTTTAAAATTCTTTACTATCTTCTAATCCGTTGAAATAACAAAATTAAACAAGACTCGGTTACTTCGGAAACGTGTTGTCTCTTTGACTAGGTTTTGAGTTGTGACTTGTGATCTTTATAAGTGTGGTGTTTGAGTCGAGTCTGTCGACCCCGTGTGCTGATTTGTGTCTGACACATCAAGTTCTATACCGAACAACTCTATCTAGTACTGCTGAATGACTTTGTAACTTTTTCTGAGCCAAAACCCTGCGGGGGCAATTACCTAGCGATACATTTTACAACATGATAGTGAGAAAAGACATCATGACACATAGATTCTTAGAGATGATTAGCACTAGCGGAAAACTGAAGATGAAAAAGAGGTAAATGCATGTGACGTAGTCAGCCATAAGATTTAAAAACTCGCCCAAAGGCTACAGGTTCAAACAAGTCTAAAATTTGGCGTTTGTAGCTCACGACGCTTCCGAGATTGTCAATCGGAACTGACTTAGCTTCGGCTACAGTTGAAAGTCAGAAATTTTACTTGCCCTTTTTCAGAGACTTTGGCATATCAGTTACGCAATCCTTCATTCTTTATTAATGTTTAATTCCAATTAGAGTATAACCTTTGAATATAATTGACGTATTGAATGTCAGAGCTTTAATACGGGTATGTTGGGGGTCCTACCAAATGGGAAATCGTGGTCAAAGTGGTATTTAAGTCCGTAAACCGGTTGATCCCTCAGTTGGTAGAGTGCCGGACTACCGTGCGGGAGGTCGTGGGTTCAATCCCCGGCCGGACCAACACTCAGGGTCTTTAAATAACTGAGAGAAAGTGCTGCCTTTGTAATGACATCTGCAAATTGTTAGACTTTCTAGTCTTCTCGGATAAGGACGATAAATCGGGAGGTCCCGTCTCACATCACTTCAATGTTCATAACCTTGTGGGACGTTAAAGAACCCACACACTAATCGGAAAGAGTAGGGCATGGAGTTCCCGGTGTGCTGGTCTGGTCTTTCTGCTATTTTTCATGATTTCTTGGGTTGGGTGGGTTGGATGATGTAAACCGCATTTGAATATATATACATAGAAAATGCGGTATATAAATCCATTACCATTACCATTATCATTATCCCTATTTGTTCAATTTAGCCAGCAGAACAGTTTCAAGTAGAACCGTTCAGTTTTCAGTAAATTTCCTTGTTAACAGGAAATGCTGGAAGGTTGCTGCAAAGATATCTGTGATGAGAATGTGCACCCTATGAATCTTGCCAAAAGTAATTAGTACAATTTAGACCAAAAACGAAATCTGTTGAAATAGATTTTGCTTTGATCATGCCTGTACCTTTTAAGAGTGCCAAGCGGGGGACGGCCAAAACAAATACTTTTTTTTATAGTGTTTTCGGGAATGAACCCTTGGGGAGATAAATTGGAAATAGTAGAGCTTTTTTTTTGGTAGATTTATCACAAAGGATATCTTATCTGATTGCTAACGATTTGATATATATTGCCAGGTAGATTTAATATATCTGATGATAGATAATACACTTATTGTCGTGTTAGGTGTCGTCCATGAGTAACAGCGCGAAATCCCCTGATGGCATGTCCACAAATTGAATATTGTTTCCAAAAGCAGCATCTGTTTCTGTGATATTGTGCGTTAATGAAAATTTCTCTTCAAGTTTAAGCAGCTGCACGACATAAAAATATATTGAACGGTTCAGGGTGGAGTTAAAATGTTCAGGGTTCCTAAACACGAACCGCGGAATATTGTGACAGGTAGGCCACTTTTTATTTCCCTCTTAAAATTGTTACGTACAACGTGCAGTAGATCGACCAAATCTGAGTTCACGAATCCACTGTTGATTGAAATTGTTTGGTGAAAGGCTATCGACTGGCCAGCGATGAGCAAGATATCAAAGTGCTACATGAAACAATTTTAGTACCACCTCTGGTACAAAACGAAAGAATTTCTTTGAAAGCGATCGGTAACTGATTATCTCAGTTGTGAAACGAATATGTCAAATTGATCTAGAAATTGGAGAACTAAAAACTATGTTCCTCTTGTACAAAAGCAATAACTGTAAAGCCAAAGTCATGTAAGACTGAGGTGTTACGTAACAAGGTGTTAACAAAAAAGAAAACAAACGCAACACGAAGTTTTTTTAACCAGAGTCCTTGACATCGCGAAATCTAGGAAAGACACGTAAGTATCTAGAGGCGACAAATTCAATTTGATAGCTTTCTTGTAATTCCTACGTCCTTAGTAGGCAGACTGCGCGTTTTTGAAGTTTTTTTTTTTCAGAACCTCATGGTGGGTAATCTTTATAGTTGTGAATGTTGTAAAAAAAAATGATACCTTAGATACGAGGGACTCGACAAATCAAGGATCAGCAAGCGAATTCTTTAAGTTGGAACTTTCTCAAAATTTGTTTTCCCATACATAATCCTTCGAATTCATGACTAAAATGCTCGACAGTAAGTTAAAATGTCGACGTTAGTTCCCAAACGGGTCTCATCGGCTCTATTAGAACTAATAATGGCTCCTCACCAAATGTTCGTTTTCAGTGACATTAGCCCTTTTGTTCGAAAATTGGGACGAGCGCCTTAATTTCCGCTCCCTCGGGCTTGGTGCTTACTCATAAGATCGATGATCAAAAGAAAGAGGGACTGCTGGCAGTCTACCATTTTTATTTTTGATTTATGTTAGAAATATTTGGTTTTATCAACGGAGTTGATACCATCGCACGGGCTGACGCTGGTTTCGAATCCAACATCTTTAAGAGGTGAAGCGTAGCGAAATGTTTTTCTGAAACAAAATAAACAACGCAATGAAGCGTAACAGCGGGAATTTCTCGTTATACAACATTTAGGTTTAAATTGAACTACCGCGTTACAAATGTTATAAAACAATTGGTTCATGCGTCAGCTGAGTGTGCGTTCATCGAGATATGAAGCACTTGCGAAGTTTGGAGAGCACTCTTTCGTGCTCTTCAAACTTCCCGCGTGCTTCATATTTCGATGAATGCACGTTGACGCATGAACCTTAATGAATTTCTAACTTGCAGGTGTTTTGAGTCTTACTAAGGGAAAATATTATTTTTCGCTTGGTGCTCTGCTCTTGAGGTTTGGAAAGAGTAACGCAAGGGTCGAACAAAAACAAAGAAAATTAGAATAGTTTTCAGTTGAGTGTTGAACGTAACTCGCGTTTTCTTTGAAAATTTGGTTTTATCAACTTAGTTGACAATGTAAATTGGCCACCAGAAAGAGATTCAAAAAGCTGACGTTTCGAGCGTCAGTTTTTCGTCGGAGATCTGTGATTGGTTAGTGAAGCTCGCATCGCTTTCTCTTCCAGTGAGAGCTTAACAAGAAGCCAAAACCAAAACCAATAGTTACTTGTCAGGCGTATACGTTTTTCTCTGCGATTGGAGCCGGCAACATGTAATTGCTTTATATTGTAATAGGCCATATTCGTATTCTCGGTATTGAACTGGATCTAGCATGAAGTGGAGGCTCTTGCGGGGGAATACATTTACATATGAAAAGATTCCCCCGCAAGAGCCTCCACTTCATGCTAGATCCAGATCAATACCGAGAATACGAATATGGCCTATTGGCTTATTGCACCGTCTGTACCCACTGTGATTGGTCAGAACTTTGTATCTGGTTTTCCAATTGAAAACTGCTTCAAATCAATACTTGTTAGAAAGTATTAGGAAGACTACCGGTAGCAGCTGCACCTCTTCCCTGTAGTCCACTAAGTTCAAGGAACACAAAGTAAACTCTCTTAAACGTCCGCGAGTGTGCGCAACTTGTTGTTTAACGAAAGGTCTTCCTTCAGCGAATCGTCTTCAAAACTATCGTTTATGTTGAGGTGGGTGTGACTTTCCTACAAACGTTTTACTGCTTCTACAAAAAGAACCAATGAACTTTAACTAAAAGAGAACAGTTTATTTCGAGTAAACGAAATTGTCTCTTTCCATTCACCCTTGCCTTTAAAAAGGCATTTTTAAGTATCTCGTGGTGTTTGAAGCCTAAAAGTGGTGTTTCCATTAGCTAGAAGAAGAAGGGAACAAATCCCCTCTTGAGAAATTGGCAGCTCAGTGAAGTTTCCACGACCTTTGTTGGGACTGAACTATTTGCTTTTCGAAATGCTAGCGGGCGTTTTGTTGACTGCCAAAAACAGCAAATATCACCCTTCCGAAAACCGCGTCAGGAGTTACTATATATACCCAAAGTTAATGTTATAGGCCTACCAACTGAATTTTATCTCAGACGGTCCAAAATCTGTTTTGACGCAGCTCGTGTGTTTTTTTTTTCGCTGTTGCTCGGCCACTTCGTCATCGGCAGCTAACTTTGTATAGTTACTTTATCTATTCCATTTTCACTGCATTAGTTAAAACATAGTAACTAAATTAAATAAAGAGAGAATTAACTATACATTGCTGTATTTAAGCGTTCTTATCATCAGCTAATCGACTCCCTTTCTGATATCATGAGTTGCATACACTGCTATTTGGAGAAAGAGAAGAGACCGAGTTACGAACAGTTTCCGACAAAATCAAGAGAAGAGATTCTCGACGACGGTCTTCTTGATGACGGGCGCTTTTTTCTTGACTTGGGTGCCTTTTCAAGTCTTAATTGTTATTGTAAGTAGATGTTTAACATGTTGGCGCGCGAATATCCTATGCAACTGCTGTGATCCAAGTTTAGCAACTCGGCTGTTAATTTCTTCATATATTTTTTTCGGCTTCCCAGTTATCAAAGATTTTTGTTTGCCCTCTTTTCTTGGCGCCGGTAATGTTCGGTGTTATTTACTGAGAGGGTGGTGTATAAGGAATCATTGTGTCCGGTGGGGGTTGGATTGGACGGGCAATCGGAGGGAGAGACAAGCACGTATAAAAAGCCGGCATTAAGATATTTCCTTTAAGCTTTTATGAGGGTGATGGAACACGTTTCCCGGAAAATGGTCCTTTCACAATTCTTGAAAAACAAAGACATAATGAAAATCAAGGTTTAAGGCGAATTAAACATTTATTTCTCCTTTAACGGAAATAGCAAAATCATGCTTTCACATTTCTACGGGAAAAAGAGGGCCGATCATGAGTCACGAATCACCCTCTTTTATACCAGAGCAAAGTCTTTTCGCGTAGCGGCTCCTGTATAATGGAAAAACCTCAGCCGCTAGCTGTCTTCAAAAAGAAATTGAAGACTTACCTCTTTCAGGAAGCTATTGAGAATTTTTTAGCGGCTTTAATGGCGTTTTTGTATTTAAAATCAGATTAATCTTTTTGCCATGTTCGGAACTTTTTTTAGATAGCATAGTTAATTTAAATTTTTCAGTTATTCATATATTAAGTTACAGAGTTGCTACCTATAGAGCCCTGGTGATCGGCATATGTAAATAGCGCAAAACAAAAAAATACACTGATTAAATTATTATTCTTAGAAATCTTGACGTCCTTAACGCTCCGTGGCGATAAACAAGGACTGTGTTTAAAACCGTACCCTTTCAAACAAACTGTTTGAAATGATCTACCATTTTGAAGTATCATTTTGGGATCGTCCCTGTAAGAACCATTTGTAGTCGTGAGGTTTATGATCTGCTTGTTTGACGTTTGAAAGTAATTAACTTTGTTTGGCGTGGACTGCGTTGAATTGAATAAAGCGGAGACTAAATACTTGTTCCTTTTTCGGAATGCTTTGTAAGCACTAGCTATTCTTTGCCTACATTGTGGTGACACCTTGGCAAGGCTTTGCCTTTTCAAGGCTAATGGCTACGACTTAAGGTCTCTGGGTCCGCACTAGGAGCAATTTTAAAAGTGAGGGGTCGCTCCCGCTTCTTCAACTGAGCAGAGACTGTTAAAACGCATCGAACTCAGGTTATATCATAAGACTTACTCCGTCAGGCTTGGGTGTTTTTCTACGAGGTCCACCAGCTTTAGCCGACCACTATTATCTTGTGAAAGTATTTTTCAGTTTTGGAAAAGTATTTTACTAAATTTATTACTTTTTCCAAGAAAAGCGGGGGTGGAGCGGCCCTGGTGCCCCCAGCCCCCTGCCCCTGCGTAGTCTCTTACTGTGTACGTTTGAACAAAGTATTGCCCGTTACTTCGTGTTGGAGACATACATGTCTTGCTGTTATAGAAGCTTGTCTTCCAAAACTAGCGCGTGTTCCCCTAAATTGTGAGGCTGTTTACAAAGACGTTAAGAAACCGTCCGGATTGCTTTAAATGTATCATTATAATTACAAAGTGAAGACACACAGTTTATTGGGATCAATGTCATTAGCTGCGCAACTGCGCACCGACCCCTCCCCAAACCCAACATTAACACTAACCTATTAACTTATGACTTGTTTTGTCACGGGAGGGGTAGGGGCGCAGTTGCCTCGATGCCGATCGGTATTTATGATCCCGTGAACGCCTCATCACCATTATATCATGCAAAACAAGACGTCGAGAAATCCGTCTTCGATTGTAGGTAACAAGTTAAAGACGGCCCGGGAGAACTAAATCTTGGGATTGGGTTACTTTCACTCAAAACACTTTGAGCCTGAACTTTCTAAACAGCTTCAGTCAGAGAGCACATGCGTAGGTCGTTCAGATTTAATCTGTTCTGACATGAATAGGAAATCGTATGTTTGATTGCAAAATCCTAAGTCATCGCTAATTCTAAGAGTGCTCAACCGTTAAGAAAAATCGGTGCGAATTCATAGTAGCTTGAGAATCAATGGAAAAGGAAAATTCGACATCGGCATCGGCATCGGCATCGTCATCGGCATAATCGGCTCGGTCTCCGCAGTGGGCTGTAGCATCACTTCACCTTGCGTTGTCTTGACAAATTTGAACATATTCTTTACGCATCACATTTCCTTCGCTACTCGAAATCTTAGAGGTTAGAACAGGCTATGCCATAGGATAATTGGGTAAAATGGCATTCTGATAAATTTGTAGTTACAACCGAAAAGGTTTAGAAGAACGAAGACGAATAAGATGATCTGTAATTTGCGCCACCCGAGGAGGCACGGGCCCTAGTTGTTGCTCCTTGGCCCGTGGAGTGGATGACTTCTTCCAAAAAGCTAGGAAACAGAAATAAAAGGAAACCACACGTGTTAAAAAGGGAGATGCTAACAATTCAGCTATTTGTATCTCGCTAGCTATGTGTTAAGTCGAACAAGCAAGACCGGAGCCAGTAAGGTTTAGAAGAACGAAGACGAATAAGATGATCTGTAATTTGCGCCACCCGAGGAGGCCCGGGCCCTAGTAAGGAAAACGAGATATAGCTCTTCAGCTGGTTGGTTTCTCGTTTAGAATTTTTCGCGGCTCGTTCAACTACTGATATAGGGATGGAGGAAAACGACGCTCGAAAACGGGTACAATTAAGTACTGTGTTTCAGTTTGGCTTGTTGCGTGAGAGACGTGTGACATTTTGTTATCAGCGAACCTCAGGTGTTTTTACTAATGTCCATAGCCAAAGAAACCTTCTGAGGGGGGCGGTGGGCGGTGGGAGGGGACTGTTGTAGCGGGAAAAAACAGGAAATTGAGGTGTAAAATAAGCCTGCCATAGGCATTCCCATTCCCAACTGGCTTCACTTGTCAATAAGCCACGGGGGAGTGCACAGCTGACAAACTTTTCTATAATCGTTGAATGTTGTCCTTCAGTAGTATTTTGTAATAATCTACAGGTTCAAGTGAGGCCTGTAACTACTGCTTCTCCTCTGTTACAATTTCCAACAACAATTGGAGGAACAAAAAAGGAGGAAATAAAGGTAATTTTAATAGAGAAAAAGCAGTAGTAGCAGGCCTCACTTGAACCTACACATCAGTTAAACTTTTATATGACCATCACCACTGAAATTTGTTTTACTTCGGATAACTTTTTTGGTGAAATTTTGGACGTTTTGGTTTTAACGGTGATTTTAAATCACAATTTTGTTTTAAAAAACAGTCCAATGGAGTGAAATATCTCATTGACTGACGAAAACTATTCTCGTCAACAGTTGAAGGGTAAACACGCAAGAAAAAATGCTACTTTTTCGAAAGTATGTAATTTTCTCGTTTCCCCTACTGTTGAACAATCCCTTACCTAATCCGGAGGTTGATACTTAACTGAACAACGCATAACATTTCAGTTACTCCAGATAAACAGTTCTTGGAATAATTGCTGGTTATTTCAGGAGCAAAATCCTGCCATTATCGGTGTACATGTTGAGAAACATTTTTGCTCACAAATTGTCCACTGAACCGTTACTCAGACTGAGGCTTAGGCCTAGTTTATACGTCGCGCTATCGTCGAATTTAATTCAGAAGGATTTGATTCACATTAAATTCGTCGATCCGTCGAAATAAATTGCTCATTGTGGTTTTAGACGTCGAAATTAATACAGTCGAATTTAATTCTGTGATGACGTGTTTCTGATCAGAGGTTACATTTTGTAGTAAAATAATTTATAATACATTAAATAATGAATGTATTTAATTCGATGCTTCACTAATGTGATGTGTAATGTGATGTATAAATTGAAGACGCGTTCCCAATATTTTATTCGTCTTTCCAAGACGTACAATTCGTTTTAGACGTCGCGCTATCGTAGAATTCGACTGCTTTTTGGGGTTTTAATTCGTCTGAATTAAATTCAACGATAGCACGACATATAAACTAGGCCTTAGACTATTTATTTCTTTTATGACGTCATAGAAACGCAAGGTGGATGTACCTAATTTTAAAGATTATAAAAAGCGCAAATTAACGTAAGAAGGCCTTAAGAAAAAACTTCATGTTTGATGTACTGAAGTATACTGATTTAAAATCAACTAAGTACATTTTCTGTTGATTGTTCGGAACGCTAAAAATGTTGATAAACAGGAAATAATACTACACAGGAAAACAAAGAACAAACAAGCATGTGTGCGCATTTCATGCAATTTTCTCGATGTTCGTAATGTTTACTCTTTTAAACACCATCCGGCTTTTAAAACACACAAAAACTCGTAATTAATTGCCTTTCCCATTAACACTGTAACTGCAAATTTCGCAACATTTGCGTAACTCAAATTAAACGCGAAATTATTTTGACGTTTGCTGTCAGTTATTTAGTGACGAGTCATTATATCCTCATATTGACCAGTGCGAAAAAGTATTGCTCACGAAAGCCATTAGAGGAAAAACAAGATATAAATTGAAAATAATTCTGCTTCTTTCTTCTTTGAATAAGAGAGTACTGTGAAGCAAGAAGGTCATGAGATTAAAGAAAAGTGTTAAGTAAAGAATATCGCGTCAGCCACTGACAAACTAAATAGAGTATCAAAGTACACACCGAACTGTTGTTAGAGACCTTGATAAAGGGGGTGGGGAGGAAGAGAAGAGAAGAAGAAGAGAAGGAAGGAAAAAGAGGGGAAGGGACGGGACGGGACGGGAAGGGAAGGGAAGAGAAGAGAATGGAGGGAAAAGAGGGGAAGGGACGAAACAGGACGGGAAGGGAAGAGAATGGAAAGGAAAAGAGCGGAAGGTAACGTAAGGGAAGGAAAGGAAATGAACGGAAAGGCAGGGAAGAGAGAAGAGGGGAGGGGAGGGAAGACATTAAGTCACTTTGTCCAAAGAAATTTCAACTGAAGGTGGTTCCGGTGGTTCCGATGCTTACAAAAACAACCTTACTTCAATCGAGAACGTAGCCTGCTCACCGAAAAAGCAATACGTGTTTCCAGGTGACGAGATAATTCGTCTTTTGCAAGCTATTCATTCCCACTGATTTTGCACATCGTCAAAACTTCAGAAAATTCTCTCTCTACCTCGAGATCCGTCACTGTGGGTGGCTCGTCAGCAATAGCAACGAATTTTGTCTGCCACTAAGAGAACACTATTTTGTTGTATATGTAACAAGTCCCCGTTTTAATGAAGCCTGGAGGCATCGATAATTCTCAGTTTAGTTTCGGCGATTCTTTCCCAAACCGAAGAATAACTTTTCTTTCAGAGCTTTTTGCTGTGCAATTTAAAGTACCAGAAAAAGGTTTACATAACAAGAGGCATTGCACGTCCTGTAATTATACAAATGCGTGACTAGATTTTTAATTCGAACTAAGCACTTTGGAAGGGAAAAGCAGATAAGTACTTAATGAAATAATCTTCATTCATTCATAAGTTCTAAACGCTAGTGCGAAAATTGGTACAAATCCGAAACGGAAGATACAACAAAATTCTTCTAAATGCTGTTTACTCAGAGGTAATTTAAAATTGACAACAGACGACAGTTCGGCGTAGCTGAAACAACGCTTTCCGGAACTGGATGCCCATAACAAAAAACGAGCACTTCGACTCGTTCGTAACACGTCACGTCTTGACAGCTTATATTTTGTGTGGTGTAACTATGTTTTCAGTACTGCGAATATTTGAGTAGAGTGGCGAAGAAGTACCACACAGACGAATTTAAGCAGAATTCTCAAATTTTCCAGGTTAGCTACTTTGTTCTGACAATCCAGTTAATTTCCACGAGAGATTTCACATGTACCCAGTTATCACTATATAAGGTTCCATTCGAGGAAAACCAAAAGAAAAGGAAAAAACAGGCGCCAAAAAAGACAAATTGAACGAGTGGCCCTTTCCAGCTTGACTTTCCTTAAAATTCAAAACCTTTGAACTTGTTTTAGATTTTTCTAAGGTGCACGAGAAGCTCGTTTCTATACGGAAGCCTTGGACATATTTCTTGCCCCTTTAAACTGTTTCCGCGGAAAAAAGAACCCGGCAGTTGCGCTGTGGATACATACGGACTGCCGACTAAAAATCCTTAGTAAAGAGATAAAAGAAAATATCGCAACGAGATTATGTCCAAGAAAAAAAATTAAAAGCGCGATAATTCTTATAAAATGATACTTATTACTCTTCTATAGTGTGCGACCTTTTTAACACTGCGTTGATGGGGTTGTGCCCTTTATTCAGCTGTGCAAGTTGCCTCTTAGTTTGAGTATGTGGACGAAATTCAGAAGGGGGTGACCTTTCAAATGGAAGCTATTGAGCAATAATTTCCCGCAGTGCTGCTTATTACAATATGGAACAATTCAAATGAAAATTACTGCACTGTTTATTATGCTGTACAAGTTGCCTCTCGCTTATGAGTCGTGGACGAAATTGTATAGTGTGAACACGAATTGAAAACAGTTCAATTAATAGCTTTTCAGTGATACTTTCTTGCGATGTGTTTTAGCCTGCTGTATATTTAGACCCTGGTGATGTTCGTCAAAGGTAGTAAATGAAATCTTTTAAAGAAACAAACTCAATGAAAGGAAAACTCCTGAACAGAACCTGGGAGACAAGTAGCATCTTTCGTTCAACAGTCTAAATCTTTTCTCATTAGCCAAAGCGCTACACCGATCGCGGAGATTCCTAAGATTGGGACAACAGAATCACTACATTTAAAAGCTACGTGTTTCATCAGTGAACACGTTTATTTTTCACAGAAGAAGTAATCCCATATCTGGCGCCAATCTTATTCATATTCATATAGTGGCCCTTCAGTTGTCGGAAATATTTGTGCCCTTAACACTTATACCTATTCCTGTTTTCTATTCTACATAATCGTATCATGACAACTAGTCATTACGGTCAGTAGCCTTGGACTTGGCCCATATATTTTTCCTCAAATCAACCCGCACTCGTTAATACGAAGACTCTTTGTTTTCGCAATACCCAACGATATCTACAGTAACAAGAACTGACTCCATTTTATTCAATTGTTTCACGTTTCTTAGACAACAATCTCCGTCCTATTGGGTTGGTCTTCAGTTCACATAACTTGACCAAACACCAGCTACTGTTCATAGTAACTGGGCTTTTAAACATCACAGTTTTACTATGTAACTCTAAAATCTAAGCATCCTTACTTTTTCTGCGATCTCTAAACCAAGTTAAATCAACAGCATAACAAATCACAGACTGTCTTGTCTGCGTATGACATATTCCAAAATCTAACTTGACATGTTTTGGCAAAGATTTAAAAGGATAATGATTATAATCAAAACAGTTATTAAAAACGCATTTTAGAACAAAAGGCGTGCGTGTTTGCCACAATGGGCAATAAACTTCAATCCTGAATTTTTTCGTTTGTGGTTTGAATAAAGTGTGGATTGTGAAATATCAAACAACTGGTCAAATAAACATGTCCGCCTCTACAAACACACAAAACGTACCGCGAGTTTAGTTTTGTTGAAATTAAAATTAATATTAAATCTGGAATATCATTCTACGTTGGGTTCAGAATCTTGTCTCCTGGGGAGTTTGAAGTACAACACTAAACAAACCTTTTAGAATACTCGCTAGAAAAACGAAAAGAAAACTAATAGTATTTCACCACACAGGGCAGAAATTCCAACAAATGAACTATGATGTCAAAGGTGGTTCGAACTTTTGAATCTGTGAACGAACTGCCAAAGTGTGACCATTCCAATAAAACCTACTGAGCAGTGCTTTCGTGTGGGGCTTAGACTTTTGACTTTGAAAATAGGGCTTTTTGCGGTATCGGCAGCGGTATAGAAAACGACCCTTGTCAGAGTTAAACATCGATTTTCTTCCAAACTAAGGACAAACCTTCAGATGATAACGGTGGTGTACAAGATGATTCTAATTTTTGAGTCCGTGGGTGAAATCATAAAGTGTGATCATTCAAACAAAAGCTACTGAGCAGTACTTTACTCTGGTGCTGTTTATTATGCTGTGAAAAGTGGTTCTAACTTTTGAGTCCGTGGGTGAAATCATAAAGTGTGACCATTCAAACAAAAGCTACTGAACAGTACTTTCCTGTGGTGCTGTTTATTATGCTGTACAAGGTGGTCCTAGCTTTTGAGTCCGTGGGTGAAATCATTAAGTGTGATCATTCAAATGAAAGCTACAGAGCAGCATTTTCTTGTGGTGCTGTTTACTATGATATAAAAGATGGTTCATACTTTGAAATTTGCGAATGAAACCCTAAAATGTGGCCATCATAAAGAAAACTACCGATTAGCACTTTCTCGTGGTATTGTTTATTAATACAAGGTAGTTCTTCATTGAAATGAAGGCTACAGAGCAGCACTTTCCTGTGATTCTGTTTATTAGATGTAAAGGTACTTCTAGCTTTTGAATCTGTGAATGAAATAGGTGCGACCATTCAAATGAAAAGTGTTATTCAGTACAAGGCGAAAGAAATTCTAAAGTGTAACCACTCAAATGAAAACATCTTAGCACTACGTTTACGTTACAGGTATTTTTCCACCCCTGTTAAGTCTCAATACCTCCCCAACTCAGGCCATTTTGTTATTCACAAAAGAGGCAGCCATACACTTATAGCACAATTCGTACCAGCAGAAAACGTAGATTTCTACAAAATAAAGTAACAGTTTTCAAAAAATTATATTCATTAAACTCTTGTGCACGTTTCTCACTATTTTTCTGTGCTTAAAGTGCACCTAGCCACAAAATATTTTTTCGATTAAATAAATCTTTACACCTGTTCGAAACATATTGCGCCGTTTTGCGCCTTTTTCAACCAAATATTGACTTTTTTTAGGCTGTAAAAGTTACGAAATCTAGCCATCATCTGTCCCACGACCAAGCTAATCAAAGGCTCCCATGAGCCAGCTCATGGATGAGGAACATAACAATACTTTGAATTTACAACAACTTTATTTTCTAAAAAGATATGTGTAAGAAACCTGTACATTCGTTTGTGTTTTGTGGAAGCACATCCTTTTCAGACACACCTCTTGGTAAAAGAACCGTTTACGCGCTAATATTTTCCGTAAAATTACGCAGTTGATTGACAGGCGCCAGAAGCATTACATTAGACGAAATTGACAGACGTAATTTTAACCGACGATGGAAAACAAATATGCAAATTTGTACACGGACCATAAAAATAATATTCAAATGTGATCGCTTTGTTAAGAAGTGTAACAGGCAAGTTAAAGTTTCTTACTGGTCGACGGCTCATTTCAAGTTAGTTTTATAAACGTTTTTGGTCGTAATAAAATTTCCGACTATTCTGAACGCGAGATACCATCATAATATTGTGAAAGTCCTGAGGGAAATTAGTCACGCTTTACAGTCACAATGTTTTTGAGGGATTCGGGGTCCGGCACAAAACTTTTGCTTTGTAAGGTGAGATATTCAACTCCATCTATTTATGCTTTGTGCTACAATTAACTTGACTTTCCAAATATTTTGTTGTTCGAACAGATTAGCTGTTATAGCTGCTTGTCAGACCAAATTATATCCTCACAGAGAAAAATATTTGCATGCTTGTGGTCCTTGTGTTTTTGTCAAATGTTGACAAAGTGTTATACTGATCGTTTAAGCCAAGGGATATAGCCTTTCTAAACAAGATCATATTTGCAGTCGAGCGTTCACGTACCTGATTAAATCGATCATATGTTGCTCATAAATCAAATGCGTTTGCTTGCCAGAATTCGGTTTTTTGGCCAGAAAGTCTTTATCCTGTTTCCCTTTTTTGCCGATTTTCTTCATTCTTCCTTCTTCCATCATATTGTGGCAAAAAAATCTCGATTAACTTCTGCCCCAGGTACCGCACAGTGGTAAGCTTTATAGTTACTTTTGCGATATCTCGAAGTTCATTTTCGCTGCTCTGAAGATTTCAAAGTTCAATTCTCGCAACTCGTGTTCGTCATCTTATTAACTTTATCCGATCACTGATCCTTAAACAAAATAGACCTTTGTTGAGTTGGAAAATCGAGACCAAAAATCGACGCCATGAGCATTAAACACGTAAACAATATCTGCAGAGCAAAATTCTCCACCTTTGTACTACACCCTGAAATTTGCAAACGTTGGACCAAGAAGACTATGGAGACAAAAGCCATACTTACCAGGGGAGGGACCAGGGGAAAGTTTAATGAATAAATTAATCAGAATCGAGTGAGTGAGTGAACGAATGAGTGATCCCCTGAGTGAGTGAGCGAAGTTCAGACCCACAACAAAACCTCATGGCATGACTACGTCATCCATGAGCTAAAAAGGGGCATGGGTCTATTCCTTACTTGACGTCACAAACTGATTTGCATTGCATTAAGTCTTTGTAAAAATACATGCAATTAAAGCAATTTGTGACGTCATGTAAGGAATAGACCCATGCTCCTTACTAGCTCGGTCGTGGGACAGATGACTCTTACTTTTATAACTTTTATTTGTAATTTTTATAGCCTATTAATAGTCAAGATTTGGTTTAAAAAGACGCAAAAGGCTCAATGTGTTTCGAACAGGTGCAAAGATTTATTTAAGCGAAAAAATATTTAGGGGTTAGGTGCACTTAAACAACTTTGAGTCGTTCAGATTCAGGTCGCCTGGCTTGCTTATTTTATGCAAGCTGAACCTCCATCAAAATCACTGGTGATTATTTTTTCCAAGTCCAACCAAAACATAACAAGTCTGTGAGCAGGATGGCGCAGTGGTGAGAGCACTCGCCTTCCACCATTGTGTCCCTGGTTCGACTCCCGGACTCGACGTCATATGTGGGCTGAGTTTGTTGGTTCTCTACTCTGCTCCGAGAGGTTTTTCTCCGGGTACTCCGGTTTTCCCCTCTCTCCAAAAACCAACACTTGATTTGATTTGATTTCATTTCATTTGAGAATTGTAGAGAATTTAGAATTTAGAATATTGTAATGAGCTTGTGAGCATCTTACTATGAAACACGCGCAATAGAAAAAAATCATTATATATTATTATTATTATTATTACTATTATTGTTGCTCAAGATCGATGGTTTTACAGTGGACTGTACTTTCTATTAAATAAAATATTTTATCATTTTGTTCAGAAATAGTTATCAATTAAGGCTTTCGAAGACGTAGTAACAGGCGCTACAACAACGAAATCCAAATCGACAGCATGACATGTCTTGTCAACTCGACTTAATATCATTATGTCCGTTTTTGTCTTACAAGGGAAATATTGATCCACGAAATGTCAAACCCTTGATCAAATATGTACAACGCAAACCGTACAACAAAAACAGGAAAATGTCGGGGCTTTAGTTTTGTTGAAGTTATAAACGAACGCCAACCAGCTTATAAAATACAACGAATTTCAACCGGTTTAACCAATACAGATGGAAAACTTGTACGGCGTTACTTTTGAGGGAGGTAATGCGGTTTTGGGCTTTTTTTTTTTCTCTAAATACGGAAGTTTCTTTTCGTCTGGCGCGACTAACAACCAAAGATTAGGTGAGGAAATCAAACTACCAGTACAATACAGAAACCTCACCTCCTGCAGTTGTGAATTGTTGTGCCGCCAAGTACAATTTTGACACCAGGTAGGGTCTTGTTTAGGTTATACACAGTAAAGGCTTCTTCGTATGTCGCTCCTCCAACCATAAATACAATGATTTCTTGCGGTCTTAAAAAGAAGTCGTGTTCAAAAACAAACAAACAAATAAGCGCCAGTGATAACAGAGTCTCTTGCTTTCTAGAAAGCGTTGTGATACTTTCGTAAATCTGATGCCAATGAGACTGTTTTTAGAAAAATGCAACGAAATGTCCACAAGACACACTTACGACATGGTTATTATTTATGTGGTGCTATCTTTCTCGCTGCTCACCTGTCGCGAAGAACGGTTGGGCCAAGATAGGGGAAGTTTGATTCTCTCAGTTTTGCTTTCACCAAGTTGTCCAGTGTTTCAGAGAGCAATGGAGTGTGTTGGGTGTAAATGTTCTCAACTCCCTGAAATTGTACGTATGTTTTGAGGCGGCACGTTAATACAAGGCCGGGTCTATTTTACAGGTCACTTTCTACAGGTCAGAGGTACAGGCCACTGTTTTATCGATTCGTAACTAAGCCGAACAGTTTCACATCGATTTAAAACAAATTTTGGAAAGTAATTAGGGCGAGACTCTTTGGCGCTTGTTTATTTATCTGTAGCACGGTGACCTGTACTTTGGCGTGCGGAGTGTGACCTGTAAAACAGACCCGCCGTTCACACAACAGCAAGGTTAACAGAGTTAGGTTCTAAAATAGAAAAGTAGAACTTGATAATTTAATTGTCCAGAGAGCATCAGTTTACCTCCCCGAGATAGATATGAACTTTAAGTGCATCTAAACCCAATTTTTTTTCCTTTCGGCTGAAATAACGGTCGTAACACCCATTCTTTTGTTCTTTCTTGCCAAATGTTGGCTTTTCATAGGCTTACAAACTTACGAAAAAGTAGGCATCATTTGGTACAGGACCGAGTCATAAGGGCGTGGGTCTACTCTTGATTTGACGTCAAAAACTGCTTTGCATGCATGTCTACAAAGACTTAATGCCATGCAAATCAGTTTGTGATCTCAAATCAAGAATAGACCCACGCCCCTTTTGACCCGGTCGTGTACCAAATGATGCTTACTTTTTCGCAACTTTGGAAGCCTATAAAAAACTACAATTTGGCAAAAAAGAACAAAAAAGGGCGCAATGCTTTTCGAACAGGTGCAAAAATTATTATTTTAGCGAAAGGTGCACTTTAATTAGCAATTCCACAAGTTGTTCAGAAACGATGGCAACACAACGGTCTTGCAAACATCGATTATCGCATGCAAATTTTGAAACAACTTTTGAAGCTCGATCAAGCTGTGGGTATCATCAAAGACACACCCTTGTATGAGTAAATTTTAACTCGTATTTAAGTACACAGACACATTGATCATAGACGATGTTCGTTTTATCCAGGCAATTAAATATTCAGCGCTAATACTAACACAAACCGTGATTCTTGAGTTCAGTTATATAGAGAATTGTGGTGATGCAGGCAATCCGTCTCAATTATTATAGCATTATAAATAATCTTGGTCAACGTCACACCAAAAGTAATAATGCAGATTTCATACATCGCGTAGAATTACTGTCGGTCTGTGTGTCTCTCTGTCTGCTAACGGCACATACCTTTAGCCCTTTGAAGAACCTTCTCGTCAGTGACAAGGGTGTTTTGTTTTGTCCGAACAAATCACTGCTGCGAACATTTCTGCCGCCATATTGGATAAGAGCCGTCACATGCTGGAGGGAAAAAAATCTAAAAGTTATTAAATAAGAAAATCAGTACACACTTAGTATGAACATTCAGTCGATTTTCATCCTCGGAGACCCAGGGGCAGATAGTCGGGATGGGACGAAGATCGAGACATGCGAATGTTTGTTAGGATGGTCGATTTTAAAATTACGCCGGTTCTTTCAATTAGTTTGAGATAAAAACGGCAAAACAGAAGTGTAGCTATGAAGCATTTCAAAGTGAAAATGAAAAAGAACCTATTGAACGATAGAAAGAGGATAAAAATTGACAAAGGAAATCCCACAGATGGAAAGTTAATTTTTCTCGCCAAGGAAGTAAACAAGAAAGTGTTAATTTCAGTTTATTTTTCTTTTTTTAACTAGACGCCGAGGGCGCGAATAGCAAACAAAGTTTTGATTAGTGTGCCCAAACTTGCCTTTATCGTGCAACACAACAAGTTTGACTCATAGTAATGCAAATCGTCTACCGAGTTGTCATAAGCCATTTAAATCTGAGATAATTCACAGTTCTTGTTCCGCATCCTCAGCATGAAGACGAAGAAGAAGAAAAGATAAAAATAAGAAGAATAACATTTTATGGGAGGAGCTGCATACATGTACCAAAAACAATGGAGGGTGATCTTATTCCACTCAGTGATTGGCCGGCTAAAGTCTGAATAATATGTGCTACTCACCTGTAACGATATTATCTTATCTCAGTTATGTCACAAAAATTGCGAAATAAGGGATAATCGAGATAACATGTTCCGATCATGAATTAAAAAAAAACACATTTACATTTTGTAGGGTTTTGATCTCTTTTAAATCCAGTTTGAAGTGAGATTGGCTCCGACTCCGACTCGAAACAATAATTATTCAAAATCATTTACTCTTGTATAAATAGCATTAGTGTAAGGAAAATAGAAAAAAATGATTGCATCAAATAGCAATTTGGAGTTCCTTGATGCAGCAAGATAACAGTTTACCGTCATAGTCGCCCAATTAATAGCTGTTTTATCGGTAGAAGAGTAATGAGGTTCCGCGGCGAGCAAACTATACGATTATGTAGGTTTTACTCCATCCATATTTTCTCATAATCAGTCTTTTTCAAAAATCCCTTTACTTAGCTTTAAGCCTGATAAGAATCTGAAATTGAAATAATTAATCAGAAATTTTAAGCCTAAGGCGGTTCCCCTATAATTTTTATTTCCGTTTTATCGAAAGTGTCTTCAGACATGTCATTTCCTTCGTGTACAAGAAGGAAAAAAAGAAAAGGCTGCGAAAAAAGCTATTTTTAAATTGACTGAGAAGGAAAGTCGTGCATTACAAGAAAAAAAAAACATTTTCCATAGTAATACAGTTTTATTTGAGGTTTAAGATTAAATATTGAAAAGTCCCATTTATTTCCACAAATGATAATTATTTATACCTGCGTGGAAAGCATCATTACTAGAGGCCAAAGGAGTGTTTCCTGGTATCATGTTTGTGTACAAAAAATGTAACACGCCGATCACAATATCTCATTAGACTCGTCGCAAACAGGACGAAAATATCGGATGTTCACAATAGAAGCCTATTATAAATATTACTGACAAATACTAAAAGAGTAAAGCTTAACCAAATCGTGGCGGGGTCCACTTCTTAAAAGAACACCGTGAAGGGAAGGTTAGTTTGCTGACAGTTCCGTATTCTTCAAACAGGCAAAAATTTCCGTGTGAGTACATTTTAGTTGTTCCTTTCACTTTGCGAATTCTCAAATTACAATGGCGGCAAAAAAAAAAAAGAAAAAAAATGATCACGTTTTGTAGACCGCACATTGAATGTTACTAAAACTTGTCACTGGCTGGAATGGTTATTCTTACGGACATCTTTTAAAAATCAAAGTACTAAAGTTAGAACCCTGTACTGTTCAAAAGCGTCTCATCTCATGAATCAGACGCTAGAGCTTCCTTTCACACCACAACAGACAGCAAGACAATTAAGAAAAGACTCTTTGGAGGCTTTCATTTGAATGACCGCACATAAGGATTTTACCCAAGGCAGACTCGAATCAAAGAACCACTTCCAGCACAATAAACACCCGGGAATAAACACGGACAAACTGAAACGAAAAGACCTTTCCACGAAGAGTAACAGACTGACAACACAAAACACCTCCCAAAGAATTTCGTTTAGAGACGGGAAAGTGCTGCGGACCATAAAGCTAAAAGGTTTTGAACACCTTGCATCGGTACATCAAAAGCAGGATAAGTGGTATAGCTTTCATTTGAAAGATCACTCTTAAGGATTTCATCTTCAAAATCAAACAGCACCTCACGAAAGTGCAGCTCATTAGCTTTCATTTTAGTAAATGGTCGCATTTAAGACCCCCTCGTAGAATCGAAAGTTAGATCACCTTGTAAAGCATAATAAACAACACCACAGGAAAGGACAGCTCAGTGACGTTTATTTCAGTGAATGGTTACACTTAAGGATTTCAGCCGCATACTCCGACAAAATCCACAGGAAAACTCGGCATCACGCATTTCAGTGTAACCTGAAGAAGACGTCAACCGCAGACTCAACACTTAGAACCATATTTATGTCTAACCATAAACAGCTGTAACAAGAAAATTCTGCCTTGCTTTCTTACTTTTCGATAATTCCCTCTACGGACTTAACCGCCTTCAATGAATTTGCCCGAAGGATCAAGGACGAATCTCCATAATATCGCTGCCGACCTTCATTTAGGCATAATAGGCGTGTAGTTATTGTTTTAGAGGACTAAAAACACTTCCGGGTGACTTCTAAGTACGTTTCACGAATATCTGGGATTATTCATCCAAAAGGGCCAATTTGAGGTAAATTGACAAAAAAAACACGGAAAGGAAAATTATGGAAAGTAGCTACCTTGAAATTCAAAACCAAAAAGCTCAGTGAAGTAATTTCGACAGGGAAAGAACGAAAATAACAATGCAGCGTAGCAGATAAACAGTGTCTTAAAAGGGTATTTCATTAGCGATAAAATCCAAAAATTCTAATACTAAGAGACGAACAAGAACGTATGTCCGTGCCAGAGAGAACAATTTCAAATTTCAAAGTATCCAAAAGCTGTTTACAGATGGAGATGCTAATAAACTCCATCAGCTAATGTTATGATCGAAGAACAGTGTTTTAATTCAGCTTAATTGTTTTGGCGCTGAGCTGTATTGGCTTGACTGCAAGAAAACGTCTCAGAAGATAGTTTTTTGCAAAAAGTCGAATTTTAAGAAAGTACTTATCATGTTAATTGGTCAAGTCTCAACCAAAGTTTGCATTTATCATAAATTCTGTTTGATTATTATTACAGGGACGCGTTCAAATTACATCAGAGTTTTAGAGCCACCTGAGAAAATCACTCAAAAACATCGTGGCGTTTTACTATCCTCAAGTGGAGGGTATCACATTTATCGCACAGATGGAGACGATACAAAGGGCCGGAGATTACATATTGCCTCTCTGATAAGGGTGAAAGGCTTCGAACGGAGGTGTCTACTGAAGAACAAAGAAACCGCATCCAAGTTTACGGACAGTCGGTCAGTGAAACACGCTTAGTTAACGTTGATTGCATAAGAGTCCAAATAAAAAGTTGTCAAATCGCCGAAACATGTCTTTAAATAACGACAGCAACACTACAGGAGAAGATTTCGAGGAACCGTTCACAAGCGATCGGACTGGAGCGTTTGTCCTTTACGGAATCCTTTCGTTTTGCATCGTCATCGCAAACAGCTTGGCTCTGTTTCTTATCTGGCGAAAGCGACATCTTCGCACCACGTCGAACTTAATGCTTGCCAGTTTGGCAGCCAGTGATCTTTTAACTGGCCTAGTTGTGGTACCGATGGTAATAGCGTGTTCAGCAACGTTGATGTACGAGGTGTGTGTTGCCATGGACGTTTCCAACCGTTTCTTGGCTTTTTCCTCAGTAGGGCATCTGATTCTACTGTCTCTTGATCGATACATCAGAGTCACAAAGATGCTGCGATACCCTACAATTGTGACAGAGGAGAGGCTAGCAGGGATGTTGGCGATTGCTTGGCTCAGCGCGCTTCTTGCCTCTTTCGTACAGCTTGCTTGGATTCTATCCGCATTGGAAGAAAACACTGTCATTCGCATCGAGCTGGCCTACGATTTCTTCTGCATGACTGCCCTTGTTGTTTTGCCACTTCTCTTGATCGGGGTTGTTTATACCAAAATCTTCGTGCAACTTCGAAGACAGAGTAACGAAATTCACAGCGAGCTCTCCCGCATGCGAAGTTCTTCAAGAGTGAACGCAGGGAGGCGAACAATCAACGAAAAGAAAACCGCTTCTTTGTTTATTGGGATGATCGCAGTTTTCATTTTCGGTTTATTTTTTTACTTTCTCTGGGCGATAATGGACGACTTTGAAGTTGTAGGGTACCATGACCTCTCGCCAAAAACTATGAACATTATCGCTACTAGCATAATCTTTTTCCGCTTTCTGGGGGCATTGTGCAATCCGTTGCTGTGTACATTTATCAAACAAGACTTTCTCGACGCGTTAAAATCCTTTGGAAGGGGATTACGGGATTCACAGAGGGTTTAGCTGACCTGTAAAGCCCATTTAAAGAAGCGCTGATTAACAAGTTGGTATGTAAACGAGAGTTGTTTTTTACTGAACAACCTAAGCTGAAGAAAATTATATATTTGAGTAGCTTTTCTACTGAGACTATCCGATTTGGGGCCAGCAAGAACGAACGAAGTATATTTAGCGCAGTGGGGAGGGAATATGAAAGCATAACTGATTCAACGAAAAAGCTGAAAATTGTAACGATTCAATATTTATCACTGCATATCCACTGTCCTTAAACTTTTCCTTTCAGTTTGCAGAGAATTTTGAAAATGCGTAACAAATGATTGAGATAAGCATGCAAATACAGGCGTTAAGTGGCAAGGTCATTATAACAACTGTTCGCTTCGCATTTGAAAGATTTTAACCCTGTCCGTCAAATCTGAGTTATTTCCAATGATAAGCTTTATAGCGCTGTACCATCTGGTTCCAACGTTTGGCTCTCTGGTTGGAATCCTTAAGTGTCACCATTCAAACAAAAGCTACTGAGCAGTACTTTCTTGTGGTGCTGTTTATTATGCTATTCAAGGTGGTTCTAAGTTTTGAGTCTGTGGATGAAGTCCTTAAGTGTGACCATTCAAACAAAAGCAACTGAGCAGTACTTTCCTGTGGTTAGGATTGTTTATTGTGCTGCACAACGTAGACGTTTCTTTTGAATCTGACGGTAAATCCTTAAAACATTCAACCATTCAAAAGAACCAAGTATAAATCTCTTGTCTATTTGTCTCTGTTGTCTAACTCGTTAATTGCGCCGGCAATAATAAAATTGTTCATTCCTATTATAAAATAGCTCAGTGATTGCAAAGACAATTGCTAAAAATTAGCGTTCCTTGAAGCCTCTTGTATCAAGACATCACTCAGTAGTGGAAACGTTTAGTATTATCAAATATTATAACACCACAGGGTCTAGCTTGATCCCTGATGATTCAAGTACTGGGATTCCAATTAGCAATCAGGCAAATGGGATTAAAGTTCAAACTAAATGTTGCTAAATCCTCGTAAGTTAAAAAGAAAATAAACAGATCTTGCGAGGCCTATTTCATCAGCTGTTCACTTGTATTTCTCTTGTATTTCTATATTTCCATAACTGATTGTAAATAGTTTATTTCATCGATATCTGAAAATACACCCTGAAAACCTGGTTTTTAATTGCAAACTGTCGATGGCCACGCCTTGCGCCAGCTACACAATGGGCATTTATTTTAAAAAACGAATGTGCGACTCAATCGCAAACTCTATTTTAACGGACCAATTTATATACACTAAGGACAATAAATTGGAAACCTTCGACAAAAAAATTGCCAAAGGATAATTCCCCCTCTGAAGTTGTTTGTGTCTGTGGCTTTTTTTAAATTATAATAAGATCAACCCTCAAGAAAGGCTAGTAACAGCATCTGCGCGGCTGTTACTGGTAACTATCTTTGTCTTTTTCTTTTCTGCACCCCCCTCCCCAAACCCTCCCCCCTGTCCAACTGTTTTACATATTTGTTAATGTTATTGTCATTTTGTTAAAAAATAAATACAAAAAAGAGAATGTGCGACTCAATCGTATCCTCCGTTGCGATTCACTAATAGTCACGGGATAATTTCTATAACACTTTCCGATAAGTCGACAATGAGCGCGCGTTTCTTTGAAGTAACAGTCGTTATGCTTTGTGTAACTGATAAGTATGGCTGTGTGTGTGTGAAGTTGGCAGGGGGGGGGGGGGGTGGGCAACCTCGTTACCAGGGTTTTTTCCCGGAAAGAAAAATGGCCAAAGGATAATTCCCCCTCTGAAGTTGAGTAAACAGAGAGACTGCGCAACAAAACACGTAAACAGGGGTAAAATAATGTAGGTATGTACCTTCTTGTAATGTTCGCTAACCCCTCGTCTCGAAAGCATGTTTAACAGGCCACCCACGTCATTACCGCTGTGTTTTTCGTAGCGCAATGCATACAGGGATACCATTCTCATCAAGTCCAGCTCACTCACGTTATCATTGGACAGTTGTCGACGAATATTCTAAACGTTTCAAAATTACAAATAATTAGAACACATAGCCCAACACTACGTAACAGCTTTAAAACCAACGCACAGGTGAGAGGCTTTCATGGACCATTACAGGTGCGGCTGTGTTGGACAATCTTGCGAGCTCCTGGCGGTTAATTCCCTAATTTTGAGACACCTAGTCCCCGAACGGAAATTATTTAGCTGCGTAAATTAGCCCCCTAGGTTTTAAGTGGTTTGCATAAGACACAAAGACTTCTAGACCAAGGGGCTGGCTGACCAGGTCCTAAATGGCCGGCTGACGATCTATCCAACAGGGAAATGGGGACGGTCCCTACATGACCTGTGAATTCTAAGCTTTTATACAGCGGTTTTGAATTGAGTGTCGAAAGTAAACTGAGTTTAATTTGGTTAAGCATTGCTTCGCTCTGTGATTGGCCAGCAAACCCGCGCCACTTTTTCAGCCAATAAGAAGCAAAACCAAATTAAAACCAACCGCGCCTCGCACGTGCGCATTTTCCCGCGCTTTGCGCAAGCTCCACGTAATTGTTTCGTATTAAGATTGGCTGTTCGCATCTTTGTGATGAGGTAGAGTAGTAATTAATTTGGTTTTGGGTTTACGACACTAACTTGAAAAGCGTTGTTATTCTAAACACTCACCTGCAGAGCGGATGAATGGTCACTCTGACAAGCCATATCTTGCTCAACCTCGGATACATCCAACAGCGACTTCTCGTTAACCAAACGAGACAACTCGCTCACAATGGTAACGTGCTTGGACACAGTTCCTGACATCTTCTTGAACTGAGGATAATTCTCCACAAAAGCCTGTCAAACAAAGCAAAACAACTATCAAAGGATCAAACATGGAGCTGACCGACTCGCAAACAGCTCAAGATTGCTTCCCACAGCCAATACTAAGACCCTTCGGGTTTCCTAAGTACAATGCTGGCAACTAAAATTAATACCGTCCCACCTACCCAAAAATATTACAAGCAGGTAGTCAGGTCAACTATCAAATCCCTATCCATGGAAATGCTATCCACCAGAGGGTTCCCATCATGAAATGACTTCCATATTTGTCCATCACAGCATACCCAGCATAAAGTTACCAAGAGTATTTCTACTCCCCGTTGGACTGGCTGCCAGTGTATTGCAGCCTCCAGAGGAACCTACCATTAACCCCTCTGCCAACATAAGATTTTATTAACTTTACCTTCATGTCCGAAATGGACTCCAGTCGTTGGTTACTCTTCACATTTTGTTGAAACTCATTCATCAAGGTTTTAATGTTCTGACCGATTTCTCCAAAGTTCAGATACAAGTTCTGAGACAAAAAGGAAGACATTATAAAAGATGTTAAAAAGTAGACCCAATCGGACGGGAACCTATGATTTGCACTTTTCGAAGGTTCCCCTTCTCAGTTGGTAGAGCCTCGTGATTTTAAAGAAAAAACATCGTATAGACACAGAATTTATTCAAGGGTTTGAAAACAAAGGGCTGGTCAAATGAAGGAAAAAGCTTACCTTTTGATAAAAGTCATCGTGTTCTGCAGATAAAACGACTTCCTATCAAAAAACAAAAATACATATTACATAAATGAATGAACAAACGAAAGAGGGAATGAATCAGTGAACGAATGAATGAATGAACACATGAGCGAGTGACAGAGTTTGTATTCTTTTTCAGAAACAAAATTCCATGACTTTTGCAGGCCTAAGAAAGTGTTATTCCCAGATTGGCTGCTCCCGAATTCCTTTCAAGAAAACTTAACTCTTTAACTCCCAAGGGGTTCTCTATTGACGAGTAAAATCATCTGGCGTTAGACAGAGTAAAATCTATAAGTGCCATTTGGCACTATCGGGAGTGAAAGGGTTAATGGGTACATAGTTTTTGGGTGAAGATGTTGTTAACCCTTTAACTCCCAAGGAGTTCTCCATTGACGAGTAAAATCGTCTGGTGTTAAACAGAGTAAAATCTATAAGTGCCATTTGGCACTATCGGGAGTGAAAGGGTTAATGGGGACATAGTTTTTGGGTGAAGATGTTGTTAAGCCTTTAACTCCCAAGGGGTTCTCCATTGACGAGTAAAATCGTCTGGCGTTAGACAGAGTAAAATCTATAAGTGCCATTTGGCACTATCGGGAGTGAAAGGGTTAATGGGGACATAGTTTTTGGGTGAAGATGTTGTTAAGCCTTTAACTCCCAAGGGGTTCTCCATTGACGAGTAAAATCGTCTGGCGTTAGACAGAGTAAAATCTATAAGTGCCATTTGGCACTATCGGGAGTGAAAGGGTTAAATAATACTGACTTTACAAAAGTCCAAAGTAACTGTTTTCCAGGAGCTTCTCAGGGAAAGGTGGCAACCAAAGTGCAACATAATGAAAACAAGTCACTCTTTCTCATCACCGTCACCACTAATTACAGGTGGTAACAACTCTAACAAACATTGTTTGAGCAACACTATGTGTAACTTTAATAAAGTGCTCCCAGAAATTTAGAAGATCTTCCCGATTCTTTGGGTGACATTCGCGTAAAAATGTTTGTACCCCGAAATAGGGCTCATCCTCGGTGTAAAAACCTGTGAAGCTCACAAGTGACGTAAAACAAAGACAACAAAACATTATAAACAATAGCGTACAGGAAAACAATACCTCATAAAACAAAAAAAACCTTGTCAAGTTTTTACACCGAGGCTGACCCCGAAATAGGCCTTCTTAGAGTTGTCACCCCCCATAATCACTGCAACTATTCCACTGTGTAGTCCAGGTATGTAAAAAGGGCATGCAATCCTAGACCTTAGCAACTGTACATCACAGAACAGAACATAATCACTTTCATACCTGAAGTTCCTTGGTGACACCAGGGCATCTAGACATGTCAACTCTGTTATTTCTGATACCAATGAGTTCATGTACCATTGCTTGATATGTCCACTAAACACAAAAAGATTTCACAAAACCAGTGAGGAAATGGTGCTAGCAAACAACAGTCTTCTTATGCAGCATTTCAGTTAACCGTATCAGCCTTTACAAATGATTTTACCTTACAAGTAGTATCAATGTGCTACATTTATGTCACCACAGACACATGTACATGACTTTGTAGTTCTAAGCACAAACCTTTGGCGGTTGAGATAATAGATCAACATAATAAGGCCAAAAAGAACTGATTCAATTTAAAATCCAGGGACGCTGTCAGTGGAAATTTCTTATCTACAGGTAGTAAAAATGTGATTTTGGCCAATATTTAAGTAGAAACTAACCTGGTTCAGCAGTGGGGTAACAGGATCATCCCGCCTGTCTACAATCAACAGCAATGGTGGAACATCAGTTTTTCTGAAGTCAAACAGCGTGGCCTCTTCATTGATTTTATGCTGAAAAACAGATTCAAAATACTAAGAACTGCGTACACAGGGCCCACTCCTGCCTTTTCAACTTTATTTTCAAGGCTGATCCTAAAAATTGTTAATTCCTACGACTTATTCCGCCAGGCTAATTGTATGTTTTCACGTGGGGTCCACCAGCTTTAGCACACCACTATCATCCCATGAAAGTACTTTTCAATCTTGGAAATGTATTTTACTAATAAAATTTATTACTTTTTTCACAAAAAGTGGGGGGGCCCTGCCTCACCCC
>OX419335.1:4860880-4878380 GCA_948470475.1 Galaxea fascicularis | reverse complement strand
AATCACTGAACTCGGCGAATGCCTCATTCTGGAGCATGGAAACAAACTAGGAGACGAGCTTTGGACGATATACGAGCAAGTTTTTCTGGCTTCCATCGACTGTCGTAAAATGGATTTGGCGACCATGTGCCTGAGGGAGCTAAAAACTCAGTTTCCTGACAGTGTTCGAGTGCAGAAACTTAACGCAATGCGACTAGAGGCATTTGATAAGTACGATGATGCCGAGAAAATTTACGAGAAAATCCTAGAGGCCGAGCCAGCAAATGCCGTCGTCCGCAAAAGGCTGGTTGCAATCCTGAAGGCACAGAATAAAATTTCAGAAGCGGTGAAAGAGCTAAATGAATATTTAAAGAAGTTCATGAGCGATCAAGAGGCGTGGACGGAACTAGCAGAGCTCTACATCTCGCAGCAAGATCACAAGAAAGCCAAGTTCTGCATGGAAGAGTTGATTCTGTTCAATCCCCACAACCATTTGTTCCACCAGAGATACGCTGAAATTCTCTACACTCTCGGAGGGAATGACAACATGGAGAAGGCGAGAAAATACTTCGCACAGGCTCTCAAATTGGACAACAACAGCATGAGAGCGTTGTTTGGATTCTTTATGGCATCAGCCCATTTGGCAAATTCCTCAAAAGATGCCAAAACAAAGAAAGAGAATTCAAAATTTGCTGGTTGGGCAGCCACGCAAATCAGTGAGAGGTATCAAAATGCCAGTCAGGTGCAGGAAAATGACAATCTGTCAGAACTTGAAAGTATGCTGGACACATTGCAGATTGCTGGTCCCCAGAATGTTCCACAACGAGTCACTGAAAATTAGGGGTGATGGGTATGGACTAAAACACAGTGGGGTTTGAAATGATTGTTTTATGGGAATTTTGTACTTGAAATGTTCTGTTCATACAGTATATCTGCTTCCTGAAGACATGACTTTGGTGTGTAACAATGTGTACCAATTACTTGAAGTCTGTAGACACTTTAACACTCATAATCCAAGTTCTTTTGGTTTTTTGTACAGTTTCTGTATTTTAAAGATAATGAAAAGATCAGAATTTAGGCAACATGTGCACTGAGAATATCAGATAACAGTTTGAATACTCCAAATTGTTGTCTGCACTTTGTATTAATAATTATTGTACAGGGATATCCTTGTGCAGTGTTGTCTGTTATAGAGGCACAGTCTTCGTTAAATTAAAAGCAGCTAGCCATTAGTCAGGAAAGCTTAAACTGTAAGGATCCTTTGTGAGGTGGTCTTCCCACTGATACTGTATAATGTATCAATAAGCAACTCGTAAAAACTGATAAACTAGTTACAAAATGTATACAAGAATTTGGTTGTATCAACATAAATTGACTACCGTTCAGGGACTCTAAAAGTTGACATTTTGATCATTAGCTCCTCATCAGAGCAAATCTGTTCGCTCTGATGAAAGGCTAACACTTGAAATGTCAGCTTTTAGAATCCCTGAAGGGTGGTCAATTTACATAGTCAACTCCATTGATAAAACCAAATTTTTGTGTACAACTTCTCCATCAACACAGCACCACAGTTTCTCTAGAAACTGATGCTTTTAGTTAAAAAAATGTACATTTACAATTAATATGTTTTTGTTACTCACAGTTGTAGGAAAGTAGAAAAGACATGGCATCTAATTTTGTCAGAGTGCCACTAAATGCAAGAAGTAGTGAAATACTGCACATGTACATGTAGTAGTGAAGGCTGTGAATTGCATGTTTAAAACACTACCAAAAACGAGCTTTTGTATCAACATTGGACCATTTACTTGGGCATGAGTACACAAAGTGAACTTTTGAAATAAAGGGAAGTATTTCCACAGTATAACCAAACTTATTTGTTTCTTGCACTGTGTTGGTTCCACTGCTTCTGACAATTTACTTACATGTATTTACAAAACATTGACTGGTAATCAAACTTCCACAGTTACTTGTTTGTTCTTGCTGGGTTTAAGGCCCTAATTAAGTGAGTACGAGGTAATGTGGAAGACGAATCTGGCCATTTATCAGAGGTCACCTCAGGTTTTTGTCCAGGCAATTTCTCTCTTGAAAAAAAGTAAGTTGTTTTACGTTGCAGGTTTGATAATTGTCGGACTTTAAAGGAAACAACGTGTTTTGGTGGCAACCCTGCAACAATTGATGTCAGCAGTATTTTCTCAGTTTTGATAAGAACCTTTACAACATGCAGTATGGTGATGGCAAAGTATGAGTTTGAACTTTACAAGGTAAGCATTTCTCTGTCGTTATATTGCTGTTTTTGCCAGCCTACTTTTGAACGGCATGTTTTCGGAGTAAAATATCTGAAATATAGCTATCTTTGTGGTGCTTTATTTTGTTCCTTTGGCTGAAGGCAAGTCTGAGGAATCTTGATTACACATCAATTATTTCTTTTTATTTTCTGTGTCTTCTGGCTTACTTGTTCACGTGCGGCTTGCTAATCTCGACCTCTTCCTCCTCAGCCTTGCCTGTGCTCATTTGCGCGTACGCACGTGTATAAAGCGAGAAGGAACCACGTACTCGAATGACGCGTGCTCTCGCACTCGCTAAACCGCGCGCGTGTGGCGTTGGTCTCGCGTGACTGAACGAGTTCGGCACCCATGCACGTCCAACTCGATCCTCGTTGACCCAAGAGTGTCGTCAGTTTTGCGTAGTTCCGTTCTGTGCTCTAAAATTACTTTATATCTCACGTGCCCTCACTTTTTTCAATCTGAAGAGCTAATGCAAAAAGTTCGGTATAGCAAAGCAGTTAATCAGGCCAAGGCGTATTTGTCCGAAAAAGTAACTGAGAGCGGTCTCAACAAAATTAACTTTCCTCGTGCCGTGCGATGATGCGGTTTTCAAGGAATCATGTGACAATTCGCATGACAGAGTAGTCAAAACTTGAGAACAGAAAAAGCAGCAAAAGATTGAATACCTATGATTTTTTCGACCGCTAACAGGAGCCCGTCAAAGGCTCATTCCGCTAACCTTTTCATTACCGGTTAAAGCGAAGCATTTTCCATCAATGCATACGGTAATAAGCCAGAGAGATCGCAACCACAAACAAAAAGCACTGTATTGTTTTCAAATAATGATTGCACTTGTGGTATCGATGAAAGATTCAAGACTGCGCGATAAGTTTAATATGTATTTAGGTTGCCACTACCTATCTACATGTATCTATTATGAACGTCGATCAATTAGTCAATACCGGAAGTGAGTCGCTCTTAGCTTTGTCACGCCTCTTAACCCGTAATTGTCTTTAAAAGTTCATTGTCCTGCTTGATTTGTTTACATTTCAAGATGCCTCATTTCCTGTTTGTTTTCGACCTTTCCTTAAAAGGATGTGCCAACTGAAATGTTCGCCTCCTTAAAGCTCGAGCCGAATCAACGGAAGTCAAATCTAACTTATACCAGTGAACTGATTCTGCTCTTAGACAAGCTGTAAGGCATAAAGATTCACAGGAAAGGTAAGTCTTGTGATTCATAGAAAAATGAGTCCTTTCATTTGGCCAGCTCTATTTGTATAAACGATCCGTTTAAATTTCACAATGGCATTGACGGATAAATTTCTTTGCCTGGTGTAGTGTTCGCTCAAGCGCAGATCAAAGTGGTCGTTGAGGAAAGATGTGCTTGCTTATAGTCTACTAACTGGTTTAAAACGTCAGTGGCACTGCATCTTGGCCTCTCTTAGCTTTATTCTTCTCGTTCGACTAAAGATTTTTGTCTTTTACCAGGCACAACCAGAGTGCTAACATAACCAGTTCATTTACGAAATACAGTGTTTCCGCTGACTATGTTCAGTTCCCAAACCGGCGTGTTGTGTTGACAGTCTCTTAAGTTAAAACTTAAAACGTCGGGCTAGCCCTTATCTCTGCTGAGAGAAAGTGTGCTGAAATTATCCACAATAATAAGTAATCTACATTATTTCGTTGTCGAGATTCGAAGGACCTGGTCAAGTGACGTTCATCAGTAAAAATTCCTCTCAAAAGACGAGAGAGTAGTTATAATTGGCGCGCGTTTCTTTTTTAAAAGTGTTTAAACCAGCTTTCTTTGCGATATTTACGATTTTTAAGCATAACCGAGATACCTCATGGAATAATTTCAGGCCTGAAATATTATACAGCTTCACACACAGCTTTGTGTAAGTAAGTACAATTTCCGTCCCATAAAGGTGATAGGGCAAACTGATCGAGTAGAGTAAATTTTCAGTTTCCTTTGACATAAAGTAAATTTATACTGACAATTATTTTCCTCACAGCACTCCTCAAGGCCAATGGCAGAATACAGCCTTGCGATGGATTACCCCAAAGTTTTTATTTTATGCTGTGCTCTTCTCGGTGCTTCACGGTCTTTAGCCAGTAAGACAACTCGTCGAGTTGAAGGTCTTCCCGAAACTGGAGAGAGAATATACTACAATAATGCAAGCAAAAATAGCAGAACAGTGATTATACGTCATGATTTGCCAGTACGTTATCCGTAATAGATGCTCTTTAGACTGCGAGTAGTCTCTCTTTAATTTGGTCTCAAATGCGAGTGGCGGTTGGCAAAGCCGCAAGCTGCTAGTTTAGTGTACTGGCGCCCACGAAACTAGCGGCTCGTGGCTTCGCTAACTCGCACATCGGTTTTAGACCAAAAGAGAGACTGCTCGCAGTCTAATGCCCTTCTGATTCCACAATTCAGTACAGCTCTCGGTGTTACTCAGTGTTTATGTTTTAAAATTATATCTTTAGAGTTGTGGCTAGTGAAAGGTATAGCTTTTGAGATGGTCCGGCTTCTTTACTTATACCCTGACTGCAAAATGGCCTTAAAAACGAACACGGTCCATGCATTCGGTTGAATATTCAGCCGTTGGCGTCCGCGAAAGAAATCTCATAGTTCAGCCAAGTTGTCAGTCAGTGCGTCAGTGAATCAGTCAGTCAGTCAGACAGTCAGTCTGTCAGTCTGTCAGTCTGTCAGTCAGTCATATATGTTGTGCCGCGTAGCACTATAAACACAAGTGGTGAAACAGAGAATTAACTCTGCAGTGTAAATTAAAGTGCTAGAGAAACCCATGTGGCCAGTGGGTTTTTCATGGGTTTCTCTGGCACTTTAATTTACACTGCAGAGTTAATTCTCTGTTTCACCACTTGTCAGTCAGTCAGTCAGTTTGTCAGTGAGTCAATCAGTGAGTCAGTGAGTCAGTCAGTCAGTCAGTCAGTCAGTCCGTCAGTCAGTCAGTCAGTCCGTCCGTCCGTCCGTCCGTCCGTCTGTCTGTCTGTCCGTCTGTCCGTCCATCAGTCAGTCAGTCATTCCTTCAGTCAGTCAGTCAGTCCATCCGTCCGTGCGTCAGTCTGTCAGTCATTCCTTCAGTCAGTCAGTGCGTTAGTCCGTCGTCTGTCAGTCAGTCAGTCCGAATCAGTCTGTCAGTCAGTCAGTCCGTCCGTCCGTCCGTCTGTCAGTCAGTTAGTCAGTCAGTTAGTCAGTCCATCGGTACGTCAGTCAGTCGGTCAGTCAACCAGTCAGGCGGTTGGTCAATCAGTCATTTATTTCGTTTTTTGTTCGTTCACTTTTACAGGGAAGAATAATATTTCATGAGAGCACAGAATTTTGGATCGAACTAGAGATGACTACCCCTAAAGAAGAAAATAACTCAAATGTGAAAGCACTGTACACGTCAATTGATAACAATACCATTTTACTTCAAGTGGTAAGTATGTCTTTAGGACAGTCTTAATTCACATATCTCCTGGTCAGTTCTTGTTTGCATGATATACCATTACCAGCCATAATACCCAGTGCTACTTTCATTCTCCATTAAATCTAATAGTTAATCAAACCGCCAAATATTTATCCAATTCCTAAGCTTGATGGTTTATGCCTCACCCGTTTCTGTCTGCATGAGAAAGCTGAGGACGCGATATTGTTTTATTCCTACTCGTCTACTGAACAAGGAGCAGATGCATTGATAAGTTTCTCTCTTTAAAAATCTTCACTCTCCGCCCCCCTGCCCCCTGTGCTTCTGGCCTGCTTAAAACTGCTTGCAATTCTTGAGTAGGTAAATTAAAATGACCTTAGCTCACCCTTAATTATAAGTTACCCTTTTGACAATCTAAAACGGGTTCTAACGATCCACCTACATACCGCACCATCAGGATTATAATGCCTTGTGGGAGAAGTGAAGTAAAAAGTCTGTATTACATTCACAGTACAAACCCACTCTGCGTGAGCCTGAAGAAGCCAGTGAGACTGACAAGGTTCTCGTCATCATTCTCAGCAGTGTTGGTGCCTTTGTAGTTCTTGGCCTTGTAGCGTCTGCTTTATGTTACTTTTGCTACTGGAGGAAACGACAAAGGTCGACGCAAAGAAAGGAAACTGAGCACAACGTACCTGACGGTTTGTGACAGAAGTTAAAATATAACCAGATGTTGGTTTAATTGAAGAAAACAAAAATTGAGACTCGTTTTTGTGAAGCAAAAAATATCCGTTACTGAACGGTCAAAGAAATTACTATAGCTTTGCATAAAAAAACTGGATCAGTGTCAGTATCTGGCAACTCCGCAACTACCCCTCCCTTAACCCAACATTGACACTAACTTATAACTTGTTGGTTTAGGGGAGGGGAGGGTGCGGAGTTGCCTAGACACTGACATTGATCCGAAAAGTTTTCAATTGATTGATGCAAAACCACTGAGCATACCAGTTACGCCGGCCAATCACAACAAACACAAACAGACTGCAATGAACCAACCAGCGTTCGCAGCCTACGCCAATTGTGGGAAACTGGGGGCGAGAAAGTCACGATTGGTTGACAAAGTGACGACGTGAGGTTTGCTGACCAATCACAGAGCGAAGTGAAGCGATGCAAAACCACAACAAGTCTTTAACCCGCAACACTCAATTAAAAACCGCTCAATGAAGAGATAGCGAATCGCAGTTAGTAGAGAAATGTTTGATCCTTGAAACGATTTTGAACAAAGCATTTTGATCATTATGAATTACGCTTACCTACTTGTCTTATCACAAACCTACCTGCAAGAATACTTATTAAGTAACGTGTATATTGGGTTTAAGCAAATAAATGTTAATTGCATAATACAACTCCAAAACGTTTCACATGTTGTGTACGGATTAGGAGAAGCAAATCACCCTCAGAATACTTCTAAAAAAGTAAATAGCCTTTCTAGGGGCATTTGCAACTGGGCCGCGTCGTTTGAGGCACCCTTTCCAGTCAGTGATTGGTGTTGAGTTTCGAGTGAGAGTCCTTTCTGTGGTTAGTCTTTCTGTTGACTGCAGCTGTAGCACGACTGGTGTCATTCTTCGAGGCGTTTTCTGGCCTCTTCCTGCTGTTCTCGTAGGACTCTCTCGACATTCTCGTAGGTGTATCCCGAAAAACGTAGCGGACATTTTTCCTTTTTTCTCTAGGTTTACGGAAGTCAACACCAGAAGCTCGCCATCGTTTCCAAAGCAATCAAGGAAGTAGTGCACCAGGAAGTAAATTAGCTGCTCATTTGATGATAGTAGCTCTTTGCGCATGTGCTCTACACGCCCAATTACAGCCCGAGAATGTGGATATCAATGTGTATTTCCCTAGGGGATTTTTTCGCCCGGATTCTAAAGTGTTTTTGAATTCAAAGAACAATAACAAAATCAAGTTGTTAACCAATGATACCAAGTTAAAGATCAGTGTTTTTGGTAAGTGTATTGACCGCCTCAGAAAGCTTTTTAGCTTTTTTAGCTGTATAGTATGCTTCTATCTTTCATTTTTGTTTCACAAAGAATAGGGCTAACTTCGTTATAATTATCAAAAGCAATTGAACGGAGATTGTGCATATACGGAGCCAGATCACATCATTCTTATTAAGGTCTTTTTATAAGTCACTATTTTTAAATAAGTATTTCTTGAAATTCATGAATTTGTTTTTTTTTTCTGTTTTTATTCTTACCTTGTCATTTTTTATTCTATAATTTTTAATTTATGGGATACCAAAAGCGACTTTGGTTATTACCTCATGGAAGATGCGCTAAAAGAATACATAAAATATACGTTTATGGCACAGCTAGTTAACAAGGTTGTGCAAACCTGAAGGAACTATCAGGAAAGCTCTGTCGAGCACTATGTCAATTAGTAAACAAATAGGTTTCATTTTGCCAGTGCGACTTGCATGTGCGCACTGATGACGTCAAACCGTGGAAAGAACAAAGAAGTAACTATCAGCCTCAAGTGGGAACCTTGGCTGATGTTCTTAATACGTTTTGACATTTACCGTGCGTTATCAGAGTACTGACAAATAGAACCTATTTGTTGTGGGGTTTTTTTTCACTTGCTTTGACTCATGACGTCATACATACGTCTCTAGAGCGTTTTCAGTCACGTGACCATCAGCCATATTGATTTACTGAAACAAAAGAAGTTACTTGCATAAAAATGGCATGCAATTCCCAGGGGTTTGATGTGGGACACTAATATGGCCGCCGCAACGTCATGTGAAAACACTCTATATTTTATTCGCAAACTCGTCTTGACCAATCAAAATGCGAGGTTTATACCGTCCATTGTGTAAATAAGAATTTCCATCCCTGCAACGATCCCTGCCCTCAAAGAATACATCATCAACCCTCACAGTAAAATGTTTGCAAATTATTTATCTCAAAGCCATATTCCATTGAAGCTAGCAGAAACTACTTTCCGCCTTTAACTTCATTGAGTTATTCTTCGCAAAAAAATGTAAAAGATTAATGTTTGGTTTACAATTCTTGATAACAACTTTCAGATGTACCCAATGCTGGCCTTGTTTCTGCAAATCATTGCTCTGGCACAAACCAGACGTGCCTAAATGGCGCCTGTGATCCTATCAGGGGAAGATGTATTTGTCCAAGAAAGATGAGAGCCAATAGGCAAGCGGGAGGTTTAACCCACTGTGTCTTCAGTAAGTTTCTTTTAATGCCATCTGCTCATGTGATGACAAATTTTTAATTCATGTACTTTACTTTTGTTAGACTGGATTAGAACATTGTGTTTTCGCTTTGGCTTGTCCAGATACGCACCACCAAATAAGGCACCATGAAGCAAACTATCAAATAATTAATTGGGTTACAGTGGCATGAACGCTGCCATTTCTAATGGAAACTCCCTGTAAACGTGTAGGCGAACACCAATGACAATCCTCCACGCAATTTTTAAAACGATCCGGCCCCCAGTAATCCAATGCACCGGCGTGGAAGAGTTGTCAAATATTCTCTTTAAACGGCTGTCGCATTGCAACGATTTAACACTTGCACTATGTGAGATAAGATTGCTACAATTCTAGGTTTAAGAGATGGGTGTACGTACTCTACGTAATTAACACAACGTTCTTCTTTGTAGAATGTAATGAAAATTGTCCGAGTGGTTCCTTTGAGCTGTCTCCCTGTAACCCTACCCATCCTGCCGTGTGCAAAAGTAAGTCGACTGTTTTGCTTTAACTCCTTATACTCAACGTCAGCTTTAAAGCGAACCATAACCGTTTCGCTGACCAGAAACGAGAGTTTAAATTACAAAACTGAACGTTGTTCCTGTTCTGCCTGTTGCTTTCAGAGTGTCGACCGCTTTGCAGCTTCAATGAATTCGAATCCGGCCCATGCGCGGGAAAAACAGACAGAAATTGCACTGGTATGCTTTAACGCTAATTTTCTTTCAATTCCATATGCTGAATGTTGTAATTGTTTTTTTTTTATTGGGCTTTTAACCGACTGGTACATTTTCATTTCACGTCTTTAGACATTTCAAAACTACCGCGAATCAAAGTTTCTCGAAATATGGTCCACGAGGATGTTCTAAAGGTGAGTAGCTTTGAACTGGAGTAATTATACGGTGAAGATATTTTTACTTAATCAACTTCCTCATGTTGAGGTATGATCGGAATTATTTCAATAAACGGGAACAATAACAATAGCCTGGTATGGCTGTGTTTGGGGTCAGCCCCAACCTTAGTAAATAAAACAGGAACAATAACAAACAACTTTGTGTGGCTGAAAATGGGAGACAAAGTACTCCAGAGAAACTTTTAAAGTCAATAGCCCCATGTACTCCTGGATTTTTGAGAAAAAACCTACCCCCAGGGTGGTGCACACAAAGGTATGGAGGAGACAAGCTTCCTCCCAGGGCCGATGGTGACCATTCCTGGGTAGAGAGGAGGAAGTAATTTGTCCTCCTCTCCGATTGGAGGGAGTTGGGCCTCCACTAACCTAGATAAGAGGTGCACAGGCCGATATGGAGTGGAGGGAGTTGGGCCTTTACTCTGGGTCGGCTGTGACCAATAATTATTGCGGGCCTCCCTAGGGCCCCTTGAAAACTAGATGTATATCCCAGGAGTACAAAATGCCGAGTCTATGGGGGTAAAAGTGTGACGATAGGAGCACTTTATCCCCATTCCCAAGTTTATTGAAAAATATAATAGTCTTCATATTCAAAGTACAAGTAAGAGACAACCAAACTAAAATACACTGCACTAGATTACTTAGTATTACATCAGGTTGAATGTCTATGTACATTATGCTTGATAATCAATACTTATTTACATGTCCAAACATATTAGTACAATTGTTAATGTTGGGTTTAATTACACAACAAAATTATTGCCTTGTACTAATGCAAAATAGATGTTTATATACGTAAATTAGAATGGTATTGCTTGAGAGGTCCTATGTCCAGTGATAGGAGCAAGCGAAGGGAAAAACATAATGGGTGGGATGGGAGGGAATTTGTTAGGAAATTTGCGAGATCTTGTCGTTTGCTCGTGAAGAAACAGACTGCACGTAGCACATGAAATGCGAGCTTAGGGGCCTGACAGAGTTCAATGTGATTGGTTAATTAAAGAATGAAAAGCTCATAGGGGTTTTGGGTCACGCAAGAATACATGTGAAAATCACTGGACAGAGTACAAAGCTCAAACAAGAGTTGTTGATTAACTAAAATTTATTTCCGGTGATCAATAAATTGTGATTGATGGTGCTGAAGCTGATACAGCTGGTATTCGCGCTGAGGATGACAATAATGATGACGACGGTGATGATAATGACACATGTGATGAACATACCATAACATAATATAACGTAACGTAACATAGTACAATGCGACTTGCATGCAACTGTTTTTCCGCCCTTGGCGCCGACTGCATGTTAATGCTTCGAATTCTGATTGGCTCGTTGCGCTTTTTCGTTCTGTTATTGGCCAGAATAATCGGGTTTTGCTTTACCACACTCAAATGAAAATCGTTGCGAATGAATGAATAAATGAGATTTCAGTTTAGGATGAGGATGGACTACTTCCGGTAACAGCACAAATTTGAAAAGCCTGACACAACTCCCAGATCCTCGTAATGACAATTGCAAAATTGGTCGGATTGAAGCCACACACACACACACACACACAAAGAAAGTTTGGCTAAATTTCGCTTGTTCCCGTGTGGCTTTTTTCAAGTATTGTTTCCATTTTTTTTCCAGGTCAAAGACGATCCGTCTGTGAGAAAAACTATTACTTCTTTCTCACGGGACTCCTTGGCATGGCTGAATAGATCAAGCGGACTAGCAATACGGCTGAAAATGATAAGTGTTGACTTCAGTACAACATTTCAAGAGGTTAAACATGACGTGAACGACAACTCGAAGCTTCCACAAAGTGCGTCGTCGGTTTTGAATTACTGCAGTTTCCCTGTTCCAGATTACTATGAGATTAATTTGCGACGCCAGGGGAAAACGGTGAAGTATGTAAAGGGAGACCCAGGGAGAGCTTGTCCGAGCTACGATGGTGCCTCGAGTATCACAAAGATCCAAGGGGATCAACTTTCGTGCAACGGAGCAGAAAACCCAGTTGTGAGACTCTTTGGAGAGAACAGCGTACCAGATGACTTTTTAAAGGAAGAAAGCTCCCGACAGTGTTACAATTATAAGCAAAACTGTAATGAATGCCGCGACAAATGTTCCAGTCTCGCCAGAGAAAATCCAGTTTGTAATCTGACCGAGAAGGATGTCACTCGAGAGGGGAGGCAAGATTATGGTGAACACTTCACTTATTGCTTTGATTGTTGTTTCCAAGAAAACTGTACGTGTTCGAATTGCGCATGCTCGCTGTACAATGCTTCGTGCATTGGTTCGCAGGTGACATGTGTGGAGGCCGAGCTATTTTCTGTACCTTTTTCCCCCGCCTTTCCTAGTTCAGGAAAATTCAAGTGTCATGTGGAGTTGTTACAACATCCTGTGTTTGAGATTGAAGCAACAGTGTGGAAGAACGGCGAGTTGGTAAAGACAATTGAGAACTTCAACAGAAGTACAAGCCAAGATATCAATGGCCACGACTACGGGTACATGGTTGTGAAGCACCCTTCCACACTACGAAATGACACCACAAGAACAATTATGATCAGCGGAGAAGCTGGACAATCGCAGTTCGAGGTGGGGTGGTATGAAACAGAGAAAGAGTTGAAGCCTTCGAGTGCTACTCAAAGGCTCTTCATCCAACCTCAGGAGCCGTTCAAAATTAACTCCAAGGATTGGCCCCGTGAAAACTGCCAAACGTTGAACACCGAAAACTTCGCAACTATATCATCCAATAAGCCAATAACCAATTTTAAAAAGTTTCCCAAGTTAACAGCTCATCTTGCCAAAGAGGAGAACATTCGCTTATATAAAGTTTACAACAATTCTGGTCTACGGCAAGTGGAGGTTGAGATGCCTCAAGGGCGTTCTGTTCTAAGGAATGCTTTCCCAGAGACGGTGATATATAACGATCGATCGTTCACAGGCCATTTGCTAAAGAACAGAACATTCTGGACCATCCGTGTCGCTGGGCGCCTAAGTTTGTGTCCTGGGTTTTTCGTCATACGGTTGACCGACCAAGATCGCCCGAATGTGGACGTTTATTATTACGACGTCGGTAAGTCTGTCCGCGTTTGTTTAGCGTTTGTTTGTGTTGTAAATGGTTTCATGGAGAAAAGCTGGCAGCAGCATCTCGCTTGGAAATTGGTCTTTCCTTATTGAGAAATTTGAAGTATTACTTGAAAGTACTTGTACAGCATTAACTCCTGCACTGCTTTCTTCCCAGTTTTTCCACATAGTATAACGTCTTGCTCTTCTGTCAAAGAGGGCCTCATGGAAGATAAATACACTGAGAGACAACTAAAGAGATTCGTAGATTAAAACTCCAACATATTCCCGCAACTTTCTGGGACCAAAATGTTGTAAGAATTAGCATTCCCTGACGACTATTGACTAGGTCAACAAGATTTGGTGTGTTGCATTGCTGCGCGTCAAAGGCGAATTTAATTGAAGTGAAGACACGTTAATTTCTTTCAGAAATTTGTTTGTGAATTTTCTTCGAAAATGACCTTATCGTGTTGAAATACAGATCAGTAACTGGCTCCCGTCACGGTCCTCCTTAATAAGGCCGATATGCAGATTTATTTTTTGACCAAAGATCTACTCGCCCAAAATATTGAGGTAAAAAACGTCCAGAGAAAAAGCTGAATATGCATGCTGATGCTAAATCCCGACTACCTTAAATAACACTGCCTCACTTTCTGTTTCACAGCCATAACTAACGAAGACTGTTCATTTGCTATCGAGTTCCATCTTCCATCTGGTGGAGACACAAACATGATCGACAAGCAGTTCGTCGTTCGCCTGACAGATTCGCGAAAAACAATGAAGCTCATCCTCGTAAGCCCACGAAGAATTCCCGAATTTGAAATTCCAGATGTCGATGACGATTTCGACCTGCAAAAACTGGAGGTATTAATTCCATTTGGCGGTGCTTCTGGAGGAATGTTCATAGTTCTGGTGGCAATTTTGATTTACGGCTACAAGACACGCCCAAAAGATAGCTACCAACGGGACCGTGATAACGAATTGCATTTTCGACATCTGTTATTTGTCGTGTGGTTCGTTGGTATGAGACTCGTGAAGAGCTTTCTCTTGACATTAACTGTATTTTGTGTCATCCTCACTGCCATCCATTACAAGAACGTAATGACGTTGCAAGATTACAAGGCATTTTACAAACATCAAAAGAGCCTTGAGGAAGATTTTATAAGGCAGATGGACTCACACAGAGTACAGGAGATTAATCGACAGTGGGCAAGTCTCGGAAAAGGAAAACTAGTCTGTGATAAGAAGTTGCAAGCCCTGAACATGTACCTTGACGAACATTTCAAGGAGATGAAAGAGAAGCAAGAAGAGGAAATGAGAAGAAAAAGCATCATTCTGGCTGCTAGTCGTCGCCTCGAGAAGCAGTTTAATGCAACCAAAGCGAAATTCGAAAGGGAGAGGAATCGTTTGAATGAAGAAATGAGAGCTTACAGCAATGAAATCAACTCTAGGTTGTCGAAGATTCAGGGCAAGATAGAGAACAATTTTTGGTTGAAAGCGGCGAAAGGAATGCACAAGGCTTTTAGTGGAATAGCAAAGCTTTTTGGAAAGAGCATGAAACCTTTCATTCGATGGGTTGGGCTATCGGTGAGTTTCCCCAGTATAAACTTGGAAATGCCTTCGTTCGAAGATCTTTTCGACAATATAGATTTAAAAATGGATTATTTAAATCCCTTGGATCTGAATTCAAGTTCTTCGTTCAAGCGGCAACAATTCACTGTAGACACAAAGATTAGCATACAACAAGTTGCAGTCCCCGAATTAAACATATCAAGCCCGCTGAACAAAGAGAGAGCCAAAGAGTTGTTAGCCTTGGAGTGGATCGTAGAGCTGTACAGAAGTGGAGTAATCACTACGGTGTTGTTTCTGTTGGATATTCTTTGGTTTGTTTATAGGCATAGCAGAACGTATCAATTTGCTGTTGTGCTTATCCACGGCTTTCCTAAAGTCTATGAACTTGAGAAAATATACGAGGAAGGAGAAAAGAAACAACAGAAGTTGAAGAGAAAAGAAGAGAAAATGAAGGAAAAAACGGAGAAAAAAGCAAAGACGAAAGAAAGCAAGTCAAACGACCGTAATGCAGTGGATTTTGAAAACCTGAGTGGGAAAGTGTTTGAGATTGAACCAGACGAAATAAGAGCAAATAACAAAGGAATGGATGCTACAGAAGATCAAAAAGGGGGTGGAAAGCAGGAGGAAAGAACTAAGTCTAGTGCTGAAGCAGGAGAAAATAAAAGACAAACACAAGACAAACTTGGGAACTTTGATGAAGGTATCAAATCAGAAGATTCCAAGGAGGAAAACAAAGTGATTGCCAACACTCTGAAAGGACTTGACGCATTCAACACTATAGTTTTGAAGTTCCTTGTCAAGCTCAAAGAACTTAATTATCAGGTGAGATTTGAGAGTCTTTGCTTCTCAGCCCCTTCTGTCAGAAGCTCATCACCAGGAGCGATCCTCTGAATTAAATTCTTAATCGGGCGTTTTGACAGACCTACTAGTTATTTTTAGAAACGTAAAAACAAAAGTGAAATGCAAATAAAGTGTATATTGTAATGAATTGTGCGTTGCGTTGTTGTTGTATTGTTTTGTTGCGGTTTCTGCAAGTAACTAGGTCTGTCAAAACGCCCGATACTAAAGGTAATAGGGGAGAGGAACGCTCCTAATCATGGGCTCCTGACACTGGTTAAAACCGGCGAAAGGCGCGGATGTATAAAGCAAATGATGATGTAGAAAAGGACTTTTCTCCAGCTGTTTCCTCTGTCCTAGAGGATTTTTTGTTATTGGTCTTTTATATGTAACGGGGACATGAATCTGTGTGTAGTGTAGATAAGGGACACTACTTTTTCTTTATCCTCTTTTGAATAGATGAAAGGGCCACCGCGAGGTAGGAATTATTCCATTTTTAAAGCTATCGCAGTTGTTATCTTCAAAGCTATTTGGGCCAGGAAGTTCTTCGTCTAATATCTGGCATGGGCCCAAGGCAGTGTGGATATAAATGCTTATTTATTTCCCTTTCTTTACTTTTTTTCTCTAGATAAACAACACCAACTTAGTCCCCATGTGTGTGGTCTCCGTTATGGCCATTCTGTCGGTATATGTTGTCATAGTAACTGCTAAACACTCTATGAACGTGGACACGTTGGATGTCATAGGGTATTTCGACCTCAAAATGGCGCCTCTTTTGACGATGAGGAAGATTGTTAACACCAGAATAACTTCAAACGCGTTTATGGTGAACGAAGTCCACATCCCTTATTACGAAAACAGGTATTTACAGCAATGTAGCGGCTAAGTAAACCAGGAGTACTTGTCCTTAGCTTCGGGTAACGAAGGCTTCGTCTGCGTATTTTTAACCTTAGTTTAAACCCACACCCTATTTGAGTGTTAATGGTCTTAGCTGTTGAGTAGATAGCAAAACTGTAGTACCCGGAGTTGCCTCTCGAAGCGGGGACACCGAGTTCGAGAATCGAACCCGGGGTGGCAGGAACTGGACCAGTGTTCTCACCACTGAGCCATTTCTACTTCCCACTGATGTGACTGTTTACGCTGATGGTCGATCTATACCACTGTCGCGTCGTAAAGAACTAGCGAGAAACACTCGTCTTTTCTACAACTTAAGATGGTGAATTTTGTTTAAAAAAAACAAAAAACAAAAACGTAGCAACGTGACGATCCTTGTAGTGGTATTGCCGAATTAGAGACCTCAGTATCTAAGTGAAAAGTATTGTTTTCATAATCTTTTAAGCATGTTTATTTCGGGGGACATCGAGTCAGCAACCTGCCTTGAACTGTAGACCTCTTAAACCTAGAGAAGGGAAACGACGGAGGTGCCATCTATTTTATAGCTTATTAGCGTTACTAAAGGTCGAGACGGATAACAAAGTCTCCTGAAAACAAACTTTGTTCTTTCTTTCGATTTCAAGGGTGAATGCCAGGATCGCCTTTTTCAGGAAAAAAGCGGAAATATACCGGGCGTATCAATGTTCTAAGGCGGATCTCCATAACGAGGAGTACTGCTCGTGGGCTGCAGAGCCTGGAGCGAGCTGCGATGGAGTCAGACCTTATAACGAAGACTTCCTTAGTAACTTGACTCGGTTTGAGTGTAACTTGGAACCAGTGCTACCTCAAAGGTAAATGTGATATTTTAATGAGAGGTGTGAATTCCTACGCAGTGTGGTAGAACGTAGTTATTCTAAAATTGACATGACAGTTATCCACAATCTTTCAGTCTTTAATTGTATATTTCTTGAATAATAATAATCATCATCATCATCATTTTCATCCCAGATTGAAGGCAATTTTTTTTCCATGTCCTTCTTTACAGCTAAACTGAACACATTATCAACAATGTAATCAAAGAAAGTTACAATACAAATGCACGTTTGCAATCACAAAAAGCGTTACTGAAGAAGTTTGCGAAAATAAAGACCTCACGAAAATTCAATTCCCACGTACCCAATTACAACCTGGTTTGTCCCGCGGAAAACAAGGACATGAATAATCACACTCAGAAAAGAATTTTCGGAAAAGCTATAAGTTCGCCTTGGGCCTGAAGGCATAGTACACAACAATTCCTGACAAGGCACATATGTAGTGTTCCTTCTTTTCTAATCTGAATGGA
>OX419335.1:4828380-4853380 GCA_948470475.1 Galaxea fascicularis | reverse complement strand
TATTTCCCGAAAAGCATGCAGCTTTACTTCTTGCCCATTCCTCGCCTTCCTTTTGAATCTTTCGTATCCCCCTTTTCAGCTGTTCTTTCGCAGTTTTGAACATGAATCTCAAAGGACACATCAGTATCGTGCTAAGTGGGTGTTCAGGAGACTTGCCAGCCACTAGCACTTCTGAAAAATCAGCTAGACCATCTCTGACATACTGGAGCTTTGCCTTGATTTTATTCTCGGTTTCAACTAGCTTCTCTTGATCTAAGGCTCCAACAAAGTCGAGAAATCTAATGAACGAGATATCACCAAGACTGCGTTTTGTTCTGGTAAGAAAGGTATGCTGTGTTTTCTTGTAAAGTTCACTCGTCAATTCGCTCTCCTGTACATGATTTGGCCTTGACTGATAGATAATGTTAGTGGTCACGTCTCTTCTTTTTCTTCCAACTGCTTTCTTCATTTTATAAGCACCTCTTGGTAAAGAAAACCACCCATTATCATACACTCTTCTACCATAATCTTTCAAACTCTCTTTGGTGTCTTGCAGCTTGCGTGTAGCTCTTCCTTGGAACTCTTTGATGCGATTGTCAATGGCTTTCTTTAACTCCTTAACTTTCTCTGTTGCTTTTTTCACGATTTTCTTAGTCAACTTGTTAAACATTTTTACGTGGTTTTCCTGGACCAAACAAGTCATGTTGTATCGTAGCCACTGTAGCTGTAGCCCCAGATAAAAGTCACAGGACCTTTGAATGCCCTCGGTCGAGTCCAAAATACGTTTGATTTCTCGTTCACGATGCTGGTCCATTTGCGACGCCATGGCATTGCTTTCGTCGATTTTACTTTGGACGAACTCTTGGTATTCCAGAATTACTCGCAGATTAGGCCCGTGAAGAAGGGTCAAAATGGCGAATGCCATTGAGAATGAAAAAACAAGGCTGTAAGCAACTCTAAACGCGAGGAAAAATACAACAAGAATGAGATGTCTTTTCTTGAGACGATTTTCATCTTTGGGTTTTCCCTCATGTCTGTTGTATATAGTTTTCGCTGTCGCGTCTGAAGTACTATCAACTGAATCATTGTCAGGCTTGTGGGTCAGCTGCGCATAGCTCATGAGGGCAAAAAGACCCAGCAACACGCAGCCAATTAGCACAAAAAGAGGCATCAATGTGCCCCAGGTATTCGGCCTTTGATTTTTAGTTTCCATCTTCGATTCCTTACTTGTTCTAGCATTTTTGTCAACCAGAGCCAACTGAAGCTTTAGCTTTTGTGTATTGTCGGACAAACATATGCTAAACAACTTCTCCTTGTCTTGCAGATTATTTCTGGGGACTCGAATGTCCAATTTGAATCTGATCTCCGGACAGAGAACCACCACATCTTGCTCCAGGACTTTAACACTGTCAACTTCATCGACAACTTGGAGAGTGAAGAAACCTGGACAGCTGGTTAAAATACCAGATAATTTTACATTCCAGGATGTGTTCCCTCGTGACAAACTACTTTCAAATGTCTCATCATTGCGGATGCTTGCGTTGGTTAAAACGTATTTCAGGACTGATTCATTTTCAGAGATGCTCACAGTCATCGTAGGTGAAAGCTGAGGATCGTTTATCCGATATGAAAATTCGCTCCCTGACTGAATGCCAAGATGCTCCACTTTTGCAGGCTTTAAATCAAGGAACGTCTTTCGAAGCGATTGAGGCCACTCAGAAAGTTTATGGCAGTTTTCGCCTTTACTCCATGTCTTTGTGGTAACAGCGAATGGAGTCTTAGTTTGAAAGTTGATTGTGTTCCCCATATTTCCCTTATCTAAATTAACATCTTTACCATTCAGACTTGTTATACTGTAAATATAGGGTTCTTGCTCAGACCTCCTTTGGCCTCGCATGTACAGAAGAGAAGAAATATCAAAATTTGTTGCGTGAGACACTTCCAAGAAATCTAAACGGTTGGTTCCTTGTTGTATCTTTGAAAGAGCATTGTTGTCACTCCTTGGCATTTTCAAGGTTTTAAAAACCCAAGATGAGTTGAACAGCCCACTTTCATGTCGCACTCTGTATTTCAAGGTATACAGTGCTTCGGGAAAGTCATACTGTAGGAAACAGTTGAATTGTAAGTTCAAATTTGTTGGTTTGTTCATTGTCAACGTAAACTGACTGGTGTTCCCTTTAGCACATTTCTTTGGTATCCGGGTGCAGTCTATCAAACTGTAATACGTCGAACATACATCAAGACAGTTTTTGTAGCAGCAGGAGCAAGACCTTTTTTCCTGGTTGTTTGATTTGTCGCAATTTAAACAGCTATTCCTACAAACATTGCAGGCTTGATACGCCAATGCACATTGCGTTGTTGGAAAGGATTGCAAAGGATTGTCCAAAAACTCGGATTCTTTTATACCAAAAACGTCAGATATGATATTTGTGTAATTTGTGCAGTATAGCTTGTCCAAGTCCTCCTCAAGTCTGCAGTCCCTCTGGTTAGGTTTTCGGCAAACATTAGAATTTTCGGCAGTATCGCAAGCGTCATTCAATGATCTGAAGTGGTACATTTCTCCTGGTGAAACGTCATCGGGGCAAAGGCTCCGGGAATGCTCAAAACACATTGCCTGGTACACCTTTGTCTGCCGGTTTTTGTGTAGATCGTGTTTTAAAGTGTAGTGGTTGGGTGCTGGGTAGCGACAGTGCTTCGTGAACACCTCTGCAAAACCTTGCACACCAGCAAACTCGAGGTTCTCGCCGTTCGACCTCCATGCATCGTAATCTTTGTACTTTGGAAAAAAGTTCACTTGTTCAATTTTGACGTCGATATAGAAGCTTGAGTTTCTGTGCAAGCTAGTTTGATTCGAGGAATTCCTTCTCAGAACAAAAATTGCACTCGTGCTCTTTAAACGCGAGCGATCCTCTAGAAGAACCAGACTCTTGGCTGGATGAAGGACAGTGAGCCTGGAGCCCGACCGAACTAAAAACAGAAGGGACTAACGTTATAAATTGTTTACTTTATTATCTTAGCATTTGTTTTGTCCCATCTTATTGTTCTAGATGTACGACTCAAAGAAATAGTGTTAGTCAAATGTTTGAGCCACGGAAAGTAACCAGAATCAGTAATAATGATTTTACAGCTGTTTTTACATTCTTCTGTCGCGCAAGCCAGTTCCCTGTCCCGTACCATTCTATTTTCATGGTTCCATATCTCGATAGAAAAGCTTAGTGGATTCGCTACCTGAACGTGTTCAGGTGTACTAACACTGAATGTAAAGAATTTTAACTCTTATCTGCAAGATAATATTATGAATGTCACTGTTAAAAATACAAGTTCTAATTTGAACCTACCGCGGAGATGGTCGCTTTCGTTTGCAGTCTTGCTCAAAGTCAAAGGTTTGGAAATATCTATATGATCAAAAATGGTAGAAAAAGGAACTAAGTTTTGAATGTATCAGTCTTTACTTGAACATTATGGTATTTTTTTTCAAAACTTCTTCTTCAAAGCCGAAATTAGCTCTCTTGCTGACTTCTCCCTTACGTCTAACTGACGACTTTCAGGGTACTTGGATAGTAATTTGGAACTAGCCATCTTGTCCAGGACTTCTACAGCCATGATCTTAGATGCTACCTCTTAAATGTATTTGTCCCGTTGACTAAAATTGTTTTAGTGAATAATGTGAAAACTGTTTTGTGACCGAAATGATCACATCATATTTTATGGTCTAAAACAGATCTTTTTTAATCAAGTGACTGTGTGTGGATATCAGCCTCAAAGTTTGGGCACAAGTAGAAACTAGGTCTGGCGTAACTCAAGTTATCATACATATAGCTAGTAATCGTACATGTGAACGTAACAATTATAATCCAACCTTAGTAAATCATGCATCAAGAAATCTACAGGGTGTCTAAGCCAAATAAGATAGAGAATAAGCCAAATCTTTCATACCGACACATTTTCGGTCAAACGTCAATCCACAGCCAAATGCTTCGTAAGTCAAGCCCTCACATTTTGAGCTGCAAGCTGCGAATAGAATTAAGATTAGCTGTACTGATATACTTAACTTGGCATTCATAAGTGAAATGCTATCAAAGAGGCCTAACCTCCCTTAGACAGCAAAACAGTCGTTTTTTGTTTGTTCTTCAAATCTCTCATCTCCGGCGTGATTCTCAAAATCGCTTCTCCCAAGTCTCTCAGAGTGTTCGCACTCTTAATCAACACAAAAATGCGAATATTTTGCGTCTTAACCTGCCCAGCTCACACCATGCATCACAGAGGTAATCAATGGCAAAATGTCACTATGAAGTTGCTAAGGACATTGCAATCATCAGGAAACAAACAAAAAAAAGGTGTTCGAATGAACCTGTGACTACACGTGAACAGCCTGTACAAAATTCGGTTGTTCGATAGCTCGGCTTTTGTTGCGTGAATACTTTACTGAATTCTTGATATGAAGGGCTTTACAAAGAGAATACGGAGTGAGCAAGAATTAGCCTCGTGTGGTAGAACTGTGAGTAGGCGCAGGAAGAAAAAGAAAAGAATGGGATGCCTGTAGAATTAACCGGCTAGCTAATCACCTGTGCAAATGCGGTCACGTGTCCGGGAGCATGTGCTCGATTGGTAGAATCCTTGAGGGCATGGTTTGGAACTGCAGGCTAAACGAGAAAAACATGACCTGTGACTAAACTTATTTGTTTTGACGAAACTTACGCTTGTTAATACAATTTGGTAATGGAATATCAATAAATAACAATTTCACGGTCTTACAAGGAAAAGAAAAATTCTGACTCCTCAAATGAAGGGAATTGAGTCGATAGAAAATATCACTTTGAACAGTGGTGAAAAAATTTGAGGACTCGTCAAAGTTGGGCTTACCGTAGCATTTGACTCCGTCTCCCCAATAGCCTTTGCTGCACGTGCAATTAAACCTGCCAATAATATTTTTGCATGTGGCATGTACGTGACAGTTATGCTTGTTGCTAATGCACTCATCTACATCTGAAATATAAGAAACAATTTTGTAAATTTATTTTATCCAAGTTTCCTCGCTCGCTGGAAAACATGCAAAAAACAAGCAAAGAACGAAAGGCTAAAGAATATTAAATTTTAAATTTACAATAACGACAACAATAACAATAATGATAACGATGATGATAATGGAAATTGGACAAAGCAAAGAGAAACGACAACAGATATCAAAACCTCTTTATGTCGTGCGGTTTTTTTTTGGTGTAGCGTGACTGTGGGAAAAGATCTCTTTCTGCATGGTAGTTTTAAGAATGATCATCGCTAATAACCATCGCTAGTGGTTAGCTACCACTGATAGTAAGGTTGAGGACAGCCACACTACTCACGAGCTCTTGGCTCTGAGCTCGGAGATCCAATTGTCAAACGTTTTGCCACACCGTAATTGACCTGTAACAGTAACTGTTAAAAAATGAGTACCTTGACATCTGTCTCCTTCTATTTCATATCCTCTAAGACAGATACATTGTTGAACTTGTACGTCACAAGCAAACTTGCATGAATTAAAGCACGGATCAAGAGAAGACACTTTGTTTGAAGCTTGAGAAATAGCTAAAAAAGAAAACCAAAATAACGAGTCTGTTAATAAATTTATTGCGCAACATCAAAAGGTTACGATATGACCGTCAGTATGTTCTATTTTTTGCTAGAATCCAGATTTAATTCCTTCCTAAGGAAATTACTTACTCGCATTTATTGCCTTTCGCTTTTTCCGCCTCAGAAAGAGAACTATATAACAGCGTACGCCATACTGAATAATCGAGGTCAACTTTGGAAAAAAAAATCTTCATGGGTTTGTCTTCCAAGCAAAGAGGTCAGAAGGGAATGCAACAAAAAACAAAAACGATTCAGTCAACCACTAAGACTTATCTATTGGGTAAATGAATCGCTTTCTCAACAAATTAAGTTTTATCCAAACTTACCGAACTGTTGAAACTTTTGTATACTCCCCCTCAAACCTTCAGATAGCAACAGCTTTCCATGAAACTCTTTATTGAAGAAAACCCTTGAACCGTTCCTGACAAAACTTGCAGGCACGTTGATCACGATTCTTGCAGTAGGAGCCTTGCTGGTTGCCAGGGCAACAGCAACCAGGGTTACTACCATGAGGACTGGGCGGACAGAAATGACCCTAGACGTTTTCGGAGGAGTACCCCTAGAGCGCTGTGAGATCGGGAGGTCTCCATCGTTCCCTGTCAAGTTAAAGAAAGAATTTTTTGGGGGGCCGTGAATCTCACTTTCGCGAAGAGCCGGAAATTACCTGGGTCACGTGGTGGATACCCATTACTCTTCACTGTGGTTTCATTGCCCGAATCTTGTAGCTGTATAGTTCACTTAATTGCATTTCTCCTTTGTATCTTCAAACCAATGTTGTACGTCTTGAATCATACGCATGCAATTCAAACGCAAGCGGAGAACACTAAGCCGAAGGAGAGCTATTCATGCATATTCGGAAGTAAATGCAGGATAATTAATGATATGTAATAAGTACTTATTGGCTCCTTGTTTGAGGTATCCCACCGCCGACACCTTTATTTCCATTGGTGACAACGTCGTACAATGGAATTACACGCGGAATCGGCCTTATGCGTCAAGATGGCAGATATACCCACAAATACACTGCACAAACTTCCTGAAACAAAGATTATCCAGCTTGGCCACTTTAAACGCGATCTTCCTTTACGTAAACGTAATTAAATATTTTCCTCTGAATTCATCTTTTGGCAGACAAGCGATGAAAGGTTTAGGCCTTCCTACGCAAACTGTCACAGTGATTTTTACAGAATTTCAGATAAAGCTGGTTTAATTAAGAAAATTTAAATCCAAACTGACTTACTCTGGATTAAGGGACTCGACTGCACTGGACGGCTGGATATTCTGCCGACATTTTCATCCGAGACCATTTTCTGTTCCCTTCCATCTGGTTTTTCAAACGTTAAATATTTTCCTAGGTAAGGAATGATAATAAAAATGTACATTTGAGGTAAATCAAAGCACAGATTCAGATAAGCCTCCTCTTCGAAGCGAGTTCAATTCTAGCTTTACCTGCATATGAATTTTATAAGAATGAGGACGTAGCCTCGCTTTGAAGAAGAGGCTCAAAGTTACTCGGAAATTGTCAGTTCCAGTTTACAGAATAACTATGAATGAGCGGCACTGAATAGGCCGTATTCGTATTCTCGGTATTGAACTGGATCTAGCATGAAGTGGAGGCTCTTGCGGGGGAATACATTTACATATGAAAAGTTTCCCCCGCAAGAGCCTCCACTTCATGCTAAATCCAGTTCAATACCGAGAATACGAATATGGCCTATTATAGGAAATGAGTTGAACAGAGGTTATACTGTGATTCATATAGTTGTAACTAACCTGCCGTAACTACGCTCAGTTCTTCCATCTCCAGCTCGTCTTTTTTCGTCTCTGACCTTAACAGACGTTTCTTTTTTCGCTTTTTAAACAAAACGATTATCGTAACGACGATGACGGCAAACAAAAACACCGCGCCCGCCAGCCTCCCGATCAGCGGCCAATTTGCTGTTGCTTCTGGAGCAATGTACTGTGAAAATAAACGAAAAATCGTTTCACAGTGATACATTACTATACGGTGCATCACTAGACGTTGCTGTTGTCCAGTGTACGCACTCTTTTTCCCACGGATACTGTTCTGCAGCTATGCCATTGTTGTTTACCCCTACCGCTATATCATAAGACTAAATACTGCCTCCTGACTTGTTTGAAGTCAGAGCGGATTACGGCGAAAGAACACCCTAATACGGATATTAGTTGTACAGATAATTTTCTTGTCCAATAGTATTGCTTAAGCAGGTTGATCTCAACCTCGTCCCCAGGGCGCTTTTCCCTTCCCACCTGATTTGAAGGGAAAAGCTCCCTGGAGGCGAGGGATTGGCTGATTTCAAACAAAATATCGTTTATTTCCAATCCAGGTTCTCGGCGTACTTGATCGAACGTCTTGCGTGTTCACTGAGAAACAAAACCCGCGCGGTTTCATCCCTACGTTCGATCAAATTGCTAAACAAACAACAGTATATTGTACCCACAAGAACATTACAATATAAAATAAACTTGATAGATTAAATAAAGGGGGTACCGACTTCCCGAAATAAATAAAAAGTTAAAAAGGCCATGAAGCCGGGACTGCTGCTGACTGATATCAGTCAGAAAGATCGTTGCTTCGAAGTCGGCTCTGCACATACATGATTAATTTCAAAGTCAAATGAAAATACTTAGTCAGTCTCTTTTCAAGTAGTGACTTACCACTTGTATGTCTACAATGCCCCCACCGTCAATAAGACTGTAGTCAACTTTCACCCGCTTCATCTCTTCATCGTTCGCGGATAAATGCACCACTAGTGACGCAGTGTCATTTTCTTGGATTATCACATCACCCTGAAAATGTCACGAATCCTTGACTATCAAAATTGATTGTTTGTACATTCTAGTTCAAACAGACTGATCTTTGGGTTTGTGTCGAGTTCAAGGGATTATAACTCAGTCAGTCAATCAGTTGGCACTTTCTGGATCGGTTGCTCGGTCAGTCAGTTCCCGTCCGCCCGTCCCGCCCGTCCGTCCATCAGTTAGTCAGCCAGTCAGTCGGTTGGTCGGTCGGTCAGCTAGTCAGTCAGCCAGTCAATCATTTGTACACTGAAATTCTTTATAAAATAATATTAATATCTATATAATATCTACACACGCAGCCATTGTAAATAGTTTTTAGTTTTTAGTTTTTAACCTTCATCTGAAGAAGGCTGAACAGCCAAAACGTAGTAAAACCAAGTCAGACGAGTTAGAAGTTTACCCTGCTGTTTTCACTCAGTATTTGTCTATTTTAATTCTATATATATCTAAGATTCATCTAGTCTCTTATGTAGAAAATTACATATTTTAGATTTAGGTTACATTATTATATTATACAAAATTCATGTAAATAGTTTTTAACTTTTCTAAATTGTTTTGGTTTTTAAGAACTGTAAAAAATTACTTAATTCAGCTTTTGTGGCTGCAATGTGATTTTTAAATAAACTATCTATCTATCTATCTATCTAAAACAATGAAGTCGAACGTGAGTTTTAGATTTAAAATGACTCACATCCAGGTTGTTCCTGATGTAAAACACCTTAGGCTCACTGAGGTTGACATCTGCGAGAAATTCCTGAACACGGATCACCTTTTCCGCGTTGGTGGCGTTAGCACTTTGCCTTAATGAATGCAAAAGAATCGCAACAACCAGTAGAAAGACTCTACGAAAGTAAAATCAAAGAAAGAGATAATTATGTTAGGTCTCGTCAAAAAACATCAGGCCTAGAAGCTGCATTCTGCCATTTTGTGCATGTTAAGGTTTTAAAGAAATATAGCCGGCAAATGCAAACGATATGTGCAGAGCGACTGGTTTTTCCCAATAAAAGCGTATTGTTTTGTCGCGTTCTCGTCACTGTACCCGCTGGGTCTTACTTAATTCCTTTAAACTCTTAGTTTAGTCTCGGCAATGTCTTGGGTCTACAATTATCAAAGATTGTGGTAACAGTTGAAAGAGGTATAATGTTAGATTTTCCCGTACCCTAGTCGATGAAGATGTATGAAGATGTTTGACATGTTTCCCGTGAGTATTACAATAACAAGGGTAGTCGACAAGAACGCCGTCTGGCGTCCCCCTTTTGTGCGATTCTGTCTCGTCTTTTTCAAGACCAATGGAGAAATAGTATTACAGTTTCTTTCAAATTTATCACTTCTTAGATAGCTTTGAAATGTAGTTTTTCATGAAAATCACGTCTATTGTCAACTTTCGTTTTCTCTCGATGACCCTAGATCTGATTACCACTGTTTCATCCCTTTAATGTGTCAGTGGTCACTATTACTGAAAAACGTCAGTGACGTTGAAGTGAACGTTAAGTGAACTAACAGCTGTTTGGTACGATTTCGCCGATGGATCACTGAAGCCGATTTAGACTCGATTTATTGTTCTAGTCTCATAGGTTTAGTTAACTTTGGCGCCCCCCTGTTGGCGTCGAATACGAGTGCTGCGTGCAGATTTTCCACCGCATTGGAAAACTGTAAGAGTTTTGACACATGTATTATACAATTTAGTTGAAAGATCACTAAAAACTGCTGCATTATAACCGATTTACACAGCTTAAAAGTCTTGTGCACCACTTACATGTTATGAAGTACGTGTAAGCCGGTTGTTTTTGTGGTTATTGGACTAAATCACTACGATATTTGAATAAATGCATTTACGTGTGAACCGGGCCATAGCCGAGATCACAACGTAATCCGGGATAAAAAGTTTTCGTATTTACACATGCTTGAGCCCAGCGCCAGTGATCCTTAACAAAGAACTAGCATTTCTTATAAATATCTTGGTTTACCTGATCATGGTGGTTTTATCGATCGGAAAAGAGCTCTTTTTCTTTCTTTCTTTCTTTCTTCACGGTTTACAGTGTTTTTACTTGGCTGATGTTATGCTTGACGCTTGTCGACGATTGTTAGTACATGTACTTCGGTTGTTTCAACTCATATTCCCGCGATACTGGGTGCGGGCTACTGTGCACTCTTTTGAAGTTCCGGTCAAACCAAAGTGACGCACGTATTTCCTTCCCTTGTAAGGTTAAGATTACAACAAGGGAATTGTTTTTGTTTTCAAGATTAACGGTGAGAGGTCATTGGTTCGATTCCCCGCCAAGCCCCAGACTTTTATTCATTCGACCATTCAAAAGCTTTTAAAATATCATCGCCTTAAGTACTCAAAGATTCAGTTTTGTTCAAGTCAAGTAGTATGAAATGTTTTAGCAAAAACCAACGTTGTTTAAAACAGAGAACAATGAAGAGAGTTCTATTTGCAGACGGAAATCATCTGACCGGCTTTACGAGCTTCAGACACGCCAACCGTTATGGTATTCTTGTAATACGATAACAGAATCAATTAACGGTTTGGGAAAGGAAACGAACTGCATTTTCTGTTTCTGTTTCCTTTGTTTTGCGTTTGCTGCGAGGGGAGGTGGTAGCGTGAGGATAAAGTGGGCCGATCAGGTTTTATGTAGATATGTATTGAACGCCCAGGCCTCCTGCAATATGCAATTGAAATTATCTTCTTTCCAGAAGGGCGTGTTTATCCACATTCTGAAAAGGCATTCGTCATACCCCACTTTGGGTGTAAGTTAATTTTAATACCCCGAGTTAGAAGTAACAAAGTTCACCCTATGGCATAACCATATCTGGATAGAAGAGATTAGCCAGCAGGCGTGGGTGGGTGGGGGATTTTGTTGAGACACGCAAGGTGCGTGACCGGAAATCTAGATCTTTTGTTGGGCATTCTTGCGTGACGAGTGACCGAGACACAGCTAATCCCAGGTTTGTCTTCATCCTTTTATGGTTTCCGATATATATAGATCGGAACATGCTGACTCTCGTTTATGTACGCATTGAAACTTCTTAGAATTATTATTTCCTCTCTCTGGAGTCAGTATGCACCTGATGTTACGCTAAAATTGAAACTTTGATTCCATCTAATGTCGTTTGGCAAGATCGACACGCGGGCCAAAAATGTTTCATTCGTGGCATCCCTCATAAATTATGTCGCGCGAGAGCAAGCAGTCGTCTCTATGTACACGCAAAGTTGTCACGCGAGAGTCCACCCTCGACACACACGTTTCTCGCGCTAAGAGAGCGAAAGAGGCACAACCACAACAGCACCTGTCTTCTCTTCTTTGATGGAGAACTTAAAGACTGTATAATATTATCACGATGGCTGATGGACCCTCTTCAGAACGTCTACAAGCTGGACGTTCTTATTTTTTCTGCGATTCGAACTGAATAATAAATCAGTGCAAACCGTGACCTGGAAACCTTTAAAAGTGGATTCATCATGTTTGCTTTGATGTATAACCAAGTTGCTATGCTTGTGTGGCTTGCCGCGAAAAAGATGTCGCGCCAGCCAATTCTTGGTAAGTTTGGCCTTACAAGAGGTCCAGCAAAGGTCTTTCCAATCCCGCATCCCGCCGCTATTTTTGACTCCATCCCGCCATCCCATCCTACTCAGAATGTCTATCCTGATCCTACCTGGTTAGAGACGCAGTTCTCCACGTAACGTCTATTTTTTTTTTTTTAGGAAATTATTAACTTACATAGCTATTATATTGTAGTCAATTCTAGTCACAGATGAGGACGTTAATGAGAAGCGTATACAGCATACGTGTTGAAACCGTTTGCGCGCCGCTTTGTATAGGTGAGACACCAAAGCACCAAAGCCGGGAACGAAAACTCCACTCAGGGTATTTGGAACCTAGCTGAGTGGCCACTAATCGATAAAGGGATGTAAAGCTAGCAATTTCTCAAAAGGAAGAATTTGTTCCCTAAAATTTTCGAGCAATTAAAATTTTAGCTAAGGAATCCGAACAGATTAAATTCGTCAAGCTAATGGAAACAGCACCTCAAACAGGCTTCCAACGTGTACTGTAAGGTACTTAAAAATGCCTTTTTACAGCTTTTAGTTGATTTGGCTCGTTAGTTGCCCCTGATAAATAGCGCGGTGACCTGTACTTTGACCAGGCTCCTGCCTGTGGAATGTGATTTGAAAATAGACCAGCTGCTCCCAATAAGCAACCTAGTTCCCAGAACCTTTTTCCTGGCTTGGGGGTTGGGCGCCCCACCCGCAAGCCAGGGAAAAGGTTCTAGGAACGAGTTTGCCCAATGAGCGTTACTCTCACTGGGGGAGCTTTGTAGAAAAACGCTTTTTGCCGTTTGCGTGATCCCTGTAAGTGTACTGAGTATAAACTCCTCTATAACGATTATGTGGAAACAAAGCTCACACTGACATTTTATCCATCCCGCATCCCGGCTGTCAAAATGAGCAAATCCCGATCCCCGCTGAAATATTTTTATCCCGCATCCCGCCCCTTAAAATTTCTTGCATCCCACATCCCGCCTCCATTTTTGCTCTCATCCCGCATCCCGCCAAATTATGTTGGACCCTCGTACAAAAATCATTGGACATAAAGATTCACAGCGCGACAAAAACAAATGAGCAAAATAAAACTGTCCTTAACTGACTCTCAGCCTGGGATATGTTCTTAGTATTTTCTTAAAAGTTTGGTTAATCTCAGCGTCAACGGTCTTATAAAAAAGGTTCTTACAGGTATATGAAAACTTTCACAAAGGTGTAGGGAGAATGGCATAACCAACCTCCCGAGTAAGGTAGGGACGGGAATGACGTAAAGCCCAACAACCAATCAAAATCCTTGTTAGTAAGAGCGCACAATTTGAACCGAACTAATCCGCCATTTTGTGTTCGACTTCGTGAAAAGACTGTTTATTATGGCTGTGGCTTCAGATAAGGCGGGATTTCCAATTTTAACCAACGATGAAGCGGTTGAAAATTGTAAATCAATGTTCGGGGTTGCACTGAGTGTGGAAGATCTTCTGAAACCTCAGGTAATGTTCCCGTGTTCTTTGTATTCAAAATCGACGTAACTTCCAGTGATCTCAGCTCCAAGCTCTGAGGAACAAATTACGGTGTATTGTTAGTTATAAAACATTGAATTGGCTTTGTAGAGAATATCTGTCCTTTTTTGTTTTTCTTTAAGAGACGTCTGCAAAAGAGGATTCTTGCTTTCTTCCGAGAAACGCGCTCTTCCACTGAGAGCTCGACGTAAACTTAATTAGCTTACCGAATCTACAGAGATTAAGACAGTGTCATTTTTCTGAGAAAAACAACCTTTGTTGATTCGTCGATCACTTTACTTGTACAACTGTGTTTTGTTGTGAGCAAATCTTAATTCTGTTGCTTGAATTCTCTTGGTGATGTTTAGTGTCAACAAATGAAACGTCTGTATGCTTCTGTGTTGTCAAGCTTTGGAGTTCCAACTGAGCAATTTACACAGGTTAGAGTTGCATGTCATACACTGTAGCATTACATGTTATTTCCAGTGTTTCGGCCAATAAATGCTCCCAATGACAATATTGAAATGAAAAATAAAAAAGAAGACGTGTAGGACTGATACTTCAACAAGGTTTTTCGAGATGCTGTACGTGTAATCCAGTCTGCAGAGTATGGCAAATGCATGCACTCACGAGTCTTTCTGAACACTGTTTGCACCTGCCTGCCAGAATCGTAGCATTGCACGTGACAGCTATCAGACTGCTGCATTCAATGTTCTGGATATCAGATATGCAGCTCCTGTAAAAATGGCTCTGATGTTGTGATGCTGGCTGTAAAATTGGGGGATAAAGAGGAATGACAAAGTGTTCATTATTCCTTCTCAAAATTTTCCATTATTCCAGTCAAGAAACTTGGCAAGATTTCCACACAGCCCCATACATTACATATTATACATTCATTTTGTGACTCAAACTCTACTTGTTTCTGGCACAAGGTTAATATGACAGACACAGTGATGCGTGTATAATGTAGGGGGCCGGGTTGTGTGGAAATCATTCTTTCCAAAACCATGATTTTGTATGAGAAAATGGCAATTATTGCAGTGCAAACTTTGTTCCCCAAAAACGAAACCCATTCCATTGGGTGAGATTTATGGTGTATGCACAACCTCCCACTGTACACATGTAATTATTGGAATAAGGGGCCACCTTTGAAAAAGTGTCTGCCTTTGAAAAAAATAATTAGTATTTCTTTAACCCTGTTCATGCTGTCTGCTTTTATTATACAGTGTATATTATTATTGTACAGGGCTCTGCAGCAATCTTTCTAAAATTGTTCTGTTGTATTCTTCATCTCACAGCCACAATTCAAGTTTATGGACAGCTTTGAACACCCAGAGCTTCATGAAGAGAGTGCTCCACTTGTCATTCTGGCTCTAGCTATGTGAGTATAGATTTTGTATTGATATATAAAGGCTTTGGTGAGGGGAAGAACAATGCACTGACAACATACAGAAATGACATTGTACAGCTGTAGATAATCAAAATTATGCTTGTTAATACTCTAATCTTGAAAGATGTATCAGTTGCTGCACTGTAGATAGCATTAATTATTTTTGGTAAATGAGGGTGAAGTGATTTAGTGATGAAAAAATTAATTTTTGCCTCTTTATTGACTCTGAAAGCTAATTGTGTACAGGTGTCTTACCCTCTTTTAAATTGTACTGTACATGTAATTATGAAAGTATGATGTCATGACTGTTGAATGCATCATAAAGATTTTTAAGAGGACAATAGTCATAGGTTTGCCAAATCTTCTACACTTTAATTATCGTTCAGTCTGTTGAAGCCACGTTTCTCTGGTTTTTGACCTGATATACAGCCTCTCTGGTGTAACACTCTGGAACACTCTGATATGTGCAGCTTGTACTGTACAGCCGTATAGTGGGAACTAACTGCTCATTGCTGTCTAGGGATTAAAAATTGTTTTGGTACAGTTATTGTCTAGTGGAATCCATCAAGTCATGTACATTATTCAGTGCTGTTGCTCTGGGTTTTAATGTCGTACTTAGTGTAGACTGATGTCAAACAATACTGATGAATTATTCATAGAACCAGTGTAGCCAATTTAGTCATTCACTGGCTTGGTTATGTACATGGAGATTCTTTGAAATCGTCAGACCATTAAATTTTACAGTATTTACTTACAGTACTGTACAATGCATAAAGCATTGTTTCTAGGGACCCTGTGCAGTGTACAGTTGAAATTAAACAGTTAATCCTTGAAAGCCATAAAAATAACACTTACATGTACGTGTACGTGAAAAGATCATCACTACTTTAATCTCATTACGGTACCTTGTCAATCTTTAGGCAAAGATTTATGTACGCTTGTGGAATGGAAAATTTCAGCATTTTTGACATTGTTACACCAAGTAAGTTGAATAAGTAACACTTAATGACTGGTCCCGAGGGGAACAGTGAATTTTTTTATCTGAGAATTTCAATGTTTTCTGAGATGAAGTTGAGGGAAACATTGAGATTGGAGGGAAACAAAATTCACTGTTCCCCACGGGACCAGTCATTGTAACTTAGGTGATTTGTTATATACATGTAGCAAAACAAAATGGATCAAACTGGTGGAAAACAAAAACAAAAGTAAATTTTGAAAAATGGCTGAGATTCCAGCGACAACATCAGACCACCTTGCACATACAACAGCGGTCAACATTTTGTGGGTAACAGTGACCTGTTTCCTGTTTGACGTCATAGTTTTTACAATGTTACCTGTTCATGACATTTGGCGGTAAACAGCTTCATTGTTGGATGTCATGTGACCATGAACTAGCCAATGAACAGGCACATTGTGGTGGGAAAAATGTCAGCTATATAACAAATGTACAGTTACTACTGTACATGCATTTAACCTGTGCAAGTGAGTTTAAAATTCCATACAAACAGCATAAAGTGACAAAAATTGATTTTTGTTGTTACATTGTATTACTTTATTAACTAAAGATACAGTTACAAAATACAGTCATGTAAATACAGTGTTCTCCTTTTCAGGCAGTAATCAGTAAAATTAACCACCTGTAATACCACTTATTACCACCTGAAGGTGACCACAATGGAGCAAATTTCTATTCCGACCATGTAATGTACTAATAAGACATAATAAATGTGGCCATGATTGCTTGACTGGTTTGAAAACCTCTTTTACCTGTTTTGTTTAAAACAAGGGAGAACATCGGAATATACAGTAACTAGTACTGTGTGTTGTCACTCTTTGTCTTTCTTACACTTTCAGAACCAAAGAAGACTCTTCATTGTATAAGGTACTCAGTACATGTTCACATGTAATACAACATTATTTTAATTTTCAACTCGGTTTTTAGCTGTTGGCTATGGTATACAGGCAGGGTTGTTATTAGAGGCCGGGACCCGGGTACCGGCGCCTGTATACTATGAACACAGTACCTGCCTTGGTTGTTAGGGTACTGAAAAGGCCACGCCAAAGAAATCTTAGGGGTACCCACCTGTTTAGAATCCTATACCCTTCTATTTCCTATATTAATGAAACCCCTGCACAGGGTTGTCAAAAAGCGCCAGCGACCCGGCCACAGTGCTGGCTAGTTCTGTAGTTTCACTGGGTACAATTTGCCAGTAAAAGGAGAAAATATATTGGCAAAAAATGGTGTTGTTACACGTACCCCCTAAGTGCTGTCTACTTTCCTAGATTCTCCTTCTACAGTGTACTTAGAATTTTTTGACAACCCTGATACATGTACATCTACATGTACATCATTCACAACGATGATCATAAGCAGAGCAGAAAAACTAAGGTTGAGAATGGCTACCCCCTGCTGCCCCCCTGTTCAAGTGTTTTAGTGCAGGTGTACATTTGTAATTGTAGGGTACTGGTGTGTAATTGACAATTTGACCACAAAACCCAAGTTAACTAGTATCATGTTTCTTAAAAATTTCTTGTACAGTGTACGCTGTACATTGGCCAATAGGCTACAAAATGTAAGTTTTAATATTGCTTTCAATTATTGGAATCTTACAACCTTTACATATACATTTACAGATGTACAGTGTACAGTGAGGTCCACAACTCCTTTGTGATGTTAACAGGGCTCGAAACTAACTTTTCAGCTTACTAACCAAGACAGTGGCTAGTGCAAATGTTTAGTGCTACATGTAACATATTCACTGGCCAAAATGGCTAGTGAAGTGCAAAACCTACTAGCCAAAACATAGTTTTTACTAGTCTGTGGCTAGTTGGCTACCATTAGTCTTGAGCCCTGGTTAAGGTTAGAATTTAGTGAAGAGGCATGCATTAATTAATTTACCAAGAAAAAATTTAATGGTAAGAGGTTCTTGTTACCAGTACTCTTGAAAGTAGTACAGCAAAGTTCTGTTTTCTTGAAAAACATTGTTACAGGTACATGACTGTACTGTAATTGCAAATTTGGTACAAGTTGATAGTTATGCTAACACTTGTGTTTGAGTTTTGTTTTATAGCTACGTACATGTAGCAACAATTATTTTTTAAAACCCTCAAAAAGAAATTGTATGTAGTGACTTTGTTTTATTTTTTGTTTTAAAGTGCTATTGTTAACTTCACCAAGTTTAAAGCTTCCAGAGAACATGTTTATGATAACGCAATGGCTGAAGTGGTGAGCTGTCATCATGAATTTTGTGTCTTTGCTTGTGTTTTACCCTTGAACTGTATTACTAAGGGAAGATTTGTTAGCCTGAGACATCCTGAAGGTTCTATTACTGAGTTCCTATACCTGTAGATGGAGCTCTATGACTGGCAACCCTATTGGCCGTTCCGAAATTCAAAAGGGAACTGGGGCAAGTTTCAAATTTTGAAGTAATCGATAAATTGACACCATCACATGAAAGATAACATTGAGATTGGTCAAGGTCTGTAACTTGGTCTCTGTTCAACCTAAAAGAATCAAACTTGGTCAAACGACCAATCTCAATGTTATCTTTCATGTAATGGTGTCAATTTATTCAAAATTTGAGACTCGCCCCAGTTCCCTTTTGAATTTCGGAACGGCCAATAGCCATGAGCCTCCATGCAGTAAGAAAGACAGGCACCTGTCACACTAATAAAACCAGTGGAATTAAAGGGAATGGAATTTGTAGGGAAACAGCCTCAGGGGTTTCATTAGAAGCCGGTAACCGGCGAAAATCGCCGCCTAGTTTGTCAGAATTTACCTCTCACCGCCGCCTACTTCGTCTAGATTTCACTAAAATGATTGGAAAAAATGAATCAGGTCGCCGTTTACTATAGCAAGCTCAGACGGCTATTTCAAAACTTATTGAAACCCCTACAGCCTTGTGTATACATGACACACTCAACCCTGCACAGGGCTGTCATTGAGGGCTGGGAGACGAGGATTTTCCCCTCATATTTTGAATTATATCCCCGGCTACTTTAATATAAAACCAGCATTTTAACTTCACTACAGCAACTCAGATCCCTGGCTGTTTTTTGTATATCTGTACTTCAAAAATTAGTGACAGCCCTGCTACAGTGTACATGTAAATGGTCAGGAAGTGTTTAACTACATGTACAGTAAGGCTGCCTATACTGCAGTATGTTAACCATACTTTTTCTTTGTTATGTTTTAAGGATGCAGCTGTACAACAGAGGGAACAATTAGTGGCTCGAAACAAAGAACTACAGAAAAGAATACTAGATATGAAGTAAGATCATTAAGACTGTTTTACAAAAATACATATATTTTTTTGCATGCATGCATTATTTTTACACAATGTGGATCAGCTCTCTCAGTGTTATTAGCAGGTAGTGCCTGGTTTCTGTCAAAATGTACCAACCTGTTACTTCTTACATTAACTTTAAACATGTACATGTTGTAGCTCATACATACCTGTACAATGGCCATGTAATCTTCAAGTGTCATACCCTAGCCAAACAAAGCTAATTAATAAGTTTGTGACTGTCTGATCATAAAAGTAAGTCATTTGACTCATGGCCAATAGAATGATTGTTCATGTTCCTGAAAAGTTTGGGAGCCGCAAGTGAGCAGGGAAGGCACATGCACAGTCTGTAACCATGACACCGGATTCTCATTAAGTGCCGGGAGCCGGCTTAAAAACCTAAGTTGTCAAGAGTAATAAAAACTCAAATTGTTACACTGTAGCTGTTCACTCCCTAAAAATTAATTACTGAGAACGTTGTGACCAGCAACCACTACAGCAGGCACTGTCACACTGAATTCTCAGTAGAAAAGAATTACATGTAAATACTCTGCAATACTCATCTACATGTAGAGGGAGTGGAGGGTTGGCAGCAAAACGGCTAAGTTGAAAGTTGAGGACGATGGGCAATGCAAATGAGTCTCTTGACCTCAAAGAGAGAGCTGTGAATTTAATGAGGCCCTATTGGAGCCCTGGGACTGCCCACATAAATTAGTGAAGGAGACCACTGGCCAGCATTGTCTCAAGTTTGACCACACGTAAAATAATTACATTAAACCACATTTAATTAACCCTGTGGTGTATTGATTTAGCCTTAGGGTCAGATGGTTATAATAATGTACATTAGGTCCCCACACAGACCTTAAAATTAACATTTTTTAAAACTTGTTTTGGGATCAAAGCCAGCAAAACCTTTGTAGAATTGCATGTATCGTTTTATGGAGTTTGCCACAGTAATTTAGTGTTTTTTGAGCTGTTTTGCTAACCTACAGTTCTTTTATCTGATTAGAGCCAAAAGAGCAGAGGAAGAGAAACAAGTTCAGAAGGTACATAACACTGCACACTGTAGTTCATTATTGAGACATGTCCACAGGGTTCATACCAGTCCTGGAAATCCTGGAAAGTACTTGAGTCTGCATGTACAGTGTAGCATTTTCCAAAACTAGAAAGTCCTTGAAAATGGTACATGTACAAAGCATGAAGTCTTGGAAATCTATAAGACTAGTTTTCTTGAAATGCATCGAGGAGCAGTCATATGAGAAGATCTAACAACAATAGTTGATAAGTCTTGGCATGATGGGTTCTGGAAAAAAACTTTCTGACACCTGGAAAATCATATTTTTTTGTAAAATAATTATTTAATAATTACACTGTACATGTACATTGTAATTATTACATTGTAATTACACTGTACATTGTAATCATTATTATTTATAATTAATTATAATTATTATAAAGTGTAATTATTATGCTCAAGAAAGTTTCTGGTGCATGTACTGTAGTGCTCATTCAGTGATAATAAAACTTTGTTGATCCTTCCAGTATTGTGTGGTGCACACATACATGTACAGTGCATATAAACCACTTGACAGCTGTGATTTTAGTGTGTGAAACATGCATGTTTACAATGTGACGACTGAGATACTAGGAGGTTTCAACTGCTATTCAAGTTAGAAACAGAGAAGTTCCTTTTTTCGAACCAGTTGTTTTTGATTAATGAGCTTTGTTTTCTACTACATGCGCGGAATATTCAATACCGGTTAGGAGCCAGTATTTATCAAGCTGATAAGATTCGGAATATGATAGCTGTCACTGGCTGGTTTCATAAAATGCAAATTTTGTGTTTGTCAGCAACCTGGTGAATTCTTTTGTTTTATTTGACAATACCACACAAAGAGAACTTACAACTATGAATAACAATGGGAAATACGCGCACATTTAGACAAGTCTAAAAAAACGTGCATAGGCATTTTTGATGCGTGTAAAACGCGTATACATGTACGTAGTTCGCTTAATTCTAGCCTGCACTGTACACTTAAAATTAATATTAAAATTGATTATGTTGTTTCTTTCGATTCCAGCTTGGAGATGAAGTTCAAGAGCTTGAGAATAGTGTATGCGAGCTAAACAAGCAGCAGGCAAGGATGATTGAAGTTTATTAGTCTGTCCAGTTGTTAAAAGAACGATTGTGTACTTTTTCAAATAATGCTCACCTTTTCCTCTAACTTAGGCTACAGAAATGAAACACATACAACAACTGAAAACATCCAATGCAGAGCTCAGTTCAAAAAAGGTGAGACTTGTGTATGATCCACAGAGTTGGCCATTGTGTAATAATAATTATTAACTACTTAATAACCGAGAGTGAGGTCGTTACGGGAAAATCTCAAACTGAGGCCTTGCCGTATTGACCGAGCGATAGCGAGGTCAATACAGCTAGGCCGAGGTTTGAGATTTTCCCGTAACGACCGAACGGTCGAGGTTATTAAGTTGTTTATTATATGGCTAACATAACGGTTCTAAGGGAGACAAAAATTAGTTCAAGCGCAAGTCGTCGCTTCACGGTAATCTATTCATTAATTTTTTCCAAACTCAGGTCAAACGTTTCACTAACAGTTTTCCTGGTCGTGTTTTCAGTTTTTTGCTCTAGAGGCACCAATTTTCAATGTAAATAAAACAAATGTGGCTTTTGGATGACTTTTTGTTGGTTTTGTTCCTAATTTGCATAATCCGTAATCGGCCCGTGGGCATTACGGGAGAATAATGCCCTAGCGCTTCGCTTCGCTTAGCCAATCAGAGCGCGCGTTATATCGCATACAAACACTAGCCATATAATAATAATGTGTAATGTGTGTTTCCAGAAAATATCCATGACTTCCCCATGGAAGGTTTTTTGGGTTCGCCCCCACCCCTCCTGCAGAAATTTCAATTTAGCTCCCTACTTTTTTTAACTCTTCCCATCCCCCTCCCCTCTTGGAATTTCCATGAACTTTCTGTGGGGGGAGGTATGGTTATTTTTTGGAACTACACAATAATTATTATAAATTTCAATTGTTCATTTTTTGATGACTGTCTTTTCATGCTGCAGATTACGTTTTCCTTATGGAAGTTGTATTGGAGAACTAATTTTTATCATGTCATACTGTCTAGTGAAACATTAATCATCTTTGTCATTAAATGTTTCCAGGCTGAGGTAAAAGCTAATTTAGCTGGGCTCAAGCAAGATTGTGACAGTCTCAAGTCCAAAATTGTGCAATCACCAGAAAGATTTAAAGGGGTATGTACGGAAGACATGAGTTGTTTACGGTTTGCCATTAACTCATCACCAATTGGTGAGCTTGGGAGCAGATGCCATAGAGGTTAATGGGATCCTAAGCAATTCAGGTGCAACAGGGAGGTAACAATGGCAACCCTGTGAGCAGGAACCAGCCCAGCGAGTAGTTGCCAACAGGCACCGTCACTTAGAAAGAACTTCAGTGGAATACAAGTTTGCCATACTTACCAACCTTTACCACTAACAGGTGGGAGAAAAAGAGTCAAAAATTCACTCAAAGAACTACATGTAAGCAAAGGATGAATGAATTGGCAAAGATTTGAAAGCGATGATCTGCAGTGTTCGCTCGAAGCCAAGCAATTTTAATCTGTCCCTGTAAATTCCACAGGTGCTCACCCTGCAGATAACTTGCACAATTGAGCAAGACTGTTGGCAGCTTTGGCTCAAATTTAACCTTACCTAAATTGCATTAATTTAGCCACATAAAAATTTTAGATAATTATTTCATTTGAAATTTGAAATGGTAAGGCTAGCTAAATGATTGTATTTTGGTGTTCCCAACCAGAAAAAAATCCAAAATCAGTTTTTGGAAGATCTTGAAAGGTGGTCCAAATTATCTCCAACAGGAATTTCCGAACAGACAATGACCATATTATTTTTTTTGTTGCCATCTGCCATTTCCCAGCATTTCCAGGCCCTACTCTGATTTTGATGTGTCGCATTTTGTATGTGCTCACAGCTCTTCATCAACATGACCGCTTTGAGTTCTTCATACATGTACATTTGTACAAAGCATACCAATGTGCAAGCCAAAAATCTGCTTCTGTAACACTGTAGTCTTCTTCCAAAGAGATTTCCTATAGAGATTACAAAATGTAGGTCTCCAGAGTGTATACTTCTACATATATATGTTGTACAAGTGGTGGATCAGAGAATTAACTCTGAAGTGTAAATTAAAGTGCTAAGAGAAACCCATGAAAAACCCACTGGGCGTTAGCCCTAGTAAAGGGTATCAGGGACCTCGGTGGGAATCGAACCCACGACCTCCGGATTAGATCTACCATTGCTCTGCCGACTAAGCTACGAGGTCGGACAGAGAAAGTCGGAGACGATTAAGGTGGTGAATCGCGGCGAAGAGAAAGTAATGGTACATATATACAGTTACGTACATACATGACTTTGTACCTTAATTGAAAGGAAAAAGTGTCATCACTACATCGAGGGGTTTCAATAATTTTTGAAGTACCCATCTGAACTAGATGTGTGTCACCAAAGAAGGTGGTGACCTGACGAATTTTCTTAATCATTTGAGTAAAAATCAACGTAGACAAAGTAGGTGACGGCGGAGGTAACATCTGAACTGCGACGATCATTGTTCATTTGATTTCATATCCGCTGTTCACATATGATTTCTTTCATATGCATCATTCACTTACATATCTTTCACGGGAACATATGAACCCAAAATTGACCAGCTCCCAACGTCAGTGGCTTCATAGCTCAGTTGGTAGAGCATCGCACCAGAATCGCGAGGTCACAGGTTCAAGCCCCGTTGAAGTCCTGAATTTTTTTCAGTGTGTGGGTTCTTTTACGTCCAACAGAATCAATTATGAAGAGTTGTGAGATGGGGCCTACGGTTTATCGTCCTTAGCCGAGAAGACCATTTGCAGATGTCCTTACAAAGGAAGCACTTTCTCCTCAATTATTTAAAAGACACTGAGTGTTGGTCCAGCCGGGGTTTGAACGCGACCTCCCGCACGCTAGTCCGGTGCTCTACCACTGAGCTAACCGGTCGGCGGTTAGCCTACAACTTGTTTTACTGTACTAATTTTTTGTCGTGCTTTGTCCTAATAGGAATTGGCCCGTTTGACAAGTGCTGTGCACTCCGTCAGGGAGGCCAGGGATGAGAGAAGTGCTAGGCTGCAGGAGATCTGTTCTCAGCAGGAGAGCAATTCACAGTTTAGCGAGGTGTGTACCTAGCAACATGCATGTCATTGACAGAGTGGTTTACAATTGAGTGTTGAAAGTAATTTGCGTTTGCTTTGAGTTTGCATTACTTTGCTCTCTGATTGGTTTACAAAAATCACACCACTTTCTCAGCAAATCAGAATAAGCAAAACCAAAACCAATTGCGACTTGCACGCGCGTATTTTCCGGCGCTTGACAGCGGCTATATGGAATTGCTCGCATTCTGATTGGTTCATTGTGCTGTTTGCGGCTGTTATGATTGATCAGAGTATTTGTTGCTTTTGACCTTGGCTTTTTCGACGCTCAACCATGTGGGTGTGGCCGTTGCATTGGCTGGGTGAGGGGAAGAGGAAGGAATGAGAGCAAGTGAGGTTTTGCGTCACCTGTTAACAGTCATGTGTGCACTGTATTATTTTTCAGTCCAAACAGTCATTGGCCCATTCAACAATCAATGCATGACTAATACATGTATGAACATGTATTCCCCGGTTCCAGAGGCCCGTTGAGAAAATAAATATCCCTGAAAACCAAAACAGAAGGCCAGAGACGGGCCTCTGGTTGCAGGAGCCGAGAAATTCGTTTCCATGTCATCAAATTAGGACAGAATTTGTCCTAGTTCGTTGATTGGTTTTTTAA
>OX419335.1:4808380-4823380 GCA_948470475.1 Galaxea fascicularis | reverse complement strand
TCATCATACGACTATGTTTTGACTATTCAAAGAAATACTCAAAACTGGCAGACATGAATTAGTTTGTCTGATCCTAACGACACCAAAATTTGGTGACAGAGTTGCCTTCAAATTGCAAAAACAACCAAGCAAAGGAAGACAGGAGAAATAAAGACAAATGAAAGAAAGAAGGAGAAAGAGACGTTAACTTGATTGCACCAGTCGTAGTCAACCAATCATAAGCTCACTGTTTTGTGAGAGTGACAAGCAGAGCTGTATGTAGCCGAATGCTGTACAACGGGACTTTTTGACCACCTCGTCGACGTTCGTATTTTTAGGTCCAGAAGCTTTTCATGTCGCTAATACCTTTAACTTGGTCATGAAACACTGGAATTTTCAGTCTGTACTTATGGTTGTGTATAAGTCAGTTTATAAAATCGTGTATAATGCATTAAATTGCAAGTATTGCCCAGACTCGGCTTTACAAGTTGCTTTGAAATTAATTCAAGTTCACTCTACGAACCTTTGCTGCGCCTTTCTCACCACGCTCTGACTCTGCTTTTATCCTGTTTGTTTTTAATACTCTGACCGAGCTTTATCATTACCGGTTAATAATTCCTCTTATAGTCATTCTTAATGGCCCCTATCGACAATCGTGTAGATTTGTTTTTCAACCCATCTTGTCCCAATCAGCCTTTGTCTTGTCCGCGCGAACGCACAATTTTGAGCTGACCAATCACTGATTTTTTGACAAGTGCTAATTTCACATTGGCAAAACCCTCATTCGACCCTCGAAAACCTGGAACACGTCCTGTAAACGAATGAAGGTTGGTTTTATTTACCCTTCAAAAAACAGTCCCTGAAGAGGGTAATTAGATAAATCAAATAGTCTGAGTATGAAATAAAGATAGATGCCAATGGCATAAGACAACACAAAAAGAACAAGCCTCTCCTTGACAGAAGAAACACGCAGGACCTGTGTATCGGCCGGTTTGCACTCGTTGGCTCTTATCACTGCGATATCACGTGAAAGAATCGTGGCAAGGAGGTCAGGTAATTCGTTCATAGTGACGCCACCCTAGCACTGCCCAAACGTGCAATGTTTTAAAGTTCTGTTTAGGATAAGAAGAGGAATTATGGTTCAGCAAACTACATCCATAGTTCATGCGCTTTTCAGTTTGGAAAAGAGGCTTTAAGAGTTACGAAAAAATTAATATAAGAGCTAAAATATTGTCACATCAATACGGTGTGAATGGCGATGGTCACCCGCACCACGCCCTTGAACCACGATACTCTGTCGCCAAATGTCTTTTACGTCCAAAGCAGACCAGTTCTGCATGCGCTCGAGTAAAGCCGTACACGACAAACAAAGCTGCCGACGATTTGTGATCTTTTAATTAAAAGCACCATTATCATCAAAGGAATGAACAAGTACGTCAACAGACAATAGACGGGAGTAAACAGTCTGATTCAACTAAAAGGGTTTCGGACATTGGCTGTATTGTGGGTCAAGACTCCCCCACAGAAGGTATATTGTAGGTCAAATCTCTCTTACAGACGAAGTGGTAAAGGAATCAAGCGTAGACGACTCAAGAGCTCAGGTAAACGGGGTTAGGTAGCTTATTCTTCTTATCCTTAGAATATCAAATCGGATTAGATTACTGGAGCTCGTGTTGTTCTTTCAAATTACATTGCTTTCTTTTCGTCTGTACGACGCTTGTTAGTTTAAAGAAAATCTCTCCAGTGAAGGTATATCGATAAAGTCATTTTGAGTTGGCCAGATGTCCCAGATGAACGTTAGAGCCTGTTGATAATCTTTCATGAAAAGGGTTTTCTTTCTCCATTTTTAACAGTCAAGATGCCTTTTTCCTCTGGACGACAGAGTTATTCAACTTGTGAGGTGACAACAAAAATAGCAGTTTGTCTACTCTTGGGCTTGGTGCTTGCAGTTGGAGGTAAGAGTCCTTTTCTTTTTAGGAAGGCTTTAATTACGTATTGTTGTGAATTCAAACTGATGTTAAACATGTTTCAGTTTTGTTGTGGGTGTGGAGATTCTGGTTCGTTTTGGAACTCCCACTCCCTCTGTCCTCTTATGCAAACAAAATTTGTTCTCTAATGTTTGGAACAAAAGAAGAAACAATTTTCTGAGTCGTCAATTTTTCCATTACTGTTTAAAAGTGAATGATAATTTCTTCTGTTTTCACCTGCTAAGAAGGAAAATGGTTGAAAACCTGTTGTACTGTGTGTGTGCATTACGAGTTACCCATGACGTTGGAAAATCTGGCAGAGATCATCAAAGATCCGTAGAGAAATAGTTAAGCTTTCGACGTCGTGATGAATTCTGGGTGGGTTTGTTCCTTTCCTGAATTTCTTCAGTGGAAAAAACTACAGCAAGTGTTTGACTGAGATTTCAGTATTCCCATTTTTGTCGAAAAAAGTGACTGTTTGTTTGTTTTGCATAATGTATCTTGCATTCTTGACGGATGTAAGACCATTGTATTGCCGGGGTAAATTGAAGTTTGATCAATATTTCGCTGACAAACTTGCACGATTAACTATTTTAAAAACCTTTTAACCCCCAGAAGGGATTAGTATGTCACTTCTCCTCAAAATTGTCTGGGAGACAGGTGATGAGAATAGACAAACGGATCAGCCAGAGGGTCTTGTCTTGATATAACCCCAAATTCTCCGGCTTACTTAATCTACAAGGAAATGTGAATCGGCTTGAAAGGAGAATTAATGATCAGATCTTGGAATTTGGGATTGGCTGAAATGTCTTGCGCTCGAGTAATTCAGGTGCAGAAAAGGTTAAAAGCATGCATTCTCGTCTCCAGGCGTTGTTTCCATTGTATAGGATTCCCATTGTTTGGATATGTATTTGAAAGGACGTTTATTTTGCATTAAATCTTAATCACTTCTTGAACAAGTGTAATGAAACTAATACGGCCTTATCTTCCAATTCCTCCCAAAATAGAAATACACCTAAAATCCACTCCCTGATACGACAGTGATTAGAGTATGTGAAAAGGAGGGGTGCTGTGTTTTATATTACCAGCAAGCAGCTTACTCTTCTTTTTCAAGGCGATACACAATACGTTTAAAGCATACTTGTGTTATGAACCCACAATTGACCTGCTCCCAACGTCAGTGGCTTAGAGCTCAGTTGATTAGAGCATCGCAGCGGTATCGCGAGGTTACGGGTTCAAACCCCGTTACCGAAGTCCTGAATTTTTTTCAGGCTTCTTTACGCAATTGCATAAATTGCGTTCATAACTGCGAGGATCATTCTTCACTTGATTTCATTTCCGCAGTTCATATATGATTTATTTCATATACGTCATTCAAATGGAATGTATTTGTTATAAATCGGATTAACAGAACAAACCACGTAGCTGCCGGAGAAAAGTGGCCTGCACGTTTGTTGTTTAATTAGGTATTGAGCCTGCGTAATTATATGCGTTAGTGAATATTTAAAAATTATCCCGTTTGCCAACAGAAACTCCAGCTTCGACCCCGAGTATTGCGCCCTCTGTAACAGTCCAAATGTACTCAGCGGTTTCTCCAAGCGCTATTTCACCTTCCCATGCAACACTGCTTCCGTCCTCGTCCACCAGTCCCAGTTTCCCACTGAATACTTCTTTTGAGATCTCAATTCAACTTTCCGAGATAACCTGGTCTGAAGATCTCTTCAACAGGGAGAGTTCAAAGTTTTTTGCCTTGGCGACAAACCTTACTGAAGCGATTTTAAACATCCTAAAGAGCGTGGGTAACGCTAGCGTGGATGTTGTGGAATTCAAACCAGGAAGCGTCATCGCTGTCCTGAAAGTTACAGCGTCGAGGTCACAGGAGAATGATATGAAGTACAGACTTAGAGAGGAAATGAAGAATGGAAAGATAGGAGGCTTTGCTGTCGATCCACAACTTTATTCAGGAACTTTATTCGACGTCATTCTTCAGGTGAACTTTGCATGCAACGTTTCCGCGGCCGACAAAGGTTTTGTCCAGAAAGGGAACTTGGAGTATGCAATTAAAACTCTTATGTCTGGCAACCAGAAATTTACTGCTGCAAACATTGGACGCATCGAATGCTTGGAAGCTGAAAATATCACCATAGCGACAGTGCGTGTACAGTTGAACGACCTATCAGCCTTAAACCCAAATAAGGAACTTAGCAGTTTAAAGAACGCAGTGGGTGCTGGTCAGGTTGGAAACTTCTCGGTGGTCCCAGAATGGAAATCGTACCTCCCCGGAGAAAAGGTTTTTCATTTGTCGGCAATGTTACAAATCGAAAGCGGCGACAGGTTGCAAACCAAGAAAGAACTGGACGCATTGATGTCAGACAAATTTAAAAGCGAAAGCAAGTTCAGATACGCCAATGTCGATATGCCAGATAATAAAACAGTGGCCATTGACATAGGAATGAGTTCGTCAACGTCAGAATTACCATCAGCGGCACTCAGTCCACTGACAGGTGATTTGAATGGAGTACGTTTAGGAAACCTGAAGCTCATCAGAAGCACTGTTCGAGTCACCATCGATCCAACATCGGTGACAAAGAAAATTTTCGAGCTTAACTTCGTGCGGAACGTCCCAAATTGCAATGCACGTGATGTTGCCAACGCCAGTAGTTTCCACTACAAAAACCTTAGCCTGGGTACCTGGGAGTTTATACACAATAATATAAGAGCCAACCCAAAAGTTAGCCCTCTCTATTTGCAAACTGAAGTTGCCACGTTGTCATGTCACAACGCCACCACTGTTCGGAGCATCAGCAATGTTTACATGAATCCGAACACAAAAGAAAGTGTTGGTCTGCTGCAGTTTCTCCTAAAATGTAAACTCGAACCTGGTATGTACGACTGGGGCCTCAAGATAACGATCAAAACGCCAACCTCAAATGATATCAGTGGGGTGTGGAATTTACTCAAAGGTGTGTGGATACATTGGGTGTGTTATAGGCCTCCTCAACCTAAACCTCCTACATCGGGCACGACCACAGAGAAACAAACAGCGTCTAGTACGGAGCCTCCTCATAATGGCACTAAACCAACAGGGACGGCTGAGACCAACCAGACACTGACAACAACGGTTATTCCAGCCACCCCTGTCATTAAACCAGACTTGTACGTCAAGCTAAAGCTCGGAATGGCTTGGCGCGAGTTTTGCCCCGAGCAAGAGACCCTGAAGAAAATGATAGCGGGGAACGTGCATGACAAAAGCGGAGCAAGGGTGTCCCCTGACAGGATTATTTATGTCAACGTGGAAAAAAACTGCGCCGACTCTAGTAAACAGAGTGAGCTGGCTGAAGTCTGGTTTTATGTTTCTAAGTCGGGCTCCAAAGAACTGCACAAGTGTCTTACGTTGAAGGCTTACCAGTTGTTCAAGATGTTCTTTGACAACGGGAACACGAAACAGCTTGGACCGGACTTTGAAGAAAAGGTGTGTGGGATGACTTTATGTTTAAGTTGATAGATTCAATGAGAGAATGTAACCTTTATTTTAAAAATTTATGATTACTAAACTCGTCGCAAGAGGTTAGCTTCGGATAAGGTGCCACATTGAGTAGCACGTGAAACGTTTCAGTTGAAAAGCAAGCTGGCAATGTATAGTAATTTCTTGTAATTTCCTTGTAATTCCTTAAGGGCCCCCCTACATACGAGTTTGAAGATGAATTGCCGACCAGCCATGACTAGATAAGTAGTTAATATAATTTGTTGACTTACTGATTAAACTACCTTATCAAATGCAAATTACTTAGCCAGCGTTTTAGCCACTCACTGTACTTAAGTGAAAAAACGCCTCCCACAGTGTGAAGGGCTCGCCATGTTTAGTCCAATGCCTCCTCGGTAAACCTTTTCTACAGTTTTTATTTTGTGTGAATTATATTGACATCTAAAAGCCTTTTAGATGTCAATATAATCCACACAAAATAAAAACTGTAGAAAAGGAACGTGTTGGCCTGAAATAGTAAAAGTATTCTCTTTTGTAAGAGCGTTTAAATCAATTTTTCTGCCTCAATTTTCAACCATTTTTCTAGGTTGTACAGGTGGAGTTAGCAGGGAATAGCGCTTCAAAGTACGGAAAGAAGAGCAGTGGTAAAATTCCGTCCCTGACCGTTATACTGATTGCGGTTGCTGGAGGTGTAGGGTTATTTCTGATGTTGCTAGCCTGTTGCTGTGTAAGTTGTACTTCCTTTGTGATATTATAGAGAACAGAAAAAGACTCCAATAGATCGTTTTCACACGACGTGACAGCGGCCATGTTGGTGTACAAAAACAAAGGAATGGCGGCCATATTGGTGCATAAGGATAACCCTCTGGGAATTAAATTTTATTTTTATTGCAAATACTTTCTTTTGTTTCATTGAACCAATATGGCCGCTGGTCACGTGAGTTTAAACTATCTTTTGCTCATTTTGCAAAACGGTAATAGCTTGGGGGCGAGTGGCCGTGCAAGTGATTGTGGGATTGTGTGGGGAGACTTAAACTTCAAAGAAAATGTCCCAACATGTTAGCTGGTATATGCCTTTATGTTTGCATTGTTTAAATAATGTCTTGGACGAAAAGGAGCATGAATGTTTGCCTTACAAGTTATGACAACTGGTTTTGAAGATGTTAGCAAAAGGCAAGTTGAAAAAATGTCGTATTTTGAATTCACCGCCTCACTTCTTAAACGGCTGCAAAAGTGCAAGTAACAGGTTTGATTTTCATATCAAGAACTTGAACAACTAAAGGTTTCCTCAATGTTACATTTTTCCATTAGCAATTTTATGTCATTCATCCCGAAACTATATAAAATGTATAAACGGCAATTATTTATCAACCACCTACAAATACCAAAGCATCAATGATGATATAGTCCTTGTCTAGTCCTTTTGCCTCGCGGACAAACGTGTTTTTTTGTGTTTCTTTTTCTCCGCAGTTGTTCGTTTGCGGAAGACGACGAAGCAGACGAAGCCGTAAATACGACTCTGACCATCCCCAAAGACTGCATGTTATTCATAATGATGCCGCCAACTGGGCCACCGAAGGATCTGAAGGCAGTAACGGCAAGAAAGTTAAGAAGGACAAAAATGAGAATATCAAAAAAGATGACTCAGGAGAAGAAATGGAGGTCGATGACGGAAAAGGCGGTTATAACGCTGGGTACGAATATGCCAACGAAAACGACGAAGATGACAAGAATAACACCGACAAAGACAACAAGGGAAACAGTAATAAAAACAGCGTCAACAGTGGCGATTGTAGCAACACCAAGAACGTAAGCAAGTTTTGAGTAACTGTATCATATCTGATTGTTTCAGGTATAATTATTGTCCATGGATCAATGCAGGTTGGGCCAGAAATTGCCTGCGGTCAAAGCTTTATATAAGTGTTTTCACTTCTGGAAACTGAGATCTTTATTGGTTTTGCTTAATTTTTCTATCAGCTTAAGTTTTTCTTTGGTGTTTACCTCATTCCTTTTCCACCGGTCGCTTTTTAAAAACTAAGTGTTGTTTCCCGTGAAACCGACCAACAAACTATAAACCGTTTTGTACGCACACTTTGGTATTACACTGATATGATTTTGTTTTTCCATATTTCACAATTTTACAACCCCATCAAACCTTTCTTAAGTGTAATTTGATTACCTTCTCTTAACCTGTGAAGTCGCCTGAGTGTCTCGCGTTTAAAGCGTTTTCACGCTCACGTGACCAGCGGTCATATTGGTTTATTGAAACAAAGGAAAGTACAATGGAACCCCATTAACAGGACCACCATCGGGCCATGAAACTTTGGTCGTATTAACGGGGTGGTCGGCTTAATGGGGCTTTCAAAATAAGAAAATAAGAGGACTTATGCAGTATGTGGTCGTAATAACGAAGTGGTCGCATTAACGGGGTGGTGGTAAGGCAGGTTTTCACTGTATTTGCATAAGACTACAGTTCAATTCCCAGAGGGCTAGCCTGGTACACCAATATGGCCGCCGTTCCTTTGTTTTGGTACACTAACATTGCCGAAGTGACATCATGTGGAAACGCTCTATACATTTTTCCCTCGAATTACACATTGTGAAAGTAATTTTCTGGCCCAACGAAATAGAATGCGAACGGAAGAGACAAGCTGACAAACCAAGGAGACGAGTCCGCAACAAAAGAACCCAAATCTAGCAACGGTGACCAAGGCGGTATTTATGGAAATCTGAAGACAGATGGGATTGGAGAGGATACATACGCTTCCATAAACAAGCAAGGCGATGGCAAATGCGACCGTGGTAAAAACGGCAACAACGTGGCAAGTGTCCCGGTAGTCGTTCCTCGCTTCCCTCCGATAGTCAGTGGCAGCCGCCCGGGTGGTGGCGGGAGGGGCAAAGAAGGAAGTTCCCCCGGCGATATCTCGTCTGGAATAGGTACTGGAGGAGAGGTGAGGAATTACAGAGTAACGGATTCGGAACCTGGGAATTCGAAACCACCACCGTCCTCCTTCCCGGACAGGGGTCTTGTTTTAGGTGACGTCACTGATTATTCACGTGATGCTAGAAATATGGTTAAATGACCTTGCATTTTTCAGGCACTGGGATGATTAGTTTATGCTGCACACAGTTCCAGTTTTCTTCATTCGTTTTCATTTGCAAAATTAATAAAGGGCTGTAAAATGACCACTCGGCAATCTTAACTGCAGGTATCCAATCTAAAAGGCTCGTCATTTAGTTTGTCTATGATCGTTGAAAGTGATCTAGTTTCTGCTTGGCAGAAAGTTTATTGTGTCCCCATCAAAACTGAAAACTTAATCATGCCTTCTTGAATTTTACTGTATTTTACACCGGCTCCACACTCCTATCTCTATATATAATCAACCTATCAAAAGATTCACTTGTCGACACAAAAAATCAAGATTTTCCTTCTGTCCCGTGTTATCACTGCAGAGACAGAAACGTGGATCCCAGTCCACGCCGGTCCTTCTCAGGAAATCAGACGCTGATCCAAAGAACCAAGACAGAAGAGGTTCATATGTGCAGTCGCTTGCTGATGATGATGTACCTCTGACCCACAAGACAGGAACTGTGGGAATTGTTGCGTTAGCGATAAGGAACAGAAATGAAATGAAAAAGGAAACTGAATTTAAGGTGAAATAATGATGATGGGGATGATGATGATGATGATAATGTTCACCAAAATGATTTTCACAGGGTCCGTGGGAGGTCCTTCTTGATTTAACTCATAACTACAATTGTAACTTCCAAACACGTCACCATCTCAGTCAGTCAAAGTGCAAACCACATCAATCCTATTTTGAAGGAAAATGATTATGTTGTGCGTTGTCCTGTGATGTAGAATTTGAACAAAGACGTGCCCAGTGAAGAGGTGAAGTACCCTCCAGATACAGCTAGCAAGAACAGATCCCCAGATGTTCTTCCAGGTAATCGAGAAAGCGGTATTCGTCTCAAACATTAAGGTATTCCCTAGAGAGCCGGTGTAGATATTGACCTTAGATTTTGCCAGGGGTGGGAGACCCTTTTGTGACGAAACCAGTGGTCATTTCCCTGAAGTAGCTGCATCGATTGTCTGTTCAAACGTTTCCAGTGCAACAAAAATCTCTTCGTGTTTGTGGGTATCAAAAGTTGAGACAGACTGCCAGAGTAGCTGTTGTCAGTTGAATTGTTCATGTACACAGCTAACATTATACACAAGGTGTTTTTCAGAGTTAGAATTTAGACCAATTCTCAATTGAACAATGGACCTCGTTGTTTAACGTTCACGGAATGCACAAGTTAATTAGTAAAACTGGTTACTTTTTGGCTCAAAACACCAGCAATTTTTTTGCTCATCAGCTCCAGCAACTCGCGTCAAGCTACCCACTCAGCCGGATTATATCAACGCGAACTGGATCAGGGTAAGAAAAAAGTGTTCCTCAAAAATCTTTTAATACCAAAAAGGCGCACTTAGTCTGCTAATTTCCTGAAAATTTATTTTTACCATCACACTGTTCTTTAGACCACTATAGAGCGAGTAATCGTTCTGTTTTTGTGTGTGTGTGTGTGTGTGTGTTTTTTGCCCTTCAAATCCTTTGTTTCTGAACATCACTCAGTATGCAAACGTATTTATCATATCACATGCACAAGGTGGTTACTGCCGTGACCAGGGCTCCTCCCGTCGCTGATTCCTGCAAAGTTATTGACCGTCGTCGATGACAAGCTGAAAGCTGCATTCACTAATTGCTCTCCCGTGTTTGTCTTTTACCTCAAAAAATCAGGACCACAAGGGACAGAGATGCTACATCGCTACTCAGCATCCTCTGCAAGAGACCATGGAGGATTTTTGGCGAATGGTCTGGGGCCAACAAGCGAATACTGTTGTTATGGTGAACGATGAGGAAAAAGATAAGGTGTTGATTTTGGAAGTGGACTTTTGTTGAAGATTGTTGTCCATCAGATTATCTTACTGATAGAATGACAAGGCTTTATGGTAGTCCAGTTTCATAAATGTGGCATTCCAATTGAGATATTTTTTAAACTAGGTGAATGAATGAAAGATGTGATTACCCTGCCTGTCACACACATGCTCGTTAAAAGAGTGCACTCGGAAAGTATGGCATTGATTGTCCATGTTCATATGACACGAGCCATTCTTAAATCTGACATGTCCACGTTTTCGTTTCTTTTAAGGTTGCTCTTACAGACTATCTGCCGAAAGAAGAAGGCAACTCGAGACGATTCGGCAACATTGAAGTTGCTGTAAAGCAAACGACTGAAAAAGCTGACCATATCTTGACCGTCCTGACCATTGCAGAAAACAAGGTCAATTCTTTTTAAATTTTCTGCTGCAGCTCTTTCCTTACTGGTTACATTGAAAGTTAAGAATTTCAAGAAATGACAGACGATTTCATTGAGTCAATTGCCAGCTTTTACTTGGGCGGGTGGCCAATAACCTTCGTGGACCAGTTTTTCGAAAGCCGATTTACTTAATACACTATACTTTCGTCAAAACGCTGGCATTCTCTGACAAAAATCTGACGGTAACTTGCGATGGAATAAAAGCACATTCCATACGGAGTAATAATACTCCTACCTACTTCATATTAGCGGTTCTTGGTCAGTACCAGTACTGAATCGGTTATTTATTCTTTCTTCCCTACTTTCAGGACCTTTCTTGTAAGCAGCTTGACTGGTATTCAACACCATCAAATTCCAACGTGTAACCCTTGAAGAGTACTCTAAATAATTCAACATTTTAATTTTTTCTGGAAAACTTTTGATTGAATAAAGGTTTGATTTCAATTTTCACGTAGAATACAGCTTCCTCGCGCGAGGTCTCTCACTTTCGATTCACTTCGTGGAAGGAGCGCGCTATGCCAAACGTGGCTTTGTTTGTGGCATTTGTGACGGCTACAAGGGAAGAAAGAGAAAAGCACGGCGATACTAAAGCGCCAATCATTGTACACTGCAGGTAGGTAGTAACGTGTATCACTTAAGTCGAATTTGTGCTAAGCTCGTGCGTGGCATTAGACCTAACGTGTTACACGTCACTTCCGCCAAGAATATTCCGTTTCTACTTATTTTCGTACTCCTAAACCGGAATCGGAATGAGCAGAATAATAAAAAATGCGTCCTAAGGGCAATCTAGATGTACTGGTGAGGAAGACCCCACTGTGACTGGTCTGTAAAAGTGTAATCTGCCTAGAAAAGAGCAAATTATATTTTCCTTTTTCTTTTTCTTAAGAAAATAAGTCCCACCTTGAATCGTACTAGCTAATACATGGCTATCCAAAAGACTACAAGAGTTATTCGAACCCTGAGTTATTTTGACATCATTTTTATTTCCAGTGATGGTTTGGGTTTCACTGGAGTGTACATTGCTGTAGATATCGGCATCAAGAGTCACGAGGAAAGCAAGAAATCAGTTGTTGATGTGTTTGAGTTGTCCAAAAATCTCAGGCGTGACCGCCATGGCATTGTGTGCTCCTTGGAGCATTATAACTTTATTTACCAGGTGAGAAAGCTTCGAATTCCTTAACAATACGTCTTCATGTAAGACACAGAATAGAAAGAGCACGCAGAGTATTGCCCATTCGTGGACAGAAGCAGGAGGCTTCCTGTAAACAACTGTTGAGTTTAAACCTTCGGTTTCCGCTAGGTTTTTACAATGATACAAAGGCACCAACAAACTCGATCTGAGCCTGTGGAAACCTTTTCTTAACACATCAGTTTCAAGTGTATATATAATCTTGATATTTAGCTTGCCAGGGTTGTAGCTAAGAAATTACTCAGCCGGTTTAGGTAGCGGTTGAGCCGACTTAAAAAATCGTTCGTCGCCATTGTCACGTGTGTTTGCCAGCCAAAATCATGCCGGCGATCACCTCTTTCTCAGCCGGCGCTTAACGACAACCTTGGCTTGCGCCTTCTAGTGTCTGAACAGGCTTCCCAGTCTTTTTTCTTTCTTGCAGGAACTAGTAGGAACTGTGTTGGGGCCTTTCCTTATGCTTTGCACTGACCTCTCCTTTCTGTTTACAGGCTCTTTATGAATATACTGTGAACTATGACAACGATAAGGTGACTGTTTCTTGTGGTTGTAGTTGTTTTTGCACCATGCATGATATGATCTTGATTCGTCTAAATTCTTCTCTTGTCTGGTCCTATGCTTAGGAACTTTGTTAAGTTAAAGCACAACTAAAAAAAGATTTCCTTGACACTGGTTCGCAGCTCAGTCGTAAATGAGGGTATCATTGTGTTTCTCCGATTTTAATTTCAACGATTTCGTGCGCCGCGAGATGCATGTTGGCCAAGAGATGGCCTTTGATATCATCGCACTTTATATAATGGATGTCTATCTTGCGTTTTGATTGGTCTGGTACTCAACCGAGGAAAGGGAAAATAAAAAAAAAGAATTCGCACAGACAACGTCAAAAGGTACTAGGAAAATCGGCCACGCTTGCGGCTCATAGCTTACATTTTTGTTCTTACCACGTTTTGAAGTCATCCGTACCTCGTCAGAGTGAACACTTGCACGCACGATCAAACGGAATCTATTTCTTTGGTTCCAGTGACCAAACGTGCTATTTTCACTGACCCTCATCAACTTGTTCGTTTTTGTTCTCGTTTCAGTGAAGCGACGTACGCCTTCAGTTTGTGGGATCAAGACTTAGCCATCTGCCATTAGAACATTCTCTTAGATAATGATTGCTAACACCAAGCTGCATGAATCTTCTTTGTCGAAAACATATTCCAAGGGCTAGGTTATGACAAAGTACTTTGATCGCTCACACAAAATGCTCTTTCCAGACAAGAAACTGAATGGTTTTCACTGCATTCATCATTGGAGCGAAACAAAAACTGCATTAGATTTACCGGTTCTCCCTGTCGCAAAACCAGATCTTAACAGTTTGTTTAACCCTTTTTTAAGTCAACGTGTACTACAAGTTAAGTGAAACTTTCAGTGACTGAAACTAAGGCCCGGTTCAGACGCTGTACTTTTCAGGAGCCGAACACCATTACCACCGACAGTTTCATAGAGTGACCCATATAGTCACCCATTACTTCATGAAGTCATCCATATAGTCACCAATAGTTTCATGGAGTGTCCCATATACTCACCAAATACTTCATGAAGTCATCCATATAGTCACCGATAGTTTCATGGAGTAACCCATATAGCCACCCAATACTTCATGGAGTCATCCATATAGTCACCGATAGTTTCATGGAGTGACCCATATACTCACCCATTACTTCATGAAGTCATCCATATAGTCACCGATAGTTTCATGGAGTGTCCCATATACTCAGCAAATACTTCATCAAGTCATCCATATAGTCACCGATAGTTTCATGGAGTAACCCATATAGCCACCCAATACTTCATGGAGTCATCCATATAGTCACCGATAGTTTCATGGAGTGACCCATATACTCACCCATTACTTCATGAAGTCATCCATATAGTCACCGATAGTTTCATGGAGTGACCCATATAGTCATCCATTACTTCATGAAGTCATCCATATAGTTACCGATAGTTTCATGGGGTGTCCCATATACTCACCCAATACTTTATGGAGTCATCCATATAGTCACTTAATACATCATGGAATCATCCATATGGTCACCGATAGTTTCATGGAGTGACCCATATAGTCACCCATTACTTCATGAAGTCATCCATATAGTCACCGATAGTTTCATGGAGTGACCCATATAGTCACCCATTACTTCATGAAGTCATCCATGTAGTTACCGATAGTTTCATGGAGTGTCCCATATACTCACCCAATACTTTATGGAGTCATCCATATAGTCACCGATAGTTTCATGGAGTGTCCCATATGGTCACTTAATACCTCATGGAATCATCCATATGGTCACCGATAGTTTCATGGAGTGACCCATATAGTCACCTTACTTGTCTTGCCTGGATAAGTTTTGTAACCCAGCATGGCTTGGAAAGTTTAATGTGTCCATGGCGGTCTGGCCGAGCTTAGCAACAAAATTAATCGGGGAAGCTAACTTGAAAAAAAAACTTCCAAGCAGGAGGTGTAGCAGTAGTTTTGGGTTGAGATTGGGTTAAGAAAAAGCGTTACCATTTCTGTGGAGAAAATGGGTGAGCAGTTATGTTTTCAATGCTTTTGTCTTCGCTCCGAGCGGCTGACAATCTGTAAGGAGTGTTCTGCCTTGCGTTTTACTTTTCTATAGGAAATTGAAAGTGAGAAATCAGGCCTAAAACCTGCCCTAAAACTATCCTGGAAAACTACCATACATCAAACAAAGCAACAGTGTATCGAAATAGGTGATTTTATTAAGATGGTATGGTATTTTCTGCGTTTTAAAACAAATACTCGCGTGTGATACTTTCCCGCCTAAGTGTTTATTCAAACTGTTTAACACAACACCATGTCTTACGCGTTTCTTATGTTGAGCTTGGGGCGCCTGTGGAAATAACAAACGAAGCAGTGCTTTTTTGCCACTTAAATGTCCGAAATTGACGTCATTTTCCCTTTTTTCTCGGCGATTGGGCGACCATTCAAGCAGCGAATCAGAACTGATTTTTAC